>OX419341.1:27924096-27936596 GCA_948470475.1 Galaxea fascicularis | reverse complement strand
GGAAGCGCGGGGACGAGGGGAAGGAAGAGGAGAAGGGCCTGACACAAAGCCATTGATTCGCTTGTGTCAAACATCCAGATTCTGGATGTTAAGCTAATTGCTCAAAAGACAATAAGAAACGTCACGTGAGTCAACCGCAAGTCAAGCTTCCAGCGCAGGGGTTACTTACAGGGTATAGACGCCATATTTAAGTTTACTCTCATGACACATGACAGTTACCGGAAGTGATTTTGATTGGCTAATTATAACACGCGCTGTCTGGGGGTGGAAGGCTTCTGAGAAGCTGTTTGTGTCAGGCGTTTCTTCCTTCGCTTTTTCGCTCTTTTTGCCTTCCCCACCCTAGAAACGCCTGATACTCAGGTTAACTTGAACTTATAAGGTTTTGCTCTTAAGTACGAGTATAGACCGTATTCATAAATGGCGGCCAAAAAATTATTATTTTGTCTTTGTGCTAATTATCCTCACTAGCCTCACTAGCACGAATAAAATTCAAAAGAATTTTTGCTCCAAAGTGAGGCTAGTGAGGATGATTAGCACAAAGACAAAAGAATAATTTCTTGGCCGCCATTTATGAATACAGTCTATACCTTTAAACGAGAGCGTGAGATATGGAGTTGCCATGGTACCCGAGGTCCCTAATTCTTCTCGTTATCAAGTCAACTCACCTCAAATACAAACGTCATCTTCTCTGGTCTTGGTCCAAAAATGGCCCTCAATTCCTCCTTGTAAACAAAAATGAATGAGAAGTTCTATGGGATCTACAATCACCTCTGTTCTATAAGCCATTAAAAAAATTAATTTAAGGCTATCATTTCGGACTAATCCTGTTATCACAAAGACTGTGGATCAATATTAAGATTATAATTAAACCCTGGCCAAACGAGAAATGTTTGCTGACCAAAACATTTTACCGTTTGGTCACCTTGTTGGGTCATGATTGTGTTTGACAAAATTTGAGCTCCATCAAACATTCGATCAAAGAACTTGAAACATTACTTTTATTCTCTTCATTGTATTAAGTTGTATACCTTTTCTTGCTTATCTACATGTTAATGCTAATATCTTAATAGCTACCATTATGTTATTTAATATCTTATCTCACTCAAATTTGACAAGCTGTACTGATTATAATTTTATCTTTCCTGTTGCCACCGCTTCGACTAGCTAATGCTATCCACGTGTAGTGGCCATTTTTGTTCTTTTCACAGGGACAAGTACCAGAGCTCATTTTTACCCTCATACCTGCCGAACTAATATCAAACAATTCACTATACTTTCTCGAGGGCCAAAAATATGGAATGCATTGCCATTTTAATTACTTCTTCCCCTGGCTTATCCACCTTTAAAGAAAGCTTGATTTCAGTTGCAGTTTAGTTCTATTTATTTAATCAGGAGATTTCACTTTACATAACTGATGACACACTACCCACGAATAGTAAAGCAAGCCTCGGCGGGTAATGTGGGGACACTTAAAACATAAAATTCAGCTTTATACTGTCACATATGACAGTATAAAATAAAAATACAGATACACATGACAGTAAAGAGGAAAATACAAATCTGTTATACACTACTGTTAACTGGATTTAACTTTCAACATATCACTGATTATTCTTTCTACATCAACACAGATATCCTGAACTTGAAGATTTTGAAATAATATTGTTAACTTTTTCTTGAAAATTTGCTTTGAAAGATTTCTTAATTTTTTGGGATGCGATTCCAAATTTTGCAGCCAATTCTTGAAAACGGAGTTTTTATGTAGGTTTAACCTACACGTAATATAGTTTATTATACATTCAAAATATTTCCCCTTTTCTGATTGGTTAAAACCACGTGCATAATTCACCATAACCAGCTGCTGTTCACCAAATTTGGAAAGAAACTTCATCATATTGAATCAGTGATGTCAAAAGTGCAGCCCGCTGCAAATTCTTGAACCGTTGACCGAAAAAAGCTGGGGACGAGATTGTGTTATTTTATTTTAGGTCTACAAATTGTTGGAGGGTGCAAAATTGTTAAAAATAAAGCTCATTTCCTCCTTTAAGAGTTTGAAAATATTTTGAATGAATAATAAAGAAGAATTCTGCAGATCTCGGAGGATGTTATCCACCTTGGCCTTCGGCCTTGGTGGATAACACCCTCCTCGACCTGCAGAATTCTTCATATCCTACTCAGCCTCATTCAATAATTGCTAATTATATAATAGTTACCAGCAGATGATGATCGGGTATTGTGATTGTGTATTTGGTGGGAAAGAGTGAACATACAAGAAAGATTAGAGGGAGTTAAGTTGTTATGAACATCATGCATTAAAAGACAGGAAAGCTTAACATAAAGCATATTTACATGTATTGGCATATAACATTTGAAGATGTGAACTAAGGGACAGCATGCGAATGAAATATTATAGTTGGCAAAGTTTATTAACCACACAACCCTTTTCTGAAGTATCAATATTTTTTCCATACGAGATTTAGCTGCTTGGCCTCAGGCAACAAGACCATATAATAAATATGGTGATATACCTATGTTTTTACTTATTTTTGATGCAATATGACTGATATGTTTCCAGGTAAGGTTGCTGTTAATAAGAACACCAAAATATTTCACATAGTCTTTGCTCTCCAAACTAATAAAAGATTTCTCTGTTATTATTATTATATATTTTTAGATTTACTTTGTAATTAAGTTGTTTCTGGCCGGGATGGAAAATGACAAAATTGGTTCCCTTCACATTCAAAGAGAGTTTATTTGAGGTTATGCACCTATCAATGTTAAGCCGCAGGGGGGGAGGGGGATGGAGGCTGGGCTTAGGTGGGGTGTTTGACGTGAGAAGTCTGCCTGTGGCTGGGGCTTTTGATCATTGAGTCCTGTGGGTTGGGACATTTGATTTTAACTGTTATTGGCCTGGGGCACACCAACACCATCTTGGATTTTCAGCAGTGGGCAGCATGCAGACAACAAAATGGAGATTGATTCGGGTTTGGCAAATAAGGTAGGAAATCTTGACATTTTGTCCCTAATAAAGAGCCCATTGGGCTTGAGACAGTTTAAAAAAAATTCACTTGTCAGGACATTTTTCTATTTACTGTAATTAAACAGAAGTCACATGTATTGAACGTTTTGTTTTCAATTTTTTTTAATGTGTTTTTCTGCAGAGGAAGTGGGAAGGGGGGAGCTTGGGGAATTTGTACTCTTTTGAACAATGATAACGTCCCTGAAGTTGGGCATTTGAACAGAAAAAATGAAGTGAGGTCAAATCCCCCGCCTATGCCTGCCTCCCCCCCCTCCTCCAACTCATATGTCTTTACAGTCTTGCCGATGTATGTTAATAATAAATTTCAATACAATGTCTTTACTGAGTCTTAACAACGGTTGTCAGTAGGGTTTTAAGTAGGTGGATGAATGGGTTGAAGTAGATGGCTTCAGATGATAATGAGCACAAAGCTCAAAAATGCAGTTTGCCGCAATCTGGGGTAAAAGTAGCCAGCGCAAAGTGGTCTGACAGTCAGCAGAAATCCCCTGGTTTCTGGCTCCTAATATATGACAACCCTGTAAACATTTCTAATGTTGACAGTTCTCTGATACAATGATACAAAAGTCCTGGCTTTACCTGAGACAGTTGTGGAAATTCCAAGGAAGACTTGTCCATACGTATTGGATTATCAGACAAACTGTGTTCCTTTACATGCTGAAAGAAATCCAGTAACAATTTTTAGTACCCTAACCACGAACAGAGTATGTAAAAGAATAATATGCCAGACACTGTGAAGTGCAATTATTAATATTAGCAGCTTTTGTTACTTTTAGGGGACTTGCACCATATACTAGAGAAAAACGCTGTCTGAATGTATGCACAAAATGGCACAACACATTTTGATGGAGAGAATAAGAAGAAATTTTAGGTGGGAGAAAAGATGAATCTCTGAGTTTATGACTGTAATTTTCTCTATAGAGTTAGGGTTAGGGCTAGGACATTTTCGCTTTGCTCGTGAAAGACATTGTGACTTTTTACAGTATTTTCAGTCTTTCCTGTAAAACTGTGAACAAGAGAAAACATTCCTGGAATGTTTAGTTTCACAACCAATTAGAAACAACATGAAACCACAACCTAATTACCATTATTGATGCGTGATTGACGTTTTAATTAAAAACATTCCATCTAGATATTGTTATCTTTAAACAATGCTACTACAAGAACACAATAGAAGTCAGAAATAGCTTGGTCTTCTGACTTTATGGGGAGACGGAAGTTGAGTCCAGTTTTTACTTGAATTTGTGATGTATAATGTTGCATATTAAATTACGTGTTGTGCCATTTTGGGCCTGCATTCAGACAGCGTTTTTGTCATATGTATATATATATATATATATATATAGCTTGAATGAGAAATGCTCCGTCGCCAACGAAAAATGCCACTTGCGAGTAGGATCCAACGAAGGATACACGATGCCTTGACTTCACAGAGTAATAAATAAGTTGAATGAAAAATGAAGTCAAAAGCAAACCACTCACAGGTCCATATTTAATGTAGGGAACAAACGATTCGCCCTTCGGGCTTCTTCAGTGTTCACAGTGCAATCTAAGAAATACTTGGCTGAAACTAAGTCGATTACAAGATCTTATATGTGGAAAGGTGATAGATATGAAGTCTACAGATTACGTAATTGCAGGAAAATTACACACAAGTACTAATGAGTTGGTGACAAAATGAGCTGGTATGTGAAAAGAAGAACAACCCGGTTTACAATAATGGATAATTAGTTGGTTCCCAAGTAAAGAAAACAATATGGAGTTAATTATATTGTAAGATGGGTGGACCCCATCACAGTAAAAATAAAAATAAAAATAAAACATTGTAACAAAAAATTGCATAACAAATGATAAAAAATATAAAAATTGCAAGGTGGTAATGTGGAGAAAGGTACGACGAAAGATTTTAACGTAACAAAATCCTAACTCAAAGTCCTTGAATAGCTGCAACAGTGAGGCAGGCAACAGTTTCCCATAAGGGGGCCTTTAAACAGCAAATACCGTAATAAAATCCCCGATATGGGCCACTGAGTCAGCCTATGTGAGCAAGAATAACAAGTTCATAAAGTGAAGCCTTTGAACCAAAAATCCTAATGTCACACTTGGATAAATCAATGCACCTTGCTGATTACAAATAAAAATAAAAACATTAAGTTAAGGACTTAAAAATCTAAAAATAAAAGATGTATCTGATAATGGCTAAATGCGTAAAACTTATTGACTGAACCTAATTCTATTTTTTGAGTTAAATTCTGATCGTTTATTAAGGCCGTGGGGATGGAGAGTACACAACTGGGAGCACCAAAAAGCTTCCCTTGTGAGTAACCGCCTATCAATTTGATCTTCACTTTCATTAACAACTTTTTCGATCACAACGAATTCAAAGTCAGACATCAGGTGTTCAACCCTATTGAAATGCATGGCTAATTCGCATGTGGTCTTGTTAGTTAACATAGCCGACTTGTGATTTCGAAACCTGACCTTGAATTCATTGGATGTTGAACCTACATACTGAACCTTACATTTCTTGCAAGTGGCCAAATAAATTACGTCCTTGGATTTGCAATCAAGGTGTTGTCTAATAGTATAATAACGATCTGTACGAGCGCTGTAAAAAATCTTATCCTCCTTAAAATAGTTCTTGCATAAATCACATTTTTTATTACATTTAAAACAACCTGCAGCAGAATGGCCGTTGTTACTATAATTAGATCCCTTGGGTCTCGCTAGGAGCTCCTTGATGTTTTTAGCCTTTCTATAAGATGGAATGATCGACCCTTTGGGAAAAATCTGTGCTAGAGTAGGTGAATCATAAATAAAATGGCTATAAGACTTAATAATTTTACTAATGTTGGGCAGATGTGGGTTAAAATTAACCACAAGGGGGAAAAGGACCTTTTTCTCTCGTTCTTTAGGTGAAAGGAGATCTTCCCTGGGTGTATCTTTGGCCTTATCGAATTGTGTTTTAACTTTAGAAGGGTGGTAACCCCGATCAATTAGATAATTCTGATATTCCTTGCTGCGTTCCTCAAACTTTTCAATTGTGGAACAGTTTCTGCGAACTCTTGTAGCGACTCCGAATGGGATGGCCCTGGTACAATGAGATGGGTGGGCACTATTGCGTAATAGATAGATATGATGGTCTGTAGGTTTGGAATAGATATCTGTCTGAATAAACCCATCAACTAAAAGGAGAGTGAGATCTAAGACATTGAGTGAAATTTCTGATGATACCATGGTGAATTTGATGGTGGGGTACAGTGAATTGATAAATGTAGTAAATTCATTGAGCTTGGTGGTTCCCTGGGTCCAAAGATCAAAAATGTCGTCCCGATATCTCCACCATAATTTTGGTTTGATCTTCCCAGATTTGGCCTTATGATCGATGATTCCCATAGCCAAATCAGCGTAGCTACACGCGTTCTTAGGGCCCATAGCGGTGCCATGAGTTTGCAAAAATTGTTGATCCTGAAAATGGGAATTGTTGTGTTCTAAGCAGATCTTAACAGCTTCAACGATACATTCAGTGAATGGAATTTGAATTTCTCGTAAATTAAGAGCATCAGTGCAGAAAGGTTTTAATAGATGAACAGGTTATCAAAATTCAAGACAAGGGCTCCAAATTTGTCATTCTCGATAAAACGGAATATTCATCTAAAATGCTTGGCCAGTTAGAAAACCCACTCCACTACAAAAAACTTGACTCGGATCCTAGTGCCAATTTCGTTAATACTATTTCCAAGTGGAGTAATAAATGGCTACATAAAGGGCAAATCAACCAAAATATTGCTAATTGGGTGATTAATAACAAAGCCAAACCAGGTAAAGCCTTTGGGACTATTAAGACGCACAAGGAAGGGAACCCGCTTAGGTTAATTACTTCTTGTTGTGGTACAGCAATTGAAAACCTTTCTGCATTTACCGAATTTTATCTGAAGCCATTAGCCCAAAATTTGCCCTCATTTGTTAAAGATACAACTCACTTGTTGCAAAAAATTGAGGATCTCAACAAGACTGGACCATTCCCTGAAGGAACCCTTCTTGTTTCCTGGGATGTTGTGTCAATGTTCCCTAATATTGACAACAATTTGGGAATAAAAGCTGTCACTGATGCTCTTAATTTACGAGAAATTCAAATTCCATCCACTGAATGTATCGTTGAAGCTGTTAAGATCTGCTTAGAACACAACAATTCCCATTTTCAGGATCAACAATTTTTGCAAACTCATGGCACCGCTATGGGCCCTAAGAACGCGTGTAGCTACGCTGATTTGGCTATGGGAATCATCGATCATAAGGCCAAATCTGGGAAGATCAAACCAAAATTATGGTGGAGATATCGGGACGACATTTTTGATCTTTGGACCCAGGGAACCACCAAGCTCAATGAATTTACTACATTTATCAATTCACTGTACCCCACCATCAAATTCACCATGGTATCATCAGAAATTTCACTCAATGTCTTAGATCTCACTCTCCTTTTAGTTGATGGGTTTATTCAGACAGATATCTATTCCAAACCTACAGACCATCATATCTATCTATTACGCAATAGTGCCCACCCATCTCATTGTACCAGGGCCATCCCATTCGGAGTCGCTACAAGAGTTCGCAGAAACTGTTCCACAATTGAAAAGTTTGAGGAACGCAGCAAGGAATATCAGAATTATCTAATTGATCGGGGTTACCACCCTTCTAAAGTTAAAACACAATTCGATAAGGCCAAAGATACACCCAGGGAAGATCTCCTTTCACCTAAAGAACGAGAGAAAAAGGTCCTTTTCCCCCTTGTGGTTAATTTTAACCCACATCTGCCCAACATTAGTAAAATTATTAAGTCTTATAGCCATTTTATTTATGATTCACCTACTTTAGCACAGATTTTTCCCAAAGGGTCGATCATTCCATCTTATAGAAAGGCTAAAAACATCAAGGAGCTCCTAGCGAGACCCAAGGGATCTAATTATAGTAACAACGGCCATTCTGCTGCAGGTTGTTTTAAATGTAATAAAAAATGTGATTTATGCAAGAACTATTTTAAGGAGGATAAGATTTTTTACAGCGCTCGTACAGATCGTTATTATACTATTAGACAACACCTTGATTGCAAATCCAAGGACGTAATTTATTTGGCCACTTGCAAGAAATGTAAGGTTCAGTATGTAGGTTCAACATCCAATGAATTCAAGGTCAGGTTTCGAAATCACAAGTCGGCTATGTTAACTAACAAGACCACATGCGAATTAGCCGAGCATTTCAATAGGGTTGAACACCTGATGTCTGACTTTGAATTCATTGTGATCGAAAAAGTTGTTAATGAAAGTGAAGATCAAATTGATAGGCGGTTACTCACAAGGGAAGCTTTTTGGTGCTCCCAGTTGTGTACTCTCCATCCCCACGGCCTTAATAAACGATCAGAATTTAACTCAAAAAATAGAATTAGGTTCAGTCAATAAGTTTTACGCATTTAGCCATTATCAGATACATCTTTTATTTTTAGATTTTTAAGTCCTTAACTTAATGTTTTTATTTTTATTTGTAATCAGCAAGGTGCATTGATTTATCCAAGTGTGACATTAGGATTTTTGGTTCAAAGGCTTCACTTTGGGAACTTGTTATTCTTGCTCACATAGGCTGACTCAGTGGCCCATATCGGGGATTTTATTACGGTATTTGCCGTTTAAAGGCCCCCTTATGGGAAACTGTTGCCTGCCTCACTGTTGCAGCTATTCAAGGACTTTGAGTTAGGATTTTGTTACGTTAAAATCTTTCGTTGTACCTTTCTCCACATTACCACCTTGCAATTTTTATATTTTTTATCATTTGTTATGCAATTTTTTGTTACAATGTTTTATTTTTATTTTTATTTTTACTGTGATGGGGTCCACCCATCTTACAATATAATTAACTCCATATTGTTTTCTTTACTTGGGAACCAACTAATTATCCATTATTGTAAACCGGGTTGTTCTTCTTTTCACATACCAGCTCATTTTGTCACCAACTCATTAGTACTTGTGTGTAATTTTCCTGCAATTATGTAATCTGTAGACTTCATATCTTCACCTTTCCACATATAAGATCTTGTAATCGACTTAGTTTCAGCCAAGTATTTCTTAGATTGCACTGTGAACACTGAAGAAGCCCGAAGGGCGAAACGTTTGTTCCCTACATTAAATATGGACCTGTGAGTGGTTTGCTTTTGACTTCATTTTTCATTCAACTTATATATATATATATATATTTAGTATAATTTCAGAGTTGAAGAGCAAGTTTTCAGCAATCTGATTTTTCGGTCGATCCTTTGTTTAGGTACCGATATTTCTATAATCACCTGAGAAATTATACTAAAACAATTATTCACCTCAGGCTTGTGAATATTGGTGAATACTCACTTCGCCTTTGGCGAATACATCATGAGGCCCAGTTCTCGGCCACTTTTTGTTCAACGTTTATTTTTCGCGCTGCAAATGAATCTGAATAAAAAGCAATTGCTTCCAAAGGTAGCTTGATTCCTTGTCTTTCGTTCTGCCAAGTTTTGAGTTTACAGCTACTATATACTGTGAGCACGTCAAGGTGACGAGAAGGTAGATGAATTTGGTTTCCCCGAAACGTGTTTGTTTACGGCTACTCGAATTACATGGTTTAATTCAAGTTTGTATTTTATCTGTATAGAAGGTCCAAATGAGCCAATTCTTGGCATACAGAACATAGAGTGATAAAGCTATCTGTTAAATGTAATCTTTTGCTGGCCTGTTTTATTCTTCAACCTAAATGCACTCCTCAATATTTCCTTGGCACTTTTGCGCATTTGCCTATTCTCAGCCACCCTGCTTGCCGTCAACACTAAAACGACTCGCGTGACTGCAGTTAAGAGTAAAACTAGGTGTACAAAAAACATCCTTTTCTAACATGAAACAAAGCTCTTTGACGATAACTTTTGATCGAAATATCAAACACAACCCTTATAAGTGATTTAACAACAAAAAATGATAATAAAGCGTTGTTTATTTTGAGGAATAGCGCGTACTCTTTTGTGGCCGAGAACTGGGCCGGCTGGCCGATAACTGGGCCCGCGAACGAAGAATCCATTTTCGTTATTACTCGGGTAAAAACAGCGTTGAGTAGTCCATAGCTTTACATGTGTAAACTGAATGCTGAAGCTAGTTGTGTATGAGGTTTCAAGTCCTTACGGCTATTCCAAGGTGAGAAATACAAGTTAACGTTTTTTGTGGCCGAGAACTGGGCCGGTATCCTGTCACTTCATTCCATGGTCAGATTGTTTTAAGTCAGATCGTTCCATGACATACAGGAAGAGTTAGATCTGTATGTGCCACATAGGTGGATAACTGTAGATAAATTTCTCCACTAGTGTAATAAGAGATTAGAACGATGATTTTTTTATAGTCGATCGATCGATTGAATATTTCCCTGCTGATAAAGACTAAGTCATTGTGCGTCACTTCAAAGATAACAGGCAGAACAGGTAAAGTTTTCAATAAATTCAATAAATTCGTCTCACAACACTTCAATGTTAACATTGAAGTGTTACGTCCATAACCTTGTGGGACGTTAAAGAACCCACACACTAATCGGAAAGAGTAGGGCATGGAGTTCCTGGTGTGCTGGTCTGGTCTTTGTGCTCTTTGTGCTATAAAATAAAGACGATGGACTTACCTCCGGTGTATCATTTCGATGTAAATGTTCTCGGTCTATCGAACAGTCTTTGTACGTCGTTTTTGCCATCTCAAGAAAATCCTTGTTCTTCATCCTTGCGTCACTGAGATGACGCACGGCAACGGCAGCCATTTCGCCTTTTTCAACCAAATTCAACTGCGTTAGAAAGCGAGTGCTATCGTCTGACTCTCCTTGCTGTTTCTAGTTTCTGACGTCGTCGCGTTTTGAAGTGTGAAGTTTCATCAATTCACTTTCTCTCCATTGAAGCAGTGGTGTTGCAGCTCTCGTAAAGTCGTTTTTCATTGGCCAATGAGGTAATTAGGGTTGCAAGGGTCGCAAACCAATCAATGCAAAGTATTTGAAAGGACGTCTTACATACCCGGATCTTCGCACGTGGAGTGGATCTATCTGTGTTGTTGTTGTTGTTCTTTCTTCGTCATTTTTTGGTCATTTGGTGATATCCTTAAGTGTCAAGTTTTGTGTAGAAACACGTTGGATAAAGTGGACGCATTCGAGACTACAGCTATACGTCATGGTAAGTTTACTTAAAACGAGCTTGATAAGTCTTAAGCAATTCTTCGTAAATTTGTAGTTAACCGTGTTCCTTGATTTCGTGTATTGGAAAACTGACGTCGACATACATGCTCTGTGCATTTTTATTTTCATGTTGAATGTGAGATGTGGCGTAGCCTTGTTCTCGTAGATTGGTAAAGCGACGTTAACAAGCATGCTCTGTACATTTTCATGTTGAATGTGAGATTTGGCGTAGACCAGGAGGGAGAGGTCAACACGTCAGATTTGGCTGACCCGATGATCATGGCCATTATGACGTCACGGCGAAGAAGCGCGCAAAAGCACAAAATTTTCGAAATGGCGTCGTCGTTCTTCAGGAAAACAACTGTTTAGAGCGGACTTTTCCACTCACTGGAGCCTCAAATTGTGATGTGTCTTTTTTGAAAGCTGTAATTATTATCTTTCTCTCTTGAGAGGTAAGTGGAACAGTGAATATGGCCGAAAGATCACGCGAAAAGTGTATTTGAAGTGTTTCTGTCCTTGCCCTCTGTTGAAGATTATGCGAGTAAAAGTTATGACTATTCGCACGGTAAAATTGCCTTTTTTCCATGATCGGCCAAACATGGAAATGTTAAATTCGGCCCTACGTTAGTTTGTTTATGTAGCAAAACATTGTAATTGAAGAAAAGTTGTAACGATGAACAGTAAAAATGATCAGTCCATCTGAAGGTCACAAAATAATTATATAACTTAGCCTGTTCTTTTGTACGTACGATGGGAGAACGAATATCTACGGTAATTGCAGAGGCGGATCCAGGGGAGGGGTTGAGGGGGTTGCAACCCCCCCTTTGAGAATTTTTTTTGTTATTTTGCTTGATTCTTCGTAAAATAATAATAGAATAAAATTGTTTTTACGAAGTTTTTACTCGCCTTCCACACCATTGGTGTTCAAGGCTACTTCGGTAGTGTACAACCCCCCCTTTCACAAATTCCTGGATCCGCCCCTGAATTGTCATTGTATAAATGAGAACTTTTTCTAACCAGGAGCATTTTCAAAGAAGGGGGTCCAGATGTGAACTAGTCGCTACTGGTGAAAGAAAAGAGTTTTGCACTGATGAAATTAAAATACTGCTGCAGCGCTGTAGATCATCACATGCCTTCTTCTAGCTGGTCTGCAGTATTGAGCTTATTATTAAGCTTAAAAACAAATATTTTTCAAAAGGCTATCCTAGTGAAGTTTTCAGAGGTGTAAAGGATATCTTACCTTCCT
>OX419341.1:27904096-27916596 GCA_948470475.1 Galaxea fascicularis | reverse complement strand
ATCAAATACAACCATTACAGTTTGCCTCTTATTCTTTTGAAATTGAAATACTCATTTTAATGCAGAATTGGGGTCATAAGGCCAATATGGGGCATTGACTTTTGGTATAATTATTTATTTCCAATATATGGCTCCCATCCAATCAAGTTTACTCAGGCCTCCCCCCTTGCCCCATTCAAGTATGTGCTGATCATAAATTTGACAATCAAGTACAGTAGACATAAGCATGGTGTGGGATGCCAAAGCAAAGATCCTATGCTTCACATGATCTGCAAGCTGGAATTTTATTACACTATCAGCTTTGGATACCTTGGACAGATGAATTTCTGTCTTCCTGTTTTTCATTTTCAACCATCTCACAAAATAGGCTTTGAACATCTTCCACTGGGTCCTTGTCTAAAATCTGGTGAGAACAGGCATATCAGAAACATTATACCTAATGTACATGTATGTTTGCCTCTAAATGCGAATTAAACATACTTTGAAAAAAATTTTTACTGACCTTTAAATGTTTCCTATAGGTAACTGGCTCCCTCAGCAACAGCTTATGTGAAGCATGTGTTACTTTTTGCAATTTCATTTCCAGGCATTTTCTTTTTCTGCAAAGTTTCTTTACTTGACTCCACCGTCTGGCTTGAATTATGTTTGCCTGTCACACATGTCAATGTTAATCATACTAGTGTACAGTACATACTGGCAACAAAGTGTATGTGATTAAATAAAATAGAGCTTCCATGCAAAAAAAATTTCACTACTCCATAGTGGTGTTGGCCTCCTAAAAGAATGTCTAACAGCAACAGGATTCTACCCGATGACCTCCAGATGCTATTTGCAAATTCTCTACCTTGAAAGAATAGCCGTGCATGGTCCATAGGGATTGGGTTCTTAAAAACTCCTCTACCTGTAGGTATTCTGCATCTTGCATTTTAGAGGAGTATTCACTTGTCTCAATTCCTAAACTATTTGTCTTCAAATACATGTAGGTTAACCCTAGTACCTTTTTTAGATTAGCTGTTCCTTATCAGTATAATTTTTCCTCCAGTAAACCCTTTATCTTAAAAAAGTAAAGTGACTTTACCTCTACCAGAGTTTTGTAATTTAAATGATCATTGGCATGATATTCTGTATTTCATTTTTTTGGCTCCTTACCTTGACATCATTTACATTGGGCTGGTGCACCTTTTTAATTTTTTTTCCAGCAGAAATTAGCTTCCTTTTGATGGATTCTGTCTTTCTTAAGACATTTGATTTCAACTGCACCTTAACGTCAAGAAAACAAAACATGATACTATTGATTTGAATTAGTAAATTTTCAAACCATAGTGTGTGGTACCTCTAAAACATGCTTCAGTTTGTTAGTGTTATAAGTGAAGCACCACACACTGTTTTGAACTAGCAACTTATGTGCTTTAGATGTAGCCTAAACTACAAATACTGAGGTGAGGGAACATCTTTTGGTTTTGCTTTTAGCTCTGGTATAAGTAGACCAAGTGAAGAAGACAAAAAAAAGCATATTATGAAGAGAAATACATATAGCTTTTATTTCGTGCGGACGCCCGAGGAAACAGGTCAAGTTCAATTTTGCCGAAATCACCTATTGTTGCGGCAATTTTTACGCGAAATGTGATGCACTGTGGCCGGAAATCTCCTTTTTAAGGTTAGTTTGAATATCACCAGATTCTACAGCGAAACCAATCCTTTTTTTAAGTACAAGACGGATTACTACCTTTCGCACACGAAAGCATCAACGCCACATTACTTTGATAATTGATCACCTTATATTTATTTATTTATTTATTTACTCAACTTTAATTATTCAGATCTCAACACACAATACAAGCCAAAGACAAATCAACAATCAAAACAACTTTAAAAACACAAGATCTGAATAATTAGGTCAGTTTACACAGAACACGAAGGTTCCTTATAAAAATAAACTGCCTCGGAATATCACAAATAGTATACAATATATATTAAGGTTTGAGTAGTAAAACTACGTACCAGTCTCGTGAAAGGATCCTCCTTGTGCTTCACACTTTTGGTATTAACCTAAAAGTTTGGTAGTTGTGATACTTTTTTAGACACAGCTTGCCAGGAGCTTTTAAAGTACTTTCCCGCGAAGCTTGCGTGATCCACTGCTTGGACTCGCAGAGGAAAATTATGATCTCCGGGTTAGAGGAAAATTTAGCGCAGAAAGGAAATCCCTATATACACAGTGGTTACTTCCCAGCCCAGTCCATGACTTGATAATAAATGTTTATTAGAAGGGAGCGATCTCGATCGCTGGAAATGATTTTTGTTTTTTTGCATTTCGCGGGTGTCACGCCATCAGGAGGTCCTCCAAGCAATCTTGTGCAAAATGAATGCGTTTCAACCCCATGATCATTTTTATATAGATAGTAAATTATTCAATTTCCTACTCAACCGAAAGTTTTCAACCTTATCTCGATCATATTTTTCACTCTGTGTTGTACATTGCTGGGTTATCCTGTTATCATTCAGGAAGGGAGCTCAGACCTTCATCTCTCGATCGAGTTTTTAATTGACCGATCTCAAATTTTTTTGTGTTTTTCGACTTGCGAGGTCTTGGATTTTAAAAACAATAGCACTTTCTGACACATTTTTTATAGGTTTCCACATACCTTTAGTCGTTTCATCGCTTTCTTTTAACTTCTCCAACTAATTACCGAATATAAACAGTGTTCGCGTGGTATTGTTTACCTACCGTTTAAAGAGGCCTTCCAAGGGGGGTAGTCTTGTCGCCTTGTCGCATCCTTTTGTGTACCTTTGTCGCCTGACCAGCGGAGGAAATTGTCGCTGTCGAAAAATGGATTGTCGTTTTCGCAAATTGTCGCTTCTTTCGTGTCAACTTCTGTCGGCTGTCGGTACTTTGGAAACAAATTGTCGCCACATTTTGACGCAATGTCGCTTGTCGCTCAAACCCCTTGGAAGGCCTCTTTAAAATTCCCGGGCAGAGTTCATGGTGACGTAATAATGGCCAAGATCATCGGCCGCGCAATCGCATGGCAGCGCAAGCAAAGTTGACCCCTCCCTCCTGGCGTAGACCGTCATGTAGTTCTTCTTGCGGAAACATTCGCACCTCGACCTGATGCAGCAGAAATCAATAATCTTATGCAGCATTGACTCTTACCAGTAAGCTTATGAAGGGACAGGTTATCGCATGCTTTCAGTCGATAGTACAATACAATTTCTAAACTATTTTCTTATTTAAGTTATTAAAAATCGCGTAGATTTATGTCACTGCGAAATATGCTAAAGCAAAGCACGTGCCTCGCTTGATTTCGCACCTCGGCAGATTTGGTGTGAATTTTACCCAATTTCATTTCAGAGCCAGCGTGGTCAAGGGTCCTGCCCACATTGCAAGAATGCATATTTTAATCGCTACAAGCCTGAAAAGTGTTTAAAATGTGGTTACCATCTTGGTGGAGGTTATAAAGGAGCAAATGCGAAGAAAGCAAAACTTGATGTCCCACAGTGTGTAAAGCTGTTTACGGAGGGGACTGTTCCTTCTTTTCCAGCCGTACAACACGGCATCATCGATGTATTTTTATACTGGACAGCAATTCAAGACAGTGTCTGTATGAAAAATGTAAACTCGCGAGAGCAGCTGTTTTGAATAGTGCTAGAGAGGATATGTTCACCTGCGAACATATTGAAAAGCATAACTTGTCAGTGCCTCCTCTTTACTCCTTTAGACTGACTCCAGAAAGTATTCAGCACTACAAGGCAGAGGATTCTGTCAAGGAGTCTTTAATGAGCCTTGTTGAGTCAGTGTCCTTTGAGCATATTTTTTGCTTGGCAGACTCATTGTTTTGTATTTATGGGCCTCCCACTTCTGCCAATCCAGTGGGTTTCTGCCATTTACGGATTGCCAATGACAAAGTGGAATGTTTTTCTGCACAGTGCAAGGGGTATGCAAGTGTAACAAGGCAAGAGAAAAGTAAACGTATTTGCATACACTGTCATGTTCTCTTTTGTCTGGCCAGTGTGCATTCATTCCTTCAAAAGTCTTCTCCATCACTGAAACCAGCCTTGCTAACTTCCACAACATCCTATCAGAGTGTGGCTTCTACATCATCAACCTCTACTTCTGGTCCCATTTCAGAACAAAACCCTAGTCCATCTAGGGCTTCAACAATAAACCCGTGAACATGCAGAACTGGCGACTTCCTTATGTATTTCCACCTCAGATTTTTGATGTCATTGCGGAGAATGACTCTGGAACCATTAATCCTGAAATAAGCAATCCAGGCTGGCCATCTTCCTTTGTGCCAATTGAAGAAAGCTGTGGACTGTGTAGTGGACAATTGTCACCAGCAAGACCTCACCCAGGGCAAAAAGCTGGAAAAATGTCATTCCTTCTCACGAACACTGTTCCTTTTTTACCTGTTGAAATATTGGTAAAGTTCTGCAACACCGAAAGCTGTAAGGCTATGCACCAAGTCTTTCCTCTTGAAATGGGTAAGTTGATTGGCATAATAACTTTGTAGCCGTTTCTGTCTTTTTTTTAGTTAACCTCTTTGCACAAGTTAGATGTACCCACAAACTTAACTTTCGAACTTAGGTATTGTTTTTTGCAATATGTAAGCTTTGTCAGAAGGATTTTTTTACTTGGGGGAGAAAAATAAGTAAATTCACAAGATGTTTTTCCTTTTGCACCAGGACATTTCAAAAAGGTTGTTTTTCATACACCTTAGAAAAGTACAAGAGCACCTCACAAAATGTGGAGTGTTTCCCCATATTCTTACCCATTATAGTGCAAACATGAAGCTAGAACATGCATAGGTTCTACAATTCTTGCATACAGGGGCTTTGTTTAATTGTCACAAAATCATCAACTGTGACCTTATTTATGTGAGAGAACATTCATTTTACTAGCTTGCAACTTTTAATTAACTGTTAATCAATGCCCTGATTAATGGATCAGGGTTAAATGAACTGTTATCAAACATACACTATAGACTTTCCTTTTTTTGTTTCCCTTATCATTTTTTAGTGGAAAAATTGTGTGTACAATTTCCGTTTGACTTTAATATTATAATGTACATGTATGTAACATCCATCGGCCATATTTTCTTCCTTTTCAACAGGGTTGTTTAATATCAGTGACAAACTGTTGGTTTCTTTTGACATTCTCCTTGAACTACGGGAGCTTTTTAAGAGAGGTGTGCCAATTACTGTGGCAATTGAGAGCAAACTGTCTGTTCTAGCAATGAAATCAAAAGAGGTAACTTGCTTGTCATTGTTTTTAATACTTTGTTGCAGTGGTAAAGGGGTGTGAGGGGGAGTGGGACTCTTCAAGACCTAGGGATAAAGGAGCTGTAATGTACAGTTCATCAACAACTTTTATTAGTCAGGTGTGGTGGAGTACAGATCTGCCACAGGTGTAGGTACCCTGTTCAATGGCGCCTGTTGTTCCTGATTATGATCTGTAAAATTAGGTATCGCTTCCAATGATATACACTGTACTATTGTTTTAATGTTAAATCATCTTTTTCCAGGTGGTCTCTTCCTTTGAATACATTGCCAGTTTGCTTTATAATGGGTTTTACTGCTTTGAAGTTATCACTGAGAGAAACCTTGACGATCAGATTTGTGGCATTTGCGGTATCATAGGTGAAGTTTATTTGGGTGATGGCAATCAGAAAAACTGTTGCACAACTTCTGAGGTACACCGTACATGTACACCTGAATGCCTTATATTTGCTGTGATCAGTAAGGGTAAAACTAGATTGATCATATTCCAATTTATTTATGATCATAAAGGCCCATGACGGACCAATATGCTTTGCGTGCGTCTATTATTGTTTGATGAACACGAGGAGGAGGCGCCATTGAGTGATGCGGTCGCCAAAGTTTGAATATTTTGCTTGTTTGTCGGTCATCAGAGCACAATATGAGTTCATCACTGTCTAATTTTATTGGAAAACTCTGATGTAACAGGCACAACCAGATAAACGTGGCCTCCATTTACATGAAGGTACGGCCATCAAAATGCCAAACAATCAGAGCTTTCTAATTTTCACTTTACAAATATTGCAATTCCAAAAAATCATCAAAATCAACACAAAAGTGAAACAATGAAATCCTCTGGGCAACAAAACGTAAAATCAAGCACCATAGACGCGGGATGGAAGTGGATTGCTATGGATTCAACGGTTTTCACTTTACTTTTTAACTCACAAAAAATATGGCAACTCGATTTAACACGTGCAAAGCATACTGGTGCGTCATTGGTCTTTAAAATCCTAATGGTGAAGCTGTCATGTTATATGAGCCATTTTGCAGTGTTACTAATACTGACTTTGCTATCTGTATCATTTAATTGTGAATTGTGATGCAATAATTAGGCTGATAGATTTAATTCACGTAATGTAATGATTGCTCCCTATCATCTCACCATGCCACTAACGTTGACTTTTTTACACTCAAGATATCGTACAATCAAGAGGATATGACATTGAAAGAAGGCCATCCCATGTCTTTAGATGAAATGTTAAGCAAATTAAAGGATCACTTCATAGAGTGCAACTCCTACACAAGGACTGCTCAGCCACTTTCATTTCATGTTTCTGACATACCACCAGTGGTTGCACCAAAGCTGACTGGTGATGTCATCTGGAATTCAGAGATGCAGAAAAAAAGTCAGTTTCTTCGAAAACAAGGCAAATCATTGCAAGGTGTGTAAAATAGATGATTTCCACATTTAACTTTTGATACTTTGAGTTATTTGACTAAAATAACTTTCAATTTAATATATGCTTGAACATTTCTTTGAGTGGCCCTTGCTTCTCTTTAACATTAGTAGGCAAATGAGTTTTCTCTAGTTGCCAGCACTTCTGCAAATACCTAAATTGTAGGTGTTATTTTAAAGGGCCTGTGTCACAATAATGCGTACTTGAAAATACTAATTGATAATTATTGCTCATCATTGCTCTATGCTCAGTGTTTCAAGTCACCTTTTGCAAAAGTATTATCAATTCACTGGTATGGCAGCTGAGGTTGTGGGTTTGAATGTCCCGTATAAGCCTTTCTTTTTTGTTGTTGTTTTTTTAGGCTTTTTCACTACTGTTTAAGTAATGTTACTTCATAACTGTGATGATCATTCACGGATCATTTCATTTCCAGTTTCAGTTTTATTGTTCTCGTAATTTATGCAAGAATATTAATACACTATGTATGCAAATAAGTTTAATTCATTTGAACGGCTGGGGGGCATAAGCAATCCAAATTGTTTTGGTCCAAATCCACTGAATTTTTGCATGTGGCCGGCCTTTGATTCAATAGAACAACACTGCCCCTTTACTTTTTTTGCCGGTTTCCATTTCTTTTGTAAAAAAAAAACCCTTATACAAAAAAGGGTCTTTATAAGTCATTTGGGTCGGTTATGTACCCAGCCCTTCAATTTATATAATTCAAGCATCATGCATCATCAGTTAAATGAGATGTTTTGTAAACAGTTGAAATGCTTACAATGAGGATTGGCATTTTTCTCTAATTATTTATCCTAACTTTGTAGGAGACTCAGCCCTGCTTCATTCAAAGATACGGGACTCTGGTTTGGACATGACAAATGTTGAGCAATGTTCTCTTGTGGAGTTAAGAGCATTGGCCACTGACATTGGAATTCCATGTGCTAACAAGTCACGGGTATATTCATGCATGGCTCTTTAGTCTCATTGTGCTTGCTCAAGTAACATAAATGCTTAAATTGGCACCCCGGACACTTAATTATGAATGTTAGGTAAGACAGCCGGGTGCTTATTCGAAGGGGGGCGTTTATTGGAAGTAGGGCGCTTATTTCGTTTTTAATTTTTAAGCCTGAATATAATGCTGACTTTATTACTAGAGAACCCAAACTGCAACATAACAATACTTACAACTTCCCGCACCTTACAAACGACTTGTCGACGACATAAACAATGGACAAACAACAGACTGACCGACAATGACACACGTACAGACATTAGTCTAACAAAACACGGATTCAAACGCACCAATCACTGTTTACAACAGACAAACAGACCGACTAATTTTACTAACAATACACGTACACACATTAGACTAACAAAAGATGGATCGAAACGTACCAATCAGTGTGTACAGTCCTCACAGCCAATGACAACTAGGCTTAACTGACAGTCGACCAATAACATCACGACTTCGTTGACCAATCACATCAACGACCAGAGTACTTATACCATCTACTGACGTTACACAAATCACTTGACTCTGATGATGACTTCCGCTCAGGTTGTCAAAACGTCAGTCAATGTCACCACAAACAGTCCGCCTTCTCAGGACTACACTTACCCGGACGATCGTACGCCACTTAATTATAACAGTACTTATGTTGTGATGGCAACTAATTTTTTGCCTAACTCACAGGCCAGAAAGGAACGTTCTTACATTGCCTGTCATTATTATGGAATTTTTTTGGGGGTGGGGGTGGGGGGTGGGCTTATTGGAAGGGGGCGCTAATTCAAAGGGGAGCAGTTATTGGATCTTGAGCGCTAATTTGGGCATTTACGGTAAATCAATCATGCAAACAAATTATCCATTACTCCAGTCAATTTTATACAAGCAAAAAAAAACAAGACTAAATTTATACATAACTAGTATGCAATCGGGAGTAGATGTTTTTAAAGGTTTTATGCCTATTAATTTTTTTATTTTCAAATGTTCTTATTGGCCTAAAAGCTGGTTGAATGTAAAATTTTCAGTGGTTAAGGTAGCCTGCGAGCAAGCTCTCGGGCTTGGGCTTGGGGTTTGGGGGAGGGGGGAGGGGGTGGGGGAGGGAAAGGAACGAGAGCTTGCAGCGATGTCTCATAAATTTGAATGTCTCCGTAGAAAAAGTCTACGGAAAATGCTGATTGGTGGAGATTTAATTTTGCGATGACGTCATCATTCTTCGCGCATTGTGGTAGCACAAAACAAAGATGGCGGAGAGCGGAGGAGATTCTATTCATAAAGCGTGCGAGAATTTTTCTAAAAATCTGAAGTTTCCAGTGGAAATTAAGCCTGAGCAACTTCAAGCAGTTGAAGCACTGCTCAAAGGTAGCGATGTACTTGCTGTTTTGCCGACGGGCTACGGCAAAAGCTTTATATTTCAAGTGTTTGCTGCCGCAGCTGCAATAGAGAGGAAGCAGCATCAAACGGTGTTGGTTGTCTGCCCATTGCAAGGCATCATCGAGGACCAGGTAGCAGAAGCCAGAAGTATTGGAATGTCTGCCGCTTCCGTTGCTGATTTGTCGTTCGAAGAATTAAGATCGGCAAAGTTTCAGCTTTTGTTCGGGTCAGCCTTTTTGTATGAAATAATTTTTGCGTCAAAGTTTTTACCTAAATCGCGCTGAAGAGACAAAATCATCTGAGGTGACATGCAGATACCCATTCTGTTGAGTCTAATGAGATCTTGACTGGAAACTCCGCTATGAAACAAAATACTAGAAACTCGGTATGCCAAAGCCGACATTAGAGAGTGTTAGCATTGCCGGACAACGAGTACGAGTACGAGAACGAGTTCATCTCGTACTCGTACTCGTTGTCGTTCTTGTAAAAAATGTGTAAGCAGGACATACGAGTACGACTTCCATATAAAAAGTTTTCTTTTCCTGAAACATAAACAGGAAGGGCATAAAAACTTTGAAATCTGAGATCGTAATTCTTAGGTTTATGTAAACAATGCGACCTCTTGATGTGACAAACTTGGTTCGTACGGACTATGCACTATAAGAAATAAAATGATGTGAATGAAAAATAATTAAAGAAACAGTAACACTTAACGTCTCTGGTTGATTCATCTTGAAAGAAGCTGTGAAAAAAAAACGAAAAAGGTTAAGTTTATGAGCACGCTAGACGGAGACCATGAGAGCTTCTCATGTTTAAAATTTTGACACGATGTTGACAGAAAGGAAGGAGGATTAATGTGCTATTCAAAACAAAAAAATGCCCAAAAATACCATCATAGGCCTTCGATGAAGAGTTTAAGTGTTTATGGGATACACCTATGGCAGAGATAACCCGCTACAAAAGATAAACTTTACCTTTCAAAAACTCGTTCCTCGCACTTCGAGTTTTGGAGGAAATCACGTCGTGGAACGAGTTGCCAGAACGAGTTGAGCACGTGTTCTGAGCAAAACGCATGCGCATTATAGTCAATGGCAAAATCTCGTTCTCGTACTCGTACTCGTTGTCAATGCTAACTCTCTCTATTGACTGGTTTCGAACCCGCGCTAAAACAGAAGTGGCAAGGGCGATGGCATTATTTACATTACGACTCTCCTTCATTTCCACTCCACACGCTCCACTGATGCATGAGCTCCAAAACGGACATTTCGTAGATACCTCCTCGACAACTGAACTGTTCGAGAAAGCAATCAGTTCTTCGGGGGTTCGATGTTTCAACACGGAATCGGAGGAACAATATTCCTTAAACTCGGCGTTCAGCCTACGCCACAAAGCTTTCAAAATATCTTGCCTCAATTCCGAGTGCTGCAATACGGCGTTAGCAACGGCCTGCCAGTTCTTAAAAGCAACGTTTTTTAGGAGATTAATGTTCTCCTTTCGATCTGGCACTCTCACGTCTGTGCGGCCATTCGGCCACAACACCACAACTTTAATTCGGGTTGACTGCTCCGATGAAATCATGTCGTCGATATTGAGAATTGCGTCTTCGTTCTCGGTTAACCAGCTGCAAAACTGAGATCCTAACGACTTCCTTGCACTGTTTCTTTTCTCTCTGGCCGGACTTTGTCGAGTTTTTTGCATTTTTTTCTGTCCAGGGCTTCTTTCTGGAGTTGACACAGAAGTCGGCAAGGCTCGCTTCGCCCGTGGCACGACATTTGTGACCTCGACCTCCGGGTCCCTGAGCTGAAAAAACTTGGGATTAACTACGTTCAGTCTGCTTACAATGAAGTGAAATCCTTCGCTGGTTTTTCTGATTTTTGTCGCACAAATTAGGCAGAGTCGAGCTGAAAGACTAGAGCTTTTCTCAGCGACTATTCCCGTCTTTTGTTCAAGCACATCTGCTAAAATAGTGCCCTCGAGTCCTTTCTTCTTCGACGGAAGGAACAGATTTTCCGACGAAGTCCACTTCCACGAATCTCCGTACCGCACTTTTAACGAACCTTTACAACATCTACAAAAATCGTTTGGATCTTCTGCTTTCGGGTTTCTTCCTGAACAGATCTTCTTTGGAGTATTTGCCATACTTGCGGCCATCCTACGCTAGCAGGCAAGTTTCCGCGAAAAAATATCTTTCACGTGTTTGTTTACATTAGCGCTCGTTTCCGGTTTGCGCTGATTGGCCAAATTATGACAGCTCGGACAGCGTGGAACCGCGGGGAGCATTTGGGGCGGCATGGAAGTTTGTGAGACATCGCTGCAAGCTCTCCCTCCTTTCCTCTCCCTTCCTTCGCCCCAACCCCCCGAGCCCCCAACCCCCCGAGAGCTTGCTCGCAGGCTATGGTTAAGGTATGCACGATCCTACATGTATGCACTCGTAACATAAGGAAGGACCACGTACCCCAAGTTGTCTCTTCAGTCACTGTCTGGGTTTGGTGTTATTGTTTAGACATTACTTTAATAGATTATCTAGATACCCATTCATGTATTTTACTAAAGAATTAAAAGAACCATCCTTTTCTTAGCAATGTTTGCTAGGTGATATACAGCAGCTCTATGCAAGTCTTCTCGTTGGAGATTGCCCATGTCATGGCTTTACAGAAGTACCAGGGCATACTGGCGGGTTCTATCACCTTGTTTGCCGTCATGGGGTACGTATTTCTTGACCTGTTGTTGTTGTAATGATTGTATTATTTAAGAGTTGCTCTTCCTTATTGATTCATTTTTTTTGTAAATATTGGAATAATAACATATGCTAATTGTTGATAGAATAGGCCATTTCCGAGGTTAGTAGTACATTGGTTTTATGTTTCAGGTTACAGTCATTTCAAAGTGCCTTTCTCTGCAAGAATCTGTTCGAGATGCAGCAGACTTGTACCTTTCTTTAAAGTACCCACCAATTCTATTAGTTTGTGATACTCCTTGTGGTTTCGTGAGGCACATGGATTGCCGTTCTCCAGAAGTTGGCAGTAAATTGTGGGACAAATACAGTGGATGCTTTGAAATTCCTGATATGCAAAAGTTACCGTCAGAGGTTAGGAATTCCTTTGTATTTCCTGCTGCAATTTTAGTGAATGTAGGAGCACCAGGGGTGCGGTGAGGCCTAAACCAAGTAGTGATATTCTCACAACTTGCAAAGCAGTCCACTCACTTTTTTGTTCAGCATCAAGTAAATAAAAATATGTCTTGGCAGACCAATTTTTTACTGGGTTGGTTTCTGCCAGTTTCTTTTCAAACAAGAAAATACTTTGCGATGGCATTGGTAAAGAGAGTAAGAAATTTTACCTGTTGAAACTCACGCTCTTTACAAAATCTAGAATTTGGCCATTTCACATTGATGTTTTTTGCAGATGATT
>OX419341.1:27896596-27899096 GCA_948470475.1 Galaxea fascicularis | reverse complement strand
TTTTTTGTGGACCTTGACCACAGATTCTCTAACTATACTTACAGTCTTTCCCGTAAAACTATGAACACCAGAAAAAAATTCTGGAATGTTTATTGTTTTGCGACGAATAAGAAGCAACAAGAAACCACAACCAAATTACCGTTACTGTTTGCGGTTTAGTTTTCTCAAGCGTGATTGGCTTTTTACGAAACACAATAACATTCCATAGATCGATTGATCAATCAATCAATCAAATTGTATTTATAGAGGGTAACACCTGATAGTCAGACGACTAATAAACTTGTGGCCCTCTTAGGTAGTAATATAATAACAAGACAAAAACAATACATAAGAAATATGGTGTTCACAGTTTTACGGGAAAGACTAACACTTTTCTGGAATACATATTTCAGAATTGTAATTTTCAATAAATTATTTTCAGAAGTCAATCTCCACGTTTGTGGTTTGCAGTGGCGGTTGAAGTTTTGGTTCCATAGACGTTTAAAATAAGTTGCACTAAAAGTTTTTATAGAAAACTCATTTCAATTACTTGCCAGGAATACCCTGGTATTTTACGTGTTAATTGTGTTGTGTGTAGTGCAGGTTCATTTCTTTCCACATCCTTGGCACACCCACGTCTCGTCCTCTTTTGGCACTGTTTTCAGATTTGCACATTCCCTGTGTGATGAAAGGAATGATCATGTTAAGTGGCTGGCTATCAACTGCATTTATTTTGTTTCCGAGATTTGGAATTTGAGAACGAAGAGATCAAAATAATTTTCCCCAACACGAACTGCCCCATGGACAAAGGAGAAATTATAGATAGTGCAAATCAGATTACCATGAATACTGTGTCGGCGAATTTCTTAAAGTGCACCTAACCCCAAAATATTTTTTCGCTAAAACAAATCTTTGCACCTGCTGGAAAAGCATTGCGCTCTTTTTGTTCTTTTTTGCCAAATGTTGGCTTCTTATAGGCTTCCAAACTTACGAAAAAATAAGCATCATTTGGTACATGACCGAGTGAGAAGGGGCGTGGGTCCATTCTTGAATTGACGTCACAAACTGATTTCCATCGCATTAAGTCTTTGTAAACATGCATGCAAATCAAAGAAGAAAGGAATGCTTCCATGGGAAATCAGTTTGTGACGTCATCAAGAATAGACCCACGCCACCTCTGACTCGGTCGTGTACTAAGGCCAAGGCCAAACGTCGAACTAAGTTCATGATAAAATCGACGTTTGACTCAATTAAGTTCGACCAAGTGTATTTGGATCGACTAACACATTCTATCCGTCCGCCTCAGACGGATAGAACGTGTAAAGATCGAGTCTGGGACATACGTCGGACTTTTCATGAGTCGAACTTAATTCATAAATTATAGATTTGTTTCATAATGCATATTTTGGCCTTGATATCAAAATATTTAACAGAGCATGCATTTCGTTCGACATTCGGATCGAAGTTAAGTTTGACGTTTGACCCAACCATTTTAATTGAGGTCGACCCAAATTAATTTGGATCGACCCAAACTACCATTTAGTTCGTCGCATGTGAAGTTCGACGCTTCTCCCAGGCCTAAATGATGCTTTTTTTTTTTCATGTTTAAGATCTGGCCAAAAGGGCGCAATGCTATTCGAACAGGTACGGTAAAGATTTATTATAGCGAAAAAAAAATTACGTTTGGTGCATTTTAGCGGAAAACTAATAACAACAATTTGTCCCCTTCGAGAGATTTGAGATTTTAAAAAATGACTGGGGTACATACTGGTGCAGAACGAACTGAACGTGATATTTTCGTCGGATAAGAGATACGGCACAGTTCAAATACAAATGGCTTTTGTCTAAATATTTTGAGAAGGGACCTTTGGAGCCAGGCTGCCTGGCACGCGTCACATGCCGACAAAGCGAAGCGACGCCTCACATGCTGACAAAATACGGTAATGCCTTTTTTAGGCATATTGTAATAAAAAGCTACTTCAATTCATTGGAGTGATGGCTTCTACTCTCCTATTTTAACATCTCAGCCGCTTTTCTTACGGCCAACAGCTAAACAAACACAACTTAATGTCCGTTGTTGTGTTTAGCACAATTAAGGTCTTAGATCAACAAGAACGAGTTTGGCATGAAGGGTACAAAACAGGCGTAAAAGGGGAAGAGGCGGATGTACACGTACAGGCTAGCCAAGAAAGGACCAGCAGCGTTGTTCTTCCCCACTCCTGAACATTTTGCATATGACCTCTCACCGAGTACATGGCAAGCTCAAAATTGACAACTTTTGACAGTCGGTCAGCCCCACCCAAGCACACGGACGTCTTTGATGTTCTTTTGTTAAAAAAAAGTTGTAAAATTTGTCAGCCACACGCGAACACACGGGCGTCTTTGATTTTTCAAAAAGTTGTAAAAATCGGTCAGCCACACCCAGGCGCACCGGCGTATTTGAAGTTTTTTGTTAAAAGAAAAAAATAAAATAAAATCGGTCAGACCCACCCAAGTACAACAGTGTTTCTTTGGAAAAACG
>OX419341.1:27886596-27894096 GCA_948470475.1 Galaxea fascicularis | reverse complement strand
ATCGTAGACTTAATGGGCTAATTGCAGTAAAAACTTCGTCTTTAATTCAATGTTTATTGACAAATGTTTTTCTGAAACCGATTTGTTTGTCTGTTGTCATTGCCAATCAGATGTTATCATTAACAGTGATGTAAAAAATATTACCGCCCACGACTCGTAGTCAACGTTTGTAGTTTGCAATATTTGTAGTTGATCGAAGTCAAGAATAAAACCATTCTCAACCATTTGTAGTTGATCACCTGAGTTGATTCATGGCTTAGCTTATTGTGCCGCAGCCACTTTTCACAACGAAAAGTTAAGTTAAAGTCTTTTTCGGTTAATGTTTTTTGGTGCTATTGTACAAAGGACACAGACGGCACCTTTCTATCGTCTTTATAGCTCACAAAAAATGACGCCATAAAATAGTCAAAACAAGGCGAGCAAAGTACTTTTCTTCTTTTTTGGGTAGTGTCGAAGAGTACCCACTTTGGGGTTTTACCATTTTGTTTTGTTGTGGAATATTTCGGTTTGTTGAGGTTAAAATGTCAACGATACATGTTAGAAAATTTGTGACTTAGCCAAAGCACATAACCGGTTGTGATGTTGGATTTAAAAGTGAGACACTGGGACTGTTAACCTATAGTTTAGAGATTTACACCATTTGTATTGAAATTTAATCGGATGTAATTAAACTGTGATGAAGTAAAATCGTTTATGCTCTGGTTATGTAGTCCCTTGATCCAACGTGGCAAAGCCGATGATAAATCGAAAATGTACGTTAGCACATGTTTGAATGGTGGCTGTGGCTCTGCAGCAAAACAGTAAAAACTATAATCACAATGCAGAAGTCCTTACGTACTAGAGTCCTGGCTCGAGTCCTGGCATTGATTTTATTTTATCGGTAAATGCCATACAATAAAAAAAGAACTGTGGAGCTCCGCTTTTAGGTTTGCCTAAATATATATATTAATACATATTTTCATATGCGCCTGTCATTCACGTGTTCTTAATTAGGTAAATAATTCTGTATAGGAATAATTGGTTATGTTTTGTAAAATAGAAAATCTTGCTGAAAAAAAAAAGCCATGGCTGACGGCGAAACTTTTATGTCCGAAGATTTTAACGCTGTTCACTTTTGCCCATTTGTTTGATCACGGGCACTAAATACACTTAAAATACTAAAAGATAGCCCTAATAACCCGTCACTTTCAAGACGTTAGGGGACATAGTCTTTCACAAACCAAAGAATCTATTCCCAATCAATGATTCTGAAAGTGATGAAGAAGACGCTGTCATTGTGAGAGAAATATGAAACTGAAGGAATACTGAGTGAGATTTAGGGTGTGAGTGAGAGGGTCAAAAAAGGGTGATGAAAGTGAGAGCGAACTTGCACCATCACCGGCAAAGACCTAGTGCAGCATTTAGAGCTACAAGTTTTGCTCTACATTGACCACAGCTTTATTTCCACTTCCATGACATTGATAAATAATTAACAACCACTCACCGAAACTGAAGTGAATAGTTGTTTTAGTATATACTAAAACAGTGAGATAATATGGCACAGAAAGATGTTTTTAACTCATTTATTCCTGCAAAGATTGCAACATTTTCAGGCGCAAATTTCGCGCGAAAAGCTCAGAGGTGAATAGCACAGGATATCCCTGAGTTTGAGTAGCCAATCAGCGTGCGCGTTCAACGCTATCCACTGGTATAGTATATACTAAAACCCTTTGTGCAAGTAGTTGCGAGTGAAACGCAATTTACAAACAAAACTAAGGAGATCAAGCGACTATCAAGTGAGTTCATTTCCATTAAATCGAACCGCCAAAAATACACACAATAGCATGAGGAATTGTTGTGGGCAGATTCATCAAGTTATACTTTACCAAGGCCCGGGGAACTACTGCTGACAAATCGTGAGCACCCCACAAAATCACCATAGTCCTCTCCCCTCTACATAAATTATGAAACCACCTATTGGGCTTTCCGGGGGATCTATAGTTCCGTGGATGAGCAAGAGGTGCTCTGTCACCTTCCGGGATCTTTTTACATCAAGTGGACCGTGAGTGAAATTTGAAGGAGTTTAACAAAAAGCACTTTTTGTGAAGGTATTTCACATTTTTAATTCGGGACGCCGATAGCAGGCCAATATCGGGGAATTGAGTGGAATCTATGCAAATGCTTGTGTAATCCTGAGCACAGGACAAAGACTTGGAGGGGGAGGGTATCTGGAAATTAAAAGCCTTCACTAGCCTGACCATGTAGCCAAACACCAATTGGAGATAATGGGAGTGGATATTCTGGAAATTACAGATTTGATGAAAAAGGAATTAGGCTCAAGATAGTAAAAGAAAAGTAAAAGAATGGTAGGAGTGCTGGTCCCGTGACTTATCCACACTCATGGCCCAACACTCATTCCAGCTTTACCCTAAGCCTCAGAATTTAACTCCGAAAGCCGAAATATTAACTCTGGCTTAAAAAAGTCAACTCTAACACTATGTTTGCGATCGAGTTATTAACATTAAATCCATGTTAAGCGAAGAAAAAACGTTGTTCAGGTGTTGGTCTTGCTTCATCTCGTTACATGCATAACTCATCAAATTAAAACTCGACCTTATGACATGCATATTGTCATATACGAATTCCGACTAATAACATTTGGACGGCTCATTCACTTTGGCTAACTTAACTTAAATCTACAATAGTTGCATTGAAAAACGTCCCGTAACAACTGCATTTTTTTAATGAGAAACGCAAACTGATCGATCAAGTTGCAAATGCATCATTGTGAAAGACTTAAAAGTTATGCGGATGACCGCATATAATTGTGTTAGCTAAATACATGGGAACCTCCAATAACCTTGAATATTAATATGCAGGCGGAGCAGCTAACAGTGGAACTCCTTGCACCCCATTCTGTAAAAAGGATATCGATTATTTTTTCGGAGATTGGGAATCTAGGGTGTCGTGTTTTAACTGGTCGGTATCAGGAACTGGATGTGTGTATGATTTTTTATTTAGCAGTTTTAACAAACGAAAATATTGAAAAGTGGTTCAGCGAACACATCCACTTGGAATTCCTTACTGATTATACCCCAATTGATTTCCGCCAAAGTTACTCTCGATCACCACGCTTGAGACCCTTGCAACAATTGAAACCATCGCCACACGAACCTATTACCGTTGATTGCTCCCCCCTTTTCTCTTACGCTCTACTGGTTCCTTGAAAACTATACCCGATCCCCCTCACAACCTGGCATTTAACACAGTTCTTGTAAATAAGCAATGTCCATCCTTATGATAATGACATCCAGCTGAATCTCTTTTTGTGTCAAGCTATCGAGTTTTTCTTTCTTTCTCTCTGTTTTGGATTTGAATTCCATCTCAGTCTCTATGTCTTCATATCTGAAAATTAACGTCAATTGAAGTTGAAATACTTGGCCAGTCGAAATATCGCATACTCACATACAAACGTTATTTCATCAGTTCTTATATTATTTTTTTTGAGTTTCATTTCTATTCTGAAATTTAATAACAAATGATAATGAAACATTTTAAAATAATTGTACCCTGAAAACTTTAAAAACAAAAAAAGGACACTTTTACACAAAATTTAGAGACCCATTTTACAGTTTTGAAAAAAGAAACTTAATTAGCTCTTAGCCAATCAACGCCGACCTTACGACAGCTGCTACATGACTCAATTGAAGATGTACCGCTGGCAGTTAGTATGGGTGTTCACTCCACCGTGGGCTCAAAATGTCAAGTTGAGTAAAACCAAAGGTTTGCATTGTGCGCCCACCTCGATTCATTCGCCATTTTTAGGGCCCCCGATATATTACAAGTGGTGCAGTTAGCGAAAGAAATCTTCTTCCATCTGGTCCTGACCGCGTCGTATGACATTTATTTTACGTCCACGTTTGAGTTTATATATCAAGCTTTAAGTTTATCAGTTTATTTGGAATCTTTCGACCTTCGCAGAACCATAATGTAGAATACTCTGAGACTTGTTCAACGACTGTGTTGTCACTAATGTCGGAAACTCGACCAGGCGGAGAGGTCGTCCTCACTGCACGGAAGCCGTAAAAAGGGTGAACCTTCGCCAGGCGACATTTTTATTATGGAATGAAAGCCTGAAGAATCCCTGGGACTCAAGGCAATCAGCAACGGCGAGTTCGCAGAGATGATGTTCCACCAGAACGTGGGGAGGATTGGAGATGAAACTAATGAACCACTTGGTTCAACTAGCACTTACCCTGCGAGACAGAGGTTCCTTGCTCTTTCTTCTCACCGAGAAGAAAGAGCAAGGAACCTCTGTCTCGCAGGGTAACTAGCACTCCGAGACAGTGAGAAACTTAAGAAATCTGAACATCTGTAACGAGTAGTTATATAGTTGGGGGTACCAAACCATTTTTCTAATTAATGGCTAACAAATTTTTTATGCTCGATACCAACCCAACTTATAACCAAATTTTGCCAATCTATATATTTTTTAAAATGCGTGACTTTCTCGGAAAAATAGGAAGTTGAGGGGCTTTCCCTTTTCATCCATGCGGGAACCACAGCGTAACAACAGGAAGTGGGGGGTTTTCGCTTTTTTATCATTTCATCAACACCGCATGCGTATCGTAAAATAACCACATTGATGAGAAAATGGAAAAGTTTTTGATATAAAAGGGGAAACTAAACTTGATTATAAACATGCCGAGAGAAAGGATATTATGTTGGAAAAACGCGGGGCCTTCATAATATCTGCACTCAACGCACCCTCTTACATAACCTAAAAACCCCGTGGGGTTATGTAAGTTGGAAGGGAAACAATGATGGGTAATTAAGGGTAATTTAAGTCCTGAAGATGGGTGTTGGGCTTTGGATGAAATACTTGGTGGTGGACCCATCCAATTGTCCTAGCAACCGGAGGGATATAAAAAATAAAAATAAATCATTAAGATGGTGTCGGGGCCTTGAGTAGAGCTATGGTCGCTTAATGGCGGCGGAAGTGCTGGTTGGCCCTCGAGCCGGAGTGATAAAAAAATTTAAAAAAACCTCTCAAGAGGGACAGGGGTGGGTTAAAAACGTAATGGTCCCTCTTGAGAGGTTCTGGTGGCGCCCCAGTTTTGCTTTTTTTCTTGAATAATGTTAGAGACAAAACACCACAGCTCTGGCGTAACATCAGCAGCCAACTGGGCTTTTTAGATTTTATAGTGGCCGTAAGCATAACTTGTTATTCCATCTTCTAGTATATATCTTTTGTCATCGAAACAGCTGAGTGATACTTTATTGATTTCATAACTTCCTAATTCATGGTTTTGACTTCTTATGGTTTTCATAGTGTGTTACATTTGTTTATTTCCTAATAAAGTCTCTTTATAGTTTTCATGTTTAATGTTTTTCTTAATAATATTCTTTTTAATTCCTTTAGCAGTCTTTCCTCCGTTTTGGTTGTCTTTCATATAACTATACATTTTCGATCTCAATCCGACGAATTCAGTTATTGGAATACCAGCTGCCTCATCTTTGAATTTACCGATTACTTTTTTATTTGTCTTATCAAAATACGGCGAGTTCTCGGGGTAATCACTGTTATCGAATCTATTTTTATCCCCCCAGAAGTCATTATAAACATCTTTTGTTCCGATCTCATAGGTCAAGCTGTCTGTGTCTGTGAGTAATAATTTCGCTTCTCTACCGCATTTTTGTTTGATGTAATTATAATGGAAATCGTACATTAACGTCTTGCTTAAATCCAAGATGCACATACCCACGGCCTGTTTAGGGTAAGTGTTTCTTTAATCTTATGCACAGCAACCAGATTTTCGTTGAAGATTTTACTACTCACATAAGTAGGTTTAGCCGCCATTTTTAATAGTTTCTTTTCATCAGTTACCAATCTGACATCTACTCACTTTCTGATATTTTCCATCGTTTTTCCGAATACGCTGTTATTCATAAGTTTGAAGAAGTCTTTCTCGAAAGCATTTTTGGCATTAGTTCTTTTCTGAGTCTTGAAGTCAATGTATTGCTTCAACCATGCGGACTGATTAAATTCAAGTATTCGATGGACTTTAGTTATTTTTAAACAGAGATCTGTATTGGCTGTTCCAAAATTCAAAAGGGAACTGGGGCGAGTTTCAAATTTTGAAGTAATCGATAAATTGACACCATCACATGAAAGATAATATTGAGATTGGTCGTTTGACCAAGTTTGATTCTTTTAGGTTGAACAGAGACCAAGTTATGGACCTTGAAACATAGCTCAAAATCCATACAAATGTCTCTAATTTTGTGACAGCGTCCCCCAAAACCAAGAGTCTATATGGTTTGGGTGTTACAGCCCGCCGTTCCCGCACTGGAAGGGTGATCAGAAAACCCGACAAACTGAACTTGTAACTAACATACCCTACCCTAGAAAGTCATCCTTAGGTCACGTGACCCAGTTTTATGCTCCTTGTCTGTTGTAGAAAAACATGTTGTAATCCCGATCGATCGCCCATCAGTGAAGTTGTAAATCGATGTCTACGGCGATTAAACGTTGTGTTGAGAGGAAAGCTGTGTTTTATCGAGTTTCCTAACATTGGGGGGACGCACTCAAAATTAGAGACGTTTGTATGGATTTTGAGCTATGTTTCAAGGTCCATAACTTGGTCTCTGTTCAACCTAAAAAAATCAAACTTGGTCGAACGACCAATCTCAATGTTATCTTTCATGTGATGGTGTCATTTTATCAATTACTTCAAATTTGAAACTGGCCCCAGTTCCCTTTTGAATTTCGGAACGGCCAATAGCGGAGCTCCGCGCGCGCGGAGCACCACTGATCCGAGAAAATTTGGACATGACGTCACCGTACGTGCGTAAGATCGTTCACCCCCTCGATATAAGCCAAAGTCAAATGTGACACCCCAGTTAACCCTTTCGTGTGCAAGCTCGCATATAAGCGCGCTTCCATATGAACTGTTTTTGGACAGATCATTTGTCCGTACACGCAGTTCTCAACCCGCGTTTTTGTGGCGGGAAATTACATGGCCAAATTTTCAAGACAGTTTTAAAACAAAGTCAGTTTTGGCTATTCGTTGGCGGAGTATAAGTAGAGACCTTAAGCAGCAGACGTTCGTGAGCCACGAACGGCGGCCGGAAGTTACTTTGGGAATTTTATTTCATACTGCGCATGGCATCACGTTCGTCTCTGGCAGCGCGGACCCCAGAACGGCATGTTTTCGGTTCTCTCCAGAACGTCCACCTTTTAAGACGTCTAGGTAAGATGTTTAGAAAATTTTTTGTTTACTTTTCGACGCTACTTTCTTATAAGCCTCAAAATATATATTTTCAATATATTGTACAGGTTTGGAAATGGAGTGGACTGAAAAACATGATCTATGTTTGGCTTGTGAAATCACAGGCGGCCCAGACGTTGTTTGTGATTTACATACGTGACAGTATTGCGCCATTTAAGAGAATGAATGAAAATAGTTCAAAAATCACTCTAAATTCAACTTGTAGTCAAGGATTTAAATAAAAGAAACT
>OX419341.1:27876596-27881596 GCA_948470475.1 Galaxea fascicularis | reverse complement strand
GATGCAGAAAAGGCTAGGCCCTAGATGTGAGACTGATTTCATCTCTTGATATCCTGTTAAACATTTTGTACATTCTCTGCCCAGTTCATAACATTTGACACATATTCCGCTTATATGAAAGAAACTAAATCCAATCATGACTCTGTACTGAACCAAAAATTACGACTATGGACAAGGCCAAATGAAAATGTAATTTTCATAGTAATGCTACAAAAGGGTGGAACTTTGAAGACGCCAGGGCTGTTATGTTAAATGCGTAAAATATAATGCAAGTATCATGCTTCATTTTTGAAGCTTTCAGTCGGTAATGTTTCTTAAAAAAAAAAAGAAAACAAAACGATATACCCGTTAGCGGTTTATAGTTTATTTTCCGAATTCATTGACTCATAGTCACTACCATTCTTTTATCAGATTTTTTCCCTACTCCACAGTCATTCTCATGAATAAAATCAATTTGTGCAGAAAAAGAAATGCTTGGGAAAACTTACAAATGGTTTGATTTTAAACAAAATCACACATCATTTTTCAGCATATCCCTTTAGGATTGAAAAAAAGGGAACTGAATGTTTTTTTTTTCAAGGGTAAGTTTTTTGGCTTTTGATTAGTGATCTTACAAACATTTATATAATCTATGATAGAGTTCTTTGAAGCTTCCCTTGGACCCAAAAGTTCATCTCCGCGGATTCCAAATTACACCTGTTTTTGTTAATTAATCTGTTTATTAATTAATTTACTTTTTTTCAGCTCAGTGACATATCAGAGAGCCCTGGCCGTCCAAAAGGCAGTTTCGAGCATGCCAGGGAGGTAAAGGAAAAAGCAGGAGAAGCGTTCAAGACTTATCTCATAGATATAGGAAGAAAAAGAAACATTTTTAGGCCTAAGGTTTTGGCACTAGTTTCACGTGGTCTTGAATATTTCGTTGGATCGTCAATGGCAGTTAGCAATTTCTTAAGGCCACTTTGCTTGAATGAAAGAATTGTCCACTTTAAGCCGAGCCTGAAAAGGGCAATAATCAGGTTTGAGCCTCTTAGACTAGATCCTGCCGAAGGTATGCTAGAGGGCTGGTCTTCTTCTGCGTTTGACCATAAAGATTATCAAACCACCAAAGTTCCTTGCCAAAAATGTCAAACAGTATTTTCCAGTTTGGACGGCTTTATAGGCAATAATGATTTACTGGCAAATGCTGGTGGTTATACGTTTTTGGGTGCATGCGCAGAATATTGTCCTACTAATAATCTTCTTCCAGGTGGAGATGGTGCTGAAATGCTGTCTGTGATGCGCGAACATATGGCTCAATGCGAAACATTCTTTCGAAGTTACAGAAATATTCGCAATCTATGTGATAGAGCATATAGTAGGTACCAGCGTGACAACTCACCAGATCGTAGATTAAGTTTGATGAGTTTAAGAGATGTTTACCATCAAGTGCGACCTATAGTGCACATTTTTGGTTTTAAACCAGAGTGCCAACTGGCGTAAGGAGTACACGAAGAAGCTGTGCATTTCACCATGAGAAAAAACGACAAAGAGTATTTTGCACTGATGAAATTAAGAACCCCTCAGATAAAGTTAAGTCAACTTTCGCGTTGGTAACTACCTAGAGATTGCTTCAGAAAATACATAGTCTCGCGCACAGCCTCGTGGTTTATAGGCATCTTATGCATCGAACATTTTTCCTGAGATGCCCAAGACAAAGCACTAGTAGAATCAGCGTTTGTAAAGTATTGGTCATTAAAACGTTCATGTAAAACTCCATCAAAGTGTTTAAACGTTTTTTGTAAGTAAGCGTCTTCACCGAACTGCACGTGGGGTCCGTTTACCGAACAGATTTACATACTTCAAACAGTAGTTTATAGCCTCCGATTTATCTTAGGCGTACTGAAGCTGACGAAAAAAGCGAGGATGACAAAACTCAATTCCACGTGCGTCGCTTTAACTAACAGTTTATTTATTTATTTATTTATTGAAAGATTTGTCAGCAGATATATAGGTGAGAGAACTGCAAACGGACACTAAGACCACTACACGGCTCAGACACCTCATCCAGCCCGCTAAAAATATACAAGTCTTTCCCCTTACTCAAATTACACCAGTATCAACGCAATAATTACAAACTTTAAACAAATTTCGCGTGAGGTGAGTTCAGCGCGTGATTGGATATTTTGAGACTTGAAATTGAACTGAATCTCGACCAACCGCACTCTCAAGTCCCCACTACATGTATGTACCCTGCTTGTGTGCCCAATTATATTTTCTTCGCTTGTAGGCCTCGCAGGTGAGGCGGAAATAATTTAATGGAACTTTTCTAGTGAAATTTGATTTTCTGTGAACAACAATAAATTCTCTGGTTCCAAAACTTTAATGTTTTAGCGATTTGAAACGTCTCTGTTTTGTAGTTTTTTTTTTGTTCATTAACTTGTGGATGGAAGGAATAATCGTTTAAAAGAGTTTCTGTTTTCCAGCAAAACCTGATTTACAGGCTGCAGGGGCGGGGGAGTGGGATACCAATATACCCGATTTTCTTCCCATAAGATACCAATAAACCTCTCAACGTTTCCGTATACCTTCAGGGGTGTCTCACGCCCAAACGATGTAGCGACAACAGCAACAAGCTTTATTTGCATTCGGCCAGGCGAGCTTTTTTTAAACATTCATTTCATTATTTTTGGGCATTCATTTGGCACCATTATTACAGTATCAACTGATAAAGTGTGGTAGTATTCATCCATCAAAGTATATGGGCTGGAAAGTGCTACAAATCAGGTTTGAGCCACCTTAAGAACTGAAACACATGTAATGCTTCGATGATACATAAGTTCTTCTTTACCTGACGCATAAGTTAATTCTTCACCTGGGTACCTTAGTGAAAATAGATTCTCCCAGGAACAATCTACTTCCCCCCCACCCGTTTTGCACGCTGGAAATTTCTGATCAGTCCTGAAATCCTCGGCGTCGTCTCGGCAAAATCCACAACACGCTGGGAAAAAACGTGCTAAAATCGGCCACCAATTTGTCCAAACTATTTTTTGAAATATGCATGGAATGTTGCCAACATCTCTTAAACTATATAAGATAATGAGTTCAAATTTTTACTATTGTGCTTTTCTCAAGTTATTGTTTCAAATCATTCATTTTTGGGTTAGTACTGCGCATGAGCAAAAAGCCCATTTTGTAACGTCATCAATTGTGACGTCACATAAATGAAATTTTTTGAATTCAAATCGGACAATTTCTTCAATTTTGTATACTCAGTATTTCTGGAAAGTATCACATTTTGAAATTACATACTTTTGAAGGAGAAACTTTTGGGAGTTTTGAAGTTTTAATTGGCCACAAGGGAGTCACGTGATTAGTAACCTTGGAAACACTTAGTCCAAAATATTTCTGGAATCAAGTATTATTGCTTTGATCAGTTTCCAAAATATACCTTTAAAGGAAACAAAGTTATAGCCTCAAGAATTCCCAAAATTTTTGTACCTATCACGCCCCGACGGATTCTGTTGGCCGTTCAGCTTGAAAAAATTCCCAGCGTGCAACGCGTCAGTTAAAACAATAGGGCTATCTTAATGTGAGAATTCAGGCCGGAACAATAGACCATTTCTTTATACAATTAAATGTCTTGATAAAAAAAGAGAATAAAAAGGTTGAGAAAACAAAATTCTGCCACTGAAGCGTGTTTTAAAAGATACTGCTTTCGTAGATTCATATTACTTCACATTTTGTTAACTTTGACGCCTAAGGGTGAAGACACGATTGTGAAAAAGATGACGCCTTTAACACGAAAGAAAGAAGATGCAATGATCGATTTATGAAATAGCAATCTGCGGGTATCCCGCTCAGATAAAGGACCACAAGTCTTCAATTTCAACTGGATGCCAACAAAGCTATTTTTTAGGCTCTGGCTCGTTTCTGTTTAAATGCGACGCTGTCTGGCTCATTGGTCGCTATGGCTGTGTAATTTCACCCACAAGACTTAAATATAGCGGTGGAACTTCTTTTATTGGTCAGACTTAATACCTTTAAAATACAGGGACCCCATGGTTACCAGCCTCCCAGCTGACTGGCTTAATTGACATTTGATTTGTTGTTTAGGGAAAGCCGGTTTCTACATTACAGCAATCATTGTCACCATTTAATCACAGATCAGTTGCGATCACATGCCAAGAGGGGCTTTCGAGGAAAAAACTATGGAGTTTAATTACTATTTTGAGTATACAACTTGTAAGTTAGGGCATCTCGACCACAGACCTGTAAAAATTGAATTGGATTCTTGAACTGTGCTAAACAGTTGCCTCCCTCTCTTCACTGTTATTGGTAACCTACTGTCCATGGCCGTGTTTCTTAACAGTTCAAGACTACGACGCATGCGCACAAGCCTGCTTCTGATCAACTTGGCAGTCGCTGACCTGCTCGTGGGAGCCGTTGCTGTCCCAATGTACGCGGTATTTCAGTGGCCTCTCAGCCCGTTAGCGCTAAATGCGACTTTCGTAACAAGTTATAAAGCCATTGATCTCCTGACTGGTTTCGCTTCGCTGTATGGCTTGACAGTAATTGGCCTGGAACGCGTGTTTTCAGTATTTTGGCCGCACAGGCATAGAACTACGGGAAAGCTGCCATATTTTGCGGCAGTTTCTTTGTGCTGGCTTCTGTCATCATTTCAAGTTTTACTTCATATTTTGAACACTCAAGGAATCATTGAGTTCAAGGTCTTCTTCTTCAATGCAATGTTTGCGCTTTCTGTTATCCTCGTTGTGATGCTTGTAACATATCCCGCTGTCTGGTACAAAGTGTAGGCTCGACAAACTGAGCTTCGGGATCGACACCGAAGGCATAGCCGTGTGTCAAGTGAACAGGAGCAAAAACTCATACTAACAGTTGCGATTGTGACCGGTGTGTTTTTGATCACATGGCTTCCTTTTCATCTGCTCAACATTGCATTCTTCTTTTGCGTCAGGTGTCGCCAAAAAGTAGGAATCAACTTGATACATGCTATCAAACTA
>OX419341.1:27861596-27871596 GCA_948470475.1 Galaxea fascicularis | reverse complement strand
TCCTTCATTTGATATGTTCAATAAGGCTCGTGCAAAGCTTTCCAAATCACCCTTAGGCCCGGTACAAACGTCGAACTTTTCATGAACCGAACTGCTAATTTCGGTATTAGTGACATGAAAAGTTCGACGTATGAATCAATTAAGATCGACAGATTTGTATTCGACAAATGAATAAAAGGGGTAGCTTCTAAAGAAACTGTGGTGTTGCGTCGGTGGGGAAGAAGTACAAAAAAATTTGGTTTTATCAACAGAGCTGATAATGTAAATTGGCCACCGTATAGGGATTCTAAAAGCTGACGTTTCGAGCGTTAGCCCTTCGTCAGAGCGAATCGAGGAATTTCACGTGACTGAATATGATTTTTCAAGCCAAATGGAAGGGAAATGAGTCATTTCAAAATACTTTCATCCGTTCATTTTCGTATTTTAGGGGTGAAAATGATATTTTTTGAAGCCACGAATTGGGTTCGGCACATGAAAAAGTTCGACGTATGAATCAAACGGTCGAACTTAATTTGGGTCGACCTAAATAAGGATTTAAGATCGGTACATAATAAAGTTTGAAGACGTTTTCAGACGCCGTACTTTTCATCAGAGCCGAACCTAGCTAATTCATAGAACTAAGTACATGAAAAGTTCGGCGTCTGAATCAATTAGGAACCACTATTATAATTTGGAACGGCTCCGTCGTTCTTTCCCTGGCTTGGCCGGGAATTTCGACTTTGGAACGGCCTTGATTCAGACGCCGAACTTTTCATGTACCGAACTTAATGCATGAATTATTATTTAGTAAATATTTTCAGTTCAAAACCACTGACAATATTGATTAGTTTTCCTGCAACTGTATTAGGAACGGCTGTGGAATTTGGGTCGGTTTAAATTCGAATTTAGTTCGGCTCACGGATCATGAATTGCACTCGAGGTCGTACGGTTTCCAAGTATACTAATCATAAATACATGCATGGACAATGCCGTATTCATGATCAAAAAATATTGGTCACTAAAGGAAGCGACAAATGTACTGGTTTGGCCGGCCAGTTCTGACTAATGGTAAGCGCCCTTCAGAGACTACAACAAGCCCAAATGCTGCTTTAACGCAAGAACTAATTACTGTTTCAAAGCAGGCTTGCAATTTAAAATGATGAAATCCGTTTAGGCTGTAACAACTTTCAACTAGCATACCTCGCAATTGGATGGTAAAGACTTACGCGGACGTCCACACGAACCGTTGAAAGGTTTAAATATTTTTCTCGAATCGACTGCGGCATTTGACATAGTGTGATACTGAAACCACGGATGAAAGGTTCTCTTTGTTTCCGAAGATTTCAGTTTGCAGTTTTAAGTTATGTCTTCCCTTATTTGTCCGGTTAACGGGTTGAAATGGTTGGATGATGGAATGCTGATAAATTTTTCATGAGAGTTTTCCTAACGAAACAAGGCATTTTCAATTTATTTTTATTTCTCTAAGAAACAAAAACTTCCCACAAAGTAACATTATGAATTTTTTAGGGGTCTCAGTGGCAACCCGTCGGTTCTTTAATTGCTTTTCCGTGCTTTTTTTCTTTAACTTGTACCGAAACAGAAAATTTGTTTTCAGAGTTTCTATAGAATTATATAATTAAAAGAAAGACTGAAGAATTGAAGAAAGCAAGAATTCGCGGCAGCTGTAAAAAATTTAAACAGCAGTTCTTGTCAGAACTCCGTCAAAGTGCTTCTCCTTCTCCTCGTAGTTCTAATGTTGGAGTAGTGCACAAGTAAACTATCTTTAGTTGTATCTTAGCCAGGAAATAGAGAAAACCAAAAGCACTAAAAGTGCGAATTCAAGTCCAATCACACAGCCATGTTCACTAATTAATACCTCTGCTCACCGCTGGAACTTAATTGGCCAAGAAAACTGCCTACTCAGCCATGCATGGTTCGGCTTGAGACGTGATCTCAAACTTAACAACAATTCTTCAAGACATCTACTCGCTTTTCACCATCCAGTGTTCCGGGATTGTTTAACGAATTCTATGGAGATGTTGAAAAACATTTCAGTCTGTTTTGTTCCTTAAGAATCTTTGAATAATTTACCGCATTCAGTTTGGTTGATAGATATCTCAAAACAGTGTAGTTTCAGTGCTTACTTGTGCTTCGAGTCAGTGAAATGGCGCCAGCTGAAGATGAAGACCCCGAAAAGGCCGCGAAAACAATGGCAAAAAGAATGGACTTTCTAGGGAGAACTTTGGAAGGGCAAGTTGATGATATGTGTGAACTTCTGTTTAAAAAAGTTCTGCCGAATATACCTAAAGACAAACTTGAATCAACTTTTAAGCCCTTGACAGATATCTACTGGAGCCTTAAATTGCATCTAGCATTCCATGTTGATCCTAAAAGAGCTACAAAGCATGCAGAACTTAGAAAACTCGGAAAACACCTTCGTTTAACTGAAGAAGAATTAGATAAAGCTCCAGACATGGAACATGCCACTGATCCCGGAAGCAGACTCTTGAAAGTTGTAAGTATTTGCTTTTCACCGAGCTACTCAAGAAAGATTAAATTTTACTCCCATATTAGTGCCAATTTTTCAAGTAGTTTTATGCTTGTATGCAACACAAACTCTAGTACACGTGTACTTTGTTTGGTTGAAAACCTTGTCTCTATACTGATAACTAGAAATAGAAATAAAGTGATTGGTTTTTCCTATTTTAAAGACAGTGCAAACTATTCTGTTTTCTCAGAACTGTTACTACTTTACTTATAGCACTTTACTGGAACTTAACCTCTGTTCTGGTAGCAACGCTTATCTCTGCCGACCTCATTCTCCCCCGCAGACTTCACCCTCTGGTTATCTATAACTTCTGCCTGTGTTTTTCCAAAGCTCTGAAAAAAGTGAAATTAAAATAAAAGGTCTTCACGTATTCCACTATGTATGGACAAACAAGACTCTGGACATCATGTTCATGAGGTATTCATGACACCCAGAAGCGCATCAGTTTAATCCCTGTCAGACTTTAATAACAAAGAGGCCCTATGTTCTGCATGAGCTTAATGGTAGTTAGACAGATCATGAATGTGAATATATTTATGAAATCATATATTTAAACTGCGGATTAAAGAATGAAGATGTAAGTGATCTTCGCAGTTATGAACACTACTAAAGCAGTGAAAGTAAAGCCTAAAAAATCCCGGCCGCACAAGCCTGATTTTTTCAGGCTTTATTTTTACTACTGCTCAAGTCAGTAATGCTTCTTTACGTGCTGATGTTGGGGGATGCTGGGCGGTGGTAGAGGACACGGCGGAGCGTTTGCATAAACCTAAAAGCCCTAAACTGCATCCGAGAATGTATCCTTGAAAATTTCTCCATTCATTTCTCCATCGCCCCAAGAGGCAAAACAATAAATTTCGGGACCTTCCCCAGTAATTCCCGACTCCTCAGACATTGTTTTGTTTGATAATATAAGATATCGAAATTGAGGTGCTTGGGAAAGCAAAACTAATAAATGGTTTGTTTTTAAGGTGAAGTCCAGCGTTCTTCATTTTAGCATATTTCAGTTTTAGGATATAAAAAAGACAAATTAAAATATATACAAACATTTATATCATCCACCATGCTCTATAAAGTACCCATGGTGCTCCCAATATGTGATAGAGGCTTTTGTAGGGTTGATTACCCTTGGTATTAAATATCCAATTACAACTTACGCGTATGTTTTATTTTTCAGCTTAGTGACATAGCTGTGAACTCTGATTGTCCAATAGGCAGTTTCCACCATGCGGACAAAGTATTTTCTGCTGCAAAAAAAGCGTTTAATGATCATCTTAAACGAGTGGGAAGGAAGAAAAGGAACATTTTTAAACCCCGCGTTTTGGCAAAAGTTTCACGTGACGATAAATGGTTCGTTGGATCAGCAATAGCAGTTAGCGATTTCTTAAAGCCTCTTTGCTTGCACGATAGAATTTTCTATTTGAAGCCTAGCTTTAAACAAGCAATAATCAAAGGTGAGCCTCTTGCTGCTGATGAAACAGCAACGGGTTGGAAGTCCATCGCATTTGACAACACTAAGTATAAAGAGGAAAAGAATCCTTGCCAAACATGTCGAAATATGTTTCAAAATTTAAAGGGGTTCATTTCCAGCGGAAGTGGTGCTGGGGAAAAGTCGATTTTGGGTGGATGTGCAGAATATTGTCCAGTGAATAATTTGCTTCCGGATGAAGATGAACGTGAAGTATTTAGTAAGACAATGAAAAGGCATATGGATCAATGTGAATTATTATTTAAAAACTATCACAGTAGTCACGAAACATGCGTTGGAGCTTATGATAGGTACTTGGAAAGCTCTGACCATTTAGAAAAAGTTTGCCGTAAAGAGCACACTTTTGGCTACAGTGAATGTGCAGAAGCTCATGATAGGTATGAGAAAAGCAAGACACAACTAATTAAAGTTTACCATGACATAAGACCTCAAGTGCACATTTTTGGTTATAGTCCAAATTGTCCTTTTGAAATTGATGATGATGATCTTCCTTACCTTTGTGATGATAAGAACTGGATGGGCATGAAAAAGTTTTCATTTGACCATGAGCTAAACGGAAAACATGCAGTTTGTCAATCAAGAATCCAGATAAACTGACTTTCTCGTTGGTGACCACCTTACAGAAAGAGACTACTGAAGAAAATACGACACAAACGGCGACGTACTCTTTAAAAACGAAGATAAGTGGCATCATGCTAAAAATACAGCACAAACCGCACACGGTTCGGGGCGTTAGGGAGCTTTAGCAGCGACAACGGCGACGGCAACAAAAACGTCATTTAAAATATTACTTTTCGTTTTTCTAATTATTTCGCGATGGATGGACAATGCTGTGGAACTGTCTAGGGTCTAGATTTCTATGAACGGCGTTAAAGTAAGAAAAAAGAAACAGAAATTTACCGTCATGCGCTCACGTTCTCGAGAAAACCTAAAATTTGGTCATTTGACGTTGTTGTTTTGTAGAGGACGGCAAAGAAATGTACAAAACTGTAAAACGCACGTGCAGAGCGATTGGTTTTTGTGGCGGTCCCGTTGCCATCTTCTTTGCCATGAAGCTCCCTGTTGTTTTGTGTCGAAGTTCATGCATTGCTCAGTATCGAATTAACGTAGATAATAACGTAAAATAACGTAGATAATAGGATTTTTACCTTTCTTCTTCAAAGGAGGAGAAGAAGAACTTTAAAATGCCTTCAACGGTTGACGCGCACTAAATCAACGAACTTGCACGGAGTTTTCGTAAAACCAAAACAAAGCAATTACTTCAGCCAACCACAACAGACTGAAAAAGTGCCATAAGCCAATCAGAATATGGAGCAGTAACATGCTGGTTCAAAGCGCGGGAAAATACTTGCGAGCAAGACGCGATTGGTTTTCTCTTTGCTTTTCATTAAAGTGTCGCGCGTTTTGCTGGCCAATCCGGCGGAGCAAAGCCATACAAAACTAGGGGCGGATCTAGGAGGAGGGTGCAGGGGGTGTGCACCCCCCCGCCCCTCTGAGATGACCTGCGGCTTTCTAATACAACTGGTATTCTGCGAAAGAAACAAAAACAAAAAACAAAAAAACTATGTGGTTTCAGTTACGCCGTTCCTTAGTGGTGCACCCCCTCCTAAAAAAAAACCTGGATCCGCCCCTGAAAACACAATTTCCTTTTGATGTTCAATTGAAAACAACTCTTTAGTTGGGTGCGTGTGAAAGAATTTATGCATGTAGGTGTCTCTTTTTACCTACCATATTCTCCTTTCAATTTTAATTACACATAGCTTTAACATTTAAGATGTAAATAAAACAAAAGGACACTGCTCACTGTATGGAAATCGACTGTTTTCCTAACTCTCGCAATGAAAAATTAAAAGTCAGCTCAGCCGGCCCATATTTTGTAAACTAAATATGTCCTTTCTTTACCGTTATAAGTAATGCTAACACTCTTGATAGTTTAGGAGAACTTAGGGAGGGGGCAACAGTCAGCCCCAAGAAATAGCACATCCTCATGGTTTAGACATAACAAATTATTTCTATAGAAATATAGTAAAGCACCAACGGCTATTTGAGGACTAGTATAGTTAGTTTTGATGTCCAAAATAATTTCCCATGAGTCAATTTTCTGAAGTCAGTATCCATATGACAATGGCCGGTGCCTTATTTTGCATATCATAACGTGTATAGAGTCTCATGTGATAGGATGTTTGCCAACTTTTTAATTCAAGGAAATACAATTTGGGGAAAGGAGGAAAGCAGAAATTTATAGGGGAAAAAGGAGACCGCTCTGAGTCTAAAGTAAACTATAGTAATCACGCCTTTTAGAAACGGGTAAAATGTAGCACCGCGCAAGTAAAAAAATACCTGGTTCCTTTTCAAGATTCAAGCACACCTTGATAAATTATGCAAACTCCTTGAGCTCAGGGCACCTATTGATAAGTTTGATGACGGTTTCTCGGCGTCAGACTCCGAAGTGTAACCCCACCTGGCCCCGCCTAGTTTGACCCACGACGGTCTGAAACCCATCATGGGGAGTGGTCAATTAAGTATTTTTATTATATGGCTAGTGTTTGTATACGATATAACGCGCGCTCTGATTGGCTAAGCGAAGCGAAGCGCCAGGGCATTATTCTCCCGTAATGCCCACGGGCCGATTACGGATGATGCAAATTAGGAACAAAAACAACAAAAAGTCATCCAAAGGCCACATTTGTTTTATTTACATTGAAAATCGGCGCCTCTAGAGCAAACAACTGAAAACACGACCAGGAAAACTGTTAGTGAAACGTTTGACCTGAGTTTGGATAAAAATTAATGAATAGATTACCGTGAAGCGTGCTTGAACTAATTTTTTTTTTGCCCTTAGAACCGTTATGTTAGCCATATAATAAACAACTTAATAACCTCGAACGTTCGGTCGTTACGGGAAAATCTCAAACCTCGGCCTAGCTGTATTGACCTCGCTATCGCTCGGTCAATACGGCAAGGCCTCAGTTTGAGATTTTCCCGTAACGACCTCACTCTCGGTTATTAAGTAGTTAATAATGATTACGATTATAATTATGAGTATGATTATGCGAAGTGCGAATTAAGTGCGAAGTCGGCAGTCCAAGGTCATCGGAGTCGGAACTTGTTGTGATGTTATTTCCTTTGTTTTGGTCAATACTGACAAGCGCTGTGACCTTTCAGTTATTAGGGACCTTTAGATTTGGGTACGAGTACGAGATCGAGTACGAGTACGAATTTCTAATTTCAAACCAGTCACCTCCCCTGAACCTTCACTCTTCCTTGTTACTTACTAGTAGATCAGGAGATTGTAGAAACAAGATTGATATCACTAGTAATCATATAAAGCACGCGAACAGGATTTGAAAAGTCGCACTCGTACTCAATCTCGTACTCGTACTCAAATCTAAAGGTCCCTATTCTCAATAAAGTGTTAGTATCGTAGTTTGTTTTTACGTTGGACTCGATCGCAGCGGACTCGCTTAACCCTTTAAACCTTTAGATCAAAATTCAAATTCTCATTTATTACCCCTACACATTTCCTACAGAAGTAGTAGGCAGGAAATTGTTAAAATAACAAGGAAATTCATCTCATGTGATCCTGTCGTGACCACTCTGTTTTATAAGTAATGGTAATAGAACTGATTGGGGTCCAATTCCCTTTATGCGTCTTTAGCAAGAAATCCGGTCGTTTCAAAGGGACTGGAAACCACTCAGATGATTTTCACATGAAATTCAAAATGGCGCTTGAAGAGGTCAGCCGGTTTTTCGATGGCTGCAGACGAAGTGGAAAGAATGGAGAGCAGGTTTTACAGTTAACAAGAAAAAACATATCCAAATCTTTCAAGAGCTCATCGCTAGGTACCAAAGACTTTGTTTCAAACTGTATTGCATGTGTGGAAAAAAATTGTGAATTGCGTATAAACGCAGCCTGGATCGGTTGTTAGGAAAACTAAGACCCCGAAAACAAACCTAAGACCTAAGACCTAAAACCTTGAAAACTAAGACCCATTTAGATTTCTTTATTTGTCACTTGTTCAGGGGGTCTTAGGTTTCCTAATTTACCTATGGTAATTACCAAAACTAAGACCCCCACTAACGATTGAAAAAAAAAAAAAAGAAGAACTAGATTCAAATAAGCTCAAGCTTATGTTATTTCCACTTGCTTGTCAATGTTCCCATTTGAGCAGTTTTCTTAATTTACCCATGGTAATTACCAAAACTAAAACCCCCACTAATCATTGAAAAAAAGAAGATCTAGATTCAAATAGGCTTAAGCTTACATTATTTCCACTTTTTTGTCAATGTTAATTCCCATTTGAGTCTTATGCTGCGTTCACACCCAAGCACGGTACAATTCTTGATGGGCACTAATGTGAACACACTGTTTTTTCAAGTACCCACGCCAGAATTCGAGCACGGTGACCGTTCCCGAGTATAAGGTCGAGACCTTGTACTCGGACACTGAATTGGGCACTGATTCCTTGTGTGCACACGTTTTTCGTTAGTTCCTTGTCACTTTACCCACAAATCACTGCTATCCTCAAGGGTGAATGTGGACAAATCAACAAATCGGGTACCCAGTGTCTGGACACAGCACCATTTTGTGACAGTGCCCGCGCACCAGTGCTCGGGCACCAAGTGTGAACGCAGCCTTAGTTTTCCTAATTTGCCTATGGTAATAACTAAAACTAAGACCCCCACTAACGACTGAAACTAAGCTTATGTTATTTTCACTTGCTTCTCAATGTTCCCATTACCAAAACTAAGACCCCCACTAATGACTGGAAAAAATAGAAGAAAAAGGTGCAAATATGTCATTTATTTATGTCTTTGCCCCTGTGCCCACCATGTGGCAATCAATAAAGATTTACACACGCTGATTTAGTGACTTTTCTGTTACTTAGTAAATCTGATCGATGTCAATGATGTCAGTTGATTGCAGAAATAGATGCAATTAATTTGGTCCTTTTTTTCTACTTTTTGTTAACTTTTACGCTTAGCTTTAGAAGATGTTTTCCAGTTATAGCTTGTTTATTAATATAGGTGAGTTTTGTTCGTAATGGACATGATGAATCTTACATGAACTTGACTGTAAGTAAATCTTAATTGATTATACATTAAATTTCTCTTGAACTACTGTATAAGGATACTAATTCTCAGCAATACATGTGAAGAGACCAAGTGACTTTCCCCTGGCACCTCCGCAATGTATCTGTGTTATTGCCACATGGCGGGTGCAGGGGCGGAAACATAAATAAATGACATAATTTTTATTTGCACCTTTTTCGTTTATTTTTTCCTGTCGCTAGTGGGGGTCTTAGTTTTCGTAATTATCAACGGTAAATTAGGAAAACTAAGATTCAAGTGGGAACATTGACAAGAAAGTGGAAATAACATATTTGCATCTAGTTCTTCTAGTTTAATTGTTAGTGGGGGTCAAACCAAAGGTAAATTAGGAAAACTAAGAACCCCTGAAAAAGTGACAAATTAAGAAAACTAAATGGGTCTTACTTTTCAGGGTCTTAGGTCTTAGGTTTCGGGGTCTTTAGTTTTCCTAACAACCACCCTGGATCAGAGGTTCGACAGGCTTACTGTATTTGACGTAGTTTCAATGTTTGAATGATTTTCTTGCTAGGGAAATATGCAAAGTATAGTGAGGTTCCAGATAATGAATTTGACAACTGGTTGAACCTATTGCTTGGGCAAAAAGGTATGGAGCCGCTGAATGAAGCACAAAAAGAAGAAATAAAGCGGCAGTTGTGTGAATGCCTGGTGAGTAAACTTACTTAGAATATGGTATTAATACTTCATGCTTGAACACATATCGTCGAGCATGAAGTATGCACCTAGAATATCATAGAGCAATCATTTATTATGGTTTGTGCACAGGGAGCCCACAAGAGTTGAGAAAAAAGTAATTAATAAAATTGAATTATTGGCATGCGTTGATTGTTTCTTGGGGTTTTCTTGAGTCTACATGCCTGTATATTTGATATTTGTGT
>OX419341.1:27829096-27859096 GCA_948470475.1 Galaxea fascicularis | reverse complement strand
CAATAATATTTATCATCAGTGGTTGTTTCTTTCATGAATTGAACACATAACTAAACAGTCAAACAATAACATTTTTCACCAATGAAAAGCAAATGCTTTATTCAAAACTTGTTTTTCTTGTGACCTTTGTATTGTAACATAGTTTATGTTACCAACGCAAAAAGGTGAGAAGTTAGTAACATGTAAACTTTGTGTAACTAAATATACTGTACTTTCCTTTTTGTAGGTGCTAAAACCTGTATCAGCATTGCTTGTTGTTGACGTACAGAATGACTTCATCACTGGTTCACTTGCATTAAAAAACTGCCCAGCTGGTGAAGATGGTGAAGAAGTTGTATCAGTAATAGAGGACCTGTTGTCAAAGAGACTGTTCAGTGTAGTTGCTTACAGTTATGATTGGCACCCGCCAGATCACTGTTCCTTTGTGGACAATGTGTCATTGTATCCATTGCATTCCACAAGTCCAGTTTCAGCTGAGAAGGCAAAGTTGTTTGATGTGGTGGTGTATGACAAAATCCCAATCATTGATCAAGTTTTGTGGCCCCGACACTGTGAAATAGACAGTTGGGGTGCTAAACTGCATGAAAAGCTCACTGTAAGTACACACTGTATTATAACACTGAGCAGAACATCGAAAAGGGTGGAGTTCCTTTTTTGCCTTTTTTCCTCCAAGTTGTGCCTGTTAGGCAAGGAACTTTAGTAACTACAGATTGTGAACAAATTCAACCAACGTGGAGGGTATTTCAACAGATTAGTAGAAGAAGGGATCAGGTGTAATAGTTGTTTAATTCTTCCAACTGCATTTCATATTTCAAGGGTTGAGGCCATAACTATCTTTTGTGTTCTCAGTGACTAAATTCTTGAGACAAACATGAATGAACTGTATGTTAAAGGTTATGTTCAGAAATGAGGATAATCTGATGGAGAAAAGAATAACAAACATTCACTTGCAGGTGTTTTTCCTGTTTTAATTGGATTGAGAATTTTGCACCTCATTTCTGGCATATGACCTACAACAATAATATTCATTCAAATAACCTAGCACCATTTCTCCCCATAGTTTTGTCCCAACTTGCTAGAAAATGAAATCACTGTCAGTGACAACCCTCGTACTTTTAAAACTATAAGTCTCAAATGTAACCATGCTCACAGTCTTGCTCGTCCTGTAACATGTTGTCGTTAACTGTATCAATCTTAGTTTCTTTTACTGTAATTTTATAAATGGGCCCACAGTAATTGGCTACCCACTGTTGTGGTTGACCTGCCAATGAGGAAGCTAATAAAATAAAATAAATAAATAAAAGTTGGCATAAGTTGGTTGTGCCCCGGCCCTTCATTTATGATCTTTTATGTGGAGTAGTCTGCCCTGGAACAGCTGGTGTGTGTGTGTACCCTGACTGGGTTGTGATTTTGTAGGTCACTGGACTTAATCTTATTCTTTTGACAGCCTCCTTCAGGTAATGACATCACCATCAAAAAGGGTAGTAACCCTTGTGTGGACTCCTACTCTATGTTCTGGGATAACGGAGACTGCACCCAGTCACCACTGTTTTTCAAACTCTTGAAGCGAGGTGTAACAGATGTGTACGTATGTGGTTTAGCCTTTGATGTGTGTGTGAAGTGTTCAGCAATGGATGCTGCTAGCCAGGGATTTAGAACTCATGTCATAGTGGATGCATGCAGGGGGGTGACACCTGAAGGGATTGCTGAAACAAAGAAACAGTTTGCCAAGAATGGAATCATTTTATTGGAGCTGAATAGGGTAAGGGTACTTATACACAAATGAAAATAATTTTATTACAGAAATAGCCACGGGATCGTAAAGGTGTTGGTGCCTTATCACAGTTCAGCTATTTTGGGAAATTTTGCCAGAAAAGTCCCAAAACTTTCTACCACCACCCCACATTCTATGTTGGTTTGTTGGTTTGTGGCCATGTCTTGTACTGCAACAACTTAAGACAGTCACTATCAACATTGTTATTAAGGAGATGGGGGTGATTGTAATTGTTTATGGCTTGCAATTTAAAACACTTTACATATATACAGTAGAACCCTGGTAACTCAAACTCCCCCGAGCTAACTCGAACCGAGTCTCAATTCCTTGGATTTGACCCATCTTTTCAGTCATTTTTACCTGGTTAACTTGAACTGGGATAGCTCTAAATTCTGTTCCTTATAACTCGCCACGGATGTCCATTGATATCCCATTAGCTTTTGTTATCATGTGATCGAATTCTAACACTAGAACAAAGACTGGAGCAACTTGATTTTAATTAATTAATGCAACGAACAGATCACATATTTGATGCAAAAGGGGACATAAATCGAGTGTATGAAATAAACTGAGTTACATTCTCAGTATTGCATTGTCGTAAGAATGCAGTTGTTACAAAATGTTCTAGTTTCTCATGAAATAAGTTTAATTTGCACTGTAAAATTACTGAAAATTGATTAACTATTAATTATTAACCTGGAAAATTGAATATTAAAAAACGACCCTGATAACTAAAACAACCCTGCTAACTTGAACAGTTTTTCGTTTCCCTTCAGAGTTCAAGTTACTGGGGTTCTACTGTATGTGCATTTGAGGCGGGTGATTCCTTTAGTGTCCCAAATAATGTTTTGTCCAGGATTGTAGCTACAGCATTGGTGTTTCAGAGTCAGAGTAAATTGCATTTGATATCCATTCTTGTTGAATCTGGTCATTTAACTTCTTTTTGTCTGTTTTTCCCTCCTCAGGTTGCAGATGCAATCAGGGACAAGCGGTGAAAATGACAATGACAACGTTACAACTAAAACCTGCATGACTATACTCTCAGAGTATAAAGCAAATTAAGTTATTTGAACTTTAGCAGGCTGAATTTTGTGTTTCCTTTAGTTAAGGAATGGACAATGTCTAGCGTGCGTCCTTGCAATTCGGGATGCACGCAGATGTAGTTGGAGAGCGCGAAGGTAGCGTAAGAGATGCTCGAGGCGCAGCTGAGAGCATCTCTAGCTAAGCTTTTTTTTAAAAGTTTTTCACGAAAAAAGTTGTGAAAAAAATTTTTACTGGCAAGAAATTTCACCAACAATGACGTCAGCCTGAACCATCCATTGTTTTGCAAGTTAGGATAATTTTGAAATATGGCACATTGTGCCACACATGTTTATAACTTAACTTTTATATAGCTCGCAGACTGCTCACATTTCAGACAAAGTAGGCAAACTTCATTGAGCACATAAGATTTTAAGTGTTTCTAAGAATGGCAGTAATGTTATTTTCATAAACCATGCAAGCACATCTATTACTGTAGTTTTGTGGGTAAAAGTCGGCGAAAGCCTCTGCTTTCAGGGCTACATCATGCAAACAATTTTTTTGTGGTTATATACATCATGCAGATTGCCATCTAAACATAGAGGAAACACACACGATGCCAATGCATAGATTAGTAGGACAATTTTTCTTTGTACAAGCTTACCATATTCCTGTCGTTTGGAAGAGAGGCCTTGGGAATGAGTTTGTTCCATGGCAGACACAGTACATTTTGTACCAGCCCATGACTGTCCATCTTAGAAAGGTGTCTGCTTGTATGAGACATTTTCAAGGCCTAAAATCAGATTTTCCTTTTTTCTGGCTAAGGAGTAAAAATTCTGATTGGCAGAATTTTCTTAAAAAGCTAATCTCTTGTTTCAGACATTAAAAAAAAAAATGACACAACGTTTTTTAATCCATCTTCAGTTGAAGATGGATACTGAGTATCCAAAACATGTCTTGTAAATGTAAACGTTGTTTTTTTTTAATGTCTGATTTCTATTTTACTGCTATGAAAATTAGGCCATAATCTCTTGTTTCTGAGAATGTTTTGCAGCCGTTTTTCCTAGCTGCCTCACAGAGGTGTCTTTGTACACAAGTCAGTGAAGTCTGCTTGGAACTGACTGTAAATGCAAGAAACCATTTGAGCAACAAGATCTATTTTTAACTTTACCTTTATTGAGTTTATTGCATAATTAAAAATAGAACTACAGTATATACATAGAATAGCACTTGCAGCAGGAGGCAGGACAGTTTCACAGTTATGTCCAGGCCCAAGTGAAAGAAACAAACAGTAATAATTATTTCAATATGTATGAATGATAGGTTTAAAAAAGCTTGTGTGTTTTTTTGCATAGTCAAAGCAAAGATTTGATAATAATAATAATAATAACTTTATTTAAGTCTCCAATCGTTCTAGCTGAACACGAGTGCTCTACTAATTGGGGAAACTCTAAATTAAATCAAATCAAATCAGAATAGTTACGTGATGGCAGTGAGACAATGAACAGACATGAAAACATAATTTATTTAGAATGACAAGTTTTCTTGAAGCAGAATTTACTTTTCTAAGTAACAAACTGACATTCAAGAAAATTCACAAAAATATATTGGGTAACATTACTTCATAATTATATATTTCGATTGTGTGAATAATAGTATATTACTGTACTACTAAATGGTACAGTTTATTATTTTATTTAGAAAGTTTACTTTATGTGGAATATTTACACTCAACATTTTGTGCCTGGGTAAATGAAGGAGATTGACCATTTTGTAATTTTCTATGTCAATATTAATTTTAATTGTGAGAAATAAAGTAACTTTATAATGGCTTCACGCATTTCGTACTTCTGGTTCTCTGTATTCTAGTCTCAGTGCAGAAAATATCTCTTGTTCTGATCTTGCTTCAATTTGTCGAGGAGGCTGCAAGGAATTCAATGAAACTGATTGAGTGAGATACAGTTCATAGATAGTTGGATGAGGAATTTTATGCAACAATGATTTGAGGTCATACCACAAAGACTTACATATGTATATCCAACAAAATGAAGATCAGCTAGTACTATGATCCAGATACACCATTATAGCATACTGAGGTAAAATGGCCAAGAAATTCGGAGCAGCACTTAGACTGCTTGGTAATAAATTGTGATGAACACCTCCCCTCTATCAACCGTTGGTTGACTGTCTGTTGGTAAGCTGTCGACCAACATTTGGTCTTCAGCTGTTCTTCCCAATAATTTTACTAACTGCTTAGTCTTCATTATCTAGAGCACAGAGCTTATGCTCGAGATACATGTATCAAAAGTCCCATGTCCTTGACCCAACTAATTCATCATCAATGCTGTCCATAGTCCAGAAAAGGCCATTAAAAACTCATCAAAATAAGAGCAATTACAACTTTTTGAAGCAAGTAGCATTTGAACTATATGTTTTCAAGTATTTAACATTTGAATGGCAGACACTGTGAACTATGAGGCTGGCCATGCCAATAAATACAAGCTTGCAGACTAGAAAGATCAATGTGTCCTGGTATTCACTTCTACAAGGGCAAGAATCTTTGTGCGTTGGCTATTTCACCTTGGTATTCAGTTTTTGCTCAAGTTCCAGCTTCTTTAAACTTGCCATTTTTAAAAATTACAAATTAGGTGTTAAATACTTGCCACATAGTTGTGATCCCACATTCCATGGTTTGACAATTTGATTTTTAAAGTCTTCCATGCGTAGTCTCTTATTGAACGGTTGAATTGCTGGGAAGACAAAGCTATGTCAAGTTTTATATCAATGTAATGCTGATACATGTAGTCGCTAGATTATTATTTGCCTATTATTGAGGGGAATGTGTTGGCAAAGATATGTAGCTGTTATAAGTAAAAAATAAAATTTAAGCCCTGTTTACACTACAGAAAAAAAATGGGTCCGGACCCATTGAAAAGTAGTCTGGACCAACGTTTTTTAACTGTTTACATGGGTAGCAATCAGGTTAGGCTAATGATTGAAAAGAGCCCTGAGGCCTTGTAATTTGCACACTGTTTACACTGCTGATTTCGGTGTCTGGACCAGATTTTTATTTGAGCCTTCAGTATCTTTCCTTATCGTACAGTGGTAAATACACAAGTGTGCTGTTCTAACTTCTTCTGAACTTCCAGGTAGATGGCATTTTTGTATTTTGGGCATTTTGCTTTCCCTAGCCCTGTTTGAATGGTCTCTTCAGTAAAAATGTTTCTCTTTCTGTGTTTTTAAGACGCCATTGTATAGAAAATAATGGAATAGTACCCATGCGTGAAACCACTGTAAAGCATGGCAGGCTCACATGAAGAAGATGGTAAGGAACGAAGATGTGTTCACACAGCGCTTTCAAACAGCAAAAGGGGTCCGGACTCACTTTTTTCAGTTTTGGGCCTATGGCCCCAAAACCAGAAAAAAGCAAGTCTGGGTCCATTTCATAAAAACATGGTATGTAAGGTTTGCATGGCAAAAAATTAATATCTGGTCTGTACCAACGTTTTTGGGGGTTCTGACTCTGTATTGTAAATGGGGCTTTATGTAAAAATTTTTTAACCTAGGTAGAATTTCAATTTCCTTTGTCTCCTTTATTATTTTTAAATGATAAAGTATTAAAATACAAAATACTTAAATAATTAATACTAAATACTTAATGACTGGTCCTGACAGGAACAGAGAATTTTGTTTTCCAAGACTAAGTCAACTAGGGAAGCATTGAGAATTGAGGGAAACAAAATTCGCTGTTCCCCAAGGGACCAGTCATTAAGCGATCTGTTATATAGCAAAACAAATGGATCAAACCGGTGGAAAACAAAACAAAAGCAAATTGTGAAAAATGCACTGAATTCCAGCGACACCATCAGGCCACCTTCAACTGCACTCTCTAATCACATGCAACAGCAGTCAACATTTTGTGGGTAAACTGTTTCCCGTTTGACATAGTTTTTGCAATGTTGCCTGCTCATGACATTTGGTGGTAAACAGTTTCATTGTTAGATCTCATATGACCATGAACTACAACCATGGACAAAAGTAGTTGAGACACTTCCCGAAAAAAATACCCTTTTCGTTAAACGTGTGAGCTGTCTTCCAATATCTCATTCTCACATTTCAACCCCCTCCCCCCTTTTCCATGTTATAATCACATATTCAACGTTGAAAAGGGGGAGAGGGGGGTTTGACTATTGACCAAAAAGACTTCTTTTCAATAATGGATGGATGCTGATAGAGAGCGTTTGTTTTGCTAAAATGTGTCAACACTTTTGTTCATGATTGAAGGTAGCCATGGATCTAACACAGAATTTCCAATGACAATCTCTGGCCCCCAGCCCTTATTGTCAGCCCGTGTTATGAAATTGACCATATTTTTATTCAATAATAATAATAATAATAATAATAATAATGTGTGCACCTTTGAGCCTGTCCATCCTAACAAAGCAAATGGGAATTGCTTATGTGGAGTCACAATAAGGTCCACCCTTCTTACTCTCCCTCTTTTTTCTTCTGTGGTCGACATTCTGGTGGCCACTTGAAACATACAGAAGCAATGGTCAAGATTATCCATGTGACCTCGTCCCTGTCTGCAGACAAGAGAAAAAGCCAATTTTTTAAGCCAATTTAATGCAGGGATTATTATTCACTGTAAGCTTCCATGTAGTAAATATGTATGTATATGGTGAAATAAATGTTAAATACAAGAAAATCTTGCTCACTCAGCAACCAATCAGAGCACACGTACTATTGTAGCCATGATATAATAAAATTGGATAAATAGGGCATTTCCGAGTTCATGTCTGCCTCCTCTTCAAAGCGAGTCTAAGTGCGAAGTTTTTGTTATGAAAATTAGTTTTCATTCATATGTAAAGTAGAACTAATTACCATCACAAAAACTTCGCACTTAGACTCGCTTTGAAGAGGAGGCAGACATGAACTCGGAAATGGCCTATTCTAGAGACAAGAGTCAATTTTATTTCCTACGATTCATTAAAACATACTTTTGGCTGCCATTGGAGTGAGGGTTATGGCCAACCATCAAATCTTTGTGATGCATGTAACCCTTGCAAAACAAAAAAAATATATAATATTAAGAAATCTTTCACATCAGAATACATGATTGAAAAAAAAGGCACAGTACTGAAACTGAAATAAAATTAATTAATAACTAAGAAACAAGTCTGGCTACAAATTTGTCTTGGCTATTGAATGAAACATGTGCACTAGCCACTGGGCTTTATTATACTAAGAAAGCCGAAAAGTTTAATAGTCTCAAGGCCTGGAGGTTGAAGGTATATATAGGTAAATTTGTTTCACTAAATATTTCTGCTTGCCCACCAGTTTATCAAGTCTTTCAACAAGCTTAACTAACAAGCCTTCCACTAAGTGATCATCCTCATGGGTTATCAGAACATCCACATCATGACCTGAAGGTTTACCTCTGAAACAAGATACAAAATGGTAAAGATAACCAAAGGTTTAATAAAACAGTTCACCATTCTTTTTATTATTTTTAAAAATAAGCAACAACAATAACAACAACAACAACAACAACAACATCTTTATTTGTACCTTAGAGTGATCTTATCGGTGATAGAAGATTATGTTAACTAATAAATAAGAAAAGGTACAGAACTTTAGTAGTTATAAAATAGCAACATAATATGAAAAAAAAAAAACTGTACCTACGATAACCACCAACTAGTTCCACAATACAGTTTGGCTGCATACTTTTCAACTGAAAATGAAACACCATAAAATATGTTAAGTGAAAGCAAAAGGAAACTGTGGTTACAAATAATTATTATTAATTTTATTGTGCACTTTATTGTTCTGACCTTGCTTTTCTGAACACACCTGATTCACTTCTATTGTAGACTAAAAAAATGGAAAGTTGGCACAGGAGGAGGAATGCTGTAAAGGCTTAATTATATAATTATTAACCTATCATTTTTGGTGGCATAAAAAAAGAAGAAACTAAAACTGGCATATTAAATTAAAAATATTATTATAACATGGCTTTACAGTGTATATAACTTTCTGGAAACTAATAATAAAACAAGTCTGCAACATTTAGGGATTAATTTTTAAAGTTATATTTAGAGACATACAAGCTCAAGGCAGTTGAAAATTGCATTGCTGTGAATAAGAAAGAGGCTTCAGAGTCGGGCCTGGATCCTTAATTTTACCACCTTCCCAACATCGGCACCAAGATGCCGCGTTTGAGGTAGTCATATGAAATGAAAAGTCAAATGCATAACGTAGAAGACTGATGAACCTGTCTGATGAAAATATAGCTTTTTAGAATAAAATGATACGAGACTAACCTCTGTAACAACTATATCCTTGATGTTAATGGCTTCTCCCCTTGGCACAGATTCTATCAAATCATCATGATACTTTAATCCTGCAGATAAATTGGTGTTCGAGTTAGTGCAATCATGTAATTGGCTAAGCCAAATATAAAGAGATGGCTTTGAGAATAAGTTCTTCTTTATCTTTTTTGTGATCAGATATTAAATAAGACTTTGTACTTGTAAGTTACAGCAGTGACGGAACAAAATAATACATATTGAGAAACATGATCAAACAAATAATAGGAGAACTTTGCCATACATAAAAAAACATGGAGACAAAACACAACATCTATTTACAAACTTGTAAATAAGTATATATTCATTGATAGCAATTTGTAATGGCTCAACACATAACATTAAAAGGTGGCATTTTTTAACCACTGGGTTGAATGTAAAACTGAGACTTTGTTCCATACAGATTTGTTACATACATGTATAAATTATACAATAATAGGAGAGCTGCAAAGTTCTTGTTAGTGGCTCATTTAAACTACATGAAATTCAGCAATTCAAAAACTGTGAAAGTTTACATGCCATAAGTTATGCTTAATCTTAAAAGCATTAAATAGGTGGCATTTTTTAATCACTGGGTTGAATGTAAAACTGAGACTTTGTTCCATACAGATTTGTTAAATATATATCGAATAATAGGAGAGCTGCAAAGTTCTTGTTAGTGGCTCATTAAACTACATGAAATTCAGCAATTCAAAAACTGTGAAAGTTTACATACCATAAGTTATGCTTAATCTTTGTGAAAAATGCAAATTTATAAATTTTAAACTTTCATAAATTCATAAGAGAATGGATGAGGATGTCTTTGAAACTTGGCGTTAAAAACAGTGCAGTGAAGCTACTTATAATAATTATGATAATATTTTATTTGTGAGCATGCTTTTTGGTTAAATCTAATATTTAATTAAAATAACCATTTAACCTCTAAGAGTGACTAATGCTTAATTTTTCTTTATATTTGAGAAAAAAGGAAGTGAACAACAGATAACAAACATCTTGTTGAAGTTTTTAGTTTGGCATGAGTTTAAATTCTCCTCATCATCAGTGCCATGATGTATGGAGAACAGTGGGAAGAATATTGAACGTGCATTTTTCTTGATTTTAATACTTTTTATTATATGGCTAGTGTTTGTATACGATATAACGTGTGCTCTGATTGGCTAAGCGAAGCCAAGCGCTAGGGCATTATTCTCCCGTAATGCCCACGGGCCGATTACAGATGATGCAAATTAGGAACAAAAACAACAAAAAGTCATCCAAAGGCCACATTTGTTTTATTTACATTGAAAATTGTTGCCGCTAGAACAAAAAACTGAAAACACGACCAGGAAAACTGTTAGTGAAAAGTTTGACCTGGGTTTGGAAAACATAATGAATAGATTACAGTGAAGCAACGACTTCTGCTTGAACTAATTTTTTCCCCTTAGAACCGTTATGTTAGCCATATAATAAACAACTTAATAACCTCGACCGTTCGGTCGTTACGGGAAAATCTCAAACCTCGGCCTACCGTATTGACCTCGCTATCGCTCGGTCAATATGGCAAGGCCTCAGTTTGAGATTTTCCCATAACGACCTCACTCTCGGTTATTAAGTAGTTATATGTGTCCCCAATAAATTTTTAATTTTTGTGCAACAATCGATTATGACAAAAAAAACCATAATCGATTGTTGTGTCGCTTGAACATTTCAATCAACTTTCGATTACAGTCAAACATCAACCCACCACTGCAAAATGTCAATTGTTGGTGGTTGCTAATACGGCAAGTCACAGGTCCCTTACAAGAGGTCAGGTGACAGGGGGTCTAAATTTTGGTAAATTATTGTATTAATAATAATTTCAATGCTTTAATTATTCTTGCATTAATACACCATACAGTTGTAAGTCTGTTTTGGGAAACACTTCCAGTAGTTCTGACCATGAGATTTATGTCTGCTGTAATGTTTATAGAGCAAATATGATACTCACAGTGACACGCTTTTCAATTTCCGCATGGGAGGTCAAATAAACAGTAAAAAATTTCAAACAGTCAAAGTGGTCATGATTGCTTTCATGAAGTGATCGCCTATGAGAGGTGTACGTAAAGGAAGGTTCAACTGTATTAGGGTTTAAAGGGTTTAACATGTCGTACTAATTATTGCAAAGTGCAACATTGTCTGTCTGTGAATACCTTAAAGAATTGGTCAGACAATGAGCAGCAATTTATTATGACCATCCAGCTCTGCAAAATTTGCTTGTTTGATTAAGTCTCACTCAAAATTATTATTATCCTACAGTAAAAGTCGTAACTTACCCATTGATTGCTGTTCTGTGACTTTCATACCATCTGACACTGCCTTGGTGATGTCAGATATGGTGCGATAACCTTTATCATACCATTTCCGACCTGTTGCAGGTCCACAGCCATAAATGGACGAAAATATCTGAAAGTGGAAAATAAGGTTCATGTAGAATATGGCAAAGCTATTTTTTTGAAGTACTTATAAATGCGTCGGGATTGACTGCTGGATATTACTGTCTAATGATCACACCCACCAACCGACTGACTTCAGGAAAGGAAGTCTGTCTGACTGACTGACCAACTGACTGATGACTGACTCATTGACTTGCTGACTGACTGACTGACTGACTGATTGACTGACTTAAAAGACTTGCCTGATAATAAGGGTAATATAGGCTGGCTGCAGTAACCAGCAACCTACAAGTTATCCACTTAACATGTTGTGCAGAATGTAAAAGCCTTCAGGCCTCATTAATGGAGAGACTATCAAAAAAGGGGGCTTAATGGAGAGGGGAGTGCATATTTTAATTTCTTAAAAAAGAGCAATCCAGCCAAAACCATTTTGTATTATTTTAAGTGTACATTTGTTTAAAAACAAACCAAACAGGAAGTGGGTTTTTCATGACAGGGAATATAGGAGGGACTAATTACAAAATCTCATTTTCCAAAAAAGGGCAGGGTTATAGTGGTATAGTGGGGGGGGGGGGGGGGATAATTTCATAAACTGACTCAGGAAATGGGGCTTGTTAGAAGAGGGGGGCAGGGTTAATAGAGATGGGGGCTCAATAGGGATTTTGTGGTATATAACTGACTACAAACCTCCATAGACTTGAAAAAATCACCAGAGATGATCTCTTGAACTTCAGATGATGAACCATTTTCCAGAATGTCCTAACAGTTTTAATTTAAAATAATACAAAAAGATTTAAGCCTAGAATGAATAACATTTTGGCCAGCTAGCATTGGTTTTGTTAAATGACCAGTTGGCATGTTTACATGTAGCTTTGAAATAAACAAAGAATACATTTTGAGCTATCAACTTTGCATGTCAATTAAAGAGTCAGCTTAAGAGGAACTCCTATATTGTAGGTCAAAATTTAAATTCAGCTCTCCTAACTCCAATTATCCATGGATCATGAAGGGTTAGAGGACAAAGAAAAATGGGATTGGATCATACAAGTTTGGTAACATAGATAAATAACCAACTTGCCTGTATCACTTTCTTGCTATGATTTCCTATACTGCTTAAGTTGGCTGCCTCTTCAATTCTACTGATTTCTCTATAAATAATTAACATTACATTAAAACAAAACAAAAAAAAAATAGTTGTTATCATTGAATGTTATAATGATTGACTAGTCATTGTTATTGAGTTAGCCATTGAGTTAGCTGTTGTTCTGAAATACTGGAGTCTTAACCTTACTCAAAAACAGAAAAAACCATCCAGGGCTCTTTTAGAGGACTTACTTTGGATATGACTTGAGAGCACATGCTGCCCTTCTGAAAGCCAGTGCTCTGGAGTCTCTCTGTCCACTGTCCACATACACTGCATGTCGCTCGAGAATCTCAAGAGCCTCCTGAGCAATAATAGTGCAATCTTTGTCACTTAAGCAATCAATCAATTCCTGCATGATTTCTCTTGTGTAGAACACAGCCAACCACACAAGCCATGTTGAAGATCAGAGTCAAGCACACACCTTATTCCAAAATGGTTCCCATTCTAATATTCTTTTGTTTCTCTTCAAATTAGCCCTTGTTGCCTCATTCTTACGAGCAAAATTCAAAAGGATATTTTTCCTTAAATGAGGCAAAAAGGGTTAATTTGAAAAAAAAACAAAACAAAACAAAAGAGTATTAGAATGGGAGCTGTTTTGGAATAAGGTGTATGTTGTATTCTCATTTGCCCTTTAAAGGTTACATAACAGTCTGTGTCATGTCACTAGTTAAAAGTCAACATCAAAATTTCAATACTTGGTGTTATGTATTGAGTCAAGTTTTGTGCCTCACAGTTTCTACATGTATTTGCATTTATCTTAAGTTTATTTCTACATTCTTGTACCACTGTTTTATCATTGATTATGTTATTAATAGTTTCATTTTTAAAATTACTCACTGTGAATTTAGCATTGTAGTGTTTCAGAGGAGTGGCTCGTTGGCAAACATACTTTGTGTCCTAGAAAATTAAAAAACAATAATAATTATTTCAAAACAAATAATACTCGTACATGTAATACTTACAACTTACAGCATTTTTAATTAGTAATAAATTAAATACAATTCACAATAAACACTAACAGGGGTCTTGATGCATGATAAAAATTTTTTATGCAGATGGTTTCAGGCTTGAATTAGCACACAACAAAATCTCTCAATATAAAGACTTTCCACTTTAAAGAGAAAGCTTTATCTTCAGAGATTGTATTGGATGTTTCCTTAACATCCCAGGAGAAAGACCATTTTCTGAATTTAAATACTTACACTGTAATTACAACTCAAGACAGGGAGCAATGGAGGGACCTTGTAGGGGCCTTATAATGCACCACATGGTGGAACAAGGCCTAAGTGAGTATTCTATGTTAATTACTAATCAAAAACTAGGCATAGCACTACTCTTACCTGATAATCCAGAGTTGTAATTTCACTGTTTGTATTCTGGCTTTCATCAGTTCTAAAGGCACAAATAAAAACAGAGAAAGTTTACAAACAATAATCACTACTTCCATATTTCCAACTTTTTTTTTTTTTTTTGGGGGGGGGGGGGGGGCAAACAAAGAGTGTATTACGGGAAAAGTGGAACTGGGAAACTGACTTTGAGCATAAAAAGATTAATTGTCATTTAAAATAATTTCTTTCTGGATTAGAAATTTTAAACCTGTTTGACAGTTATTTTCTTTTTGTTCTGAAAGATTATGGTAATTGAGCTAGGGCAAATTTAAAAGTTTTTACTGGTTTCAAACATTTTACACCACAAATAAATTTAAATAACATTTTTCACTATTTTGTGCTGGAAGAGTTATATATAGCAACAGCCTTCAAGGTCAGCAGAATAAACTGGATTTTAAAAGTTCACTTGGTTAATTATATATTTACCTAAAATTAATCATAGATCAGTTAAGTGCATTTGACTCACATACGCTCACTCATTTTGATTCACATGAGATTACATGTAAGGTGAAGTGCTCCAGATTCATAGATAACTGTCCCAACATGGCAGCCAAAATGTGAGCTCGAATGGCATTGACCATCCGCGTGACTGCTTTCAACGAATGACTAGCTGGTGTCCTTCAGTAGCATGTTGGATAACTGACAGTGTTTAGTTATTATGCTTCAAGCTTCTTCCAATCCACAATGGATTACCAAAAGCTTAGAGTAACAACGAAACACAGTAGCTTAATCAATACCTCACTCAAATACAGTACTGATTAGCTCAGACTAAGTTAATTAATTTATCATTTTGTAAAAACCTTGAAGTTTCATCTGTAGAGTTTGCTGCAGATCTGACCCTGACTTCTTTAGTAACCTCCAATATTTTTCCTGCTGTTGTACAGTCAGTTAGCCCTGAAGAATAATAACAAAATTTTATGGCTGACTGTTAATAACCCTTAATAGATAGGCACTTTGGTATTAAGTGATTTATTCCTGTGACTCCTTTGTAGCAAGAGCATCCCACCTGCCTCTCCCCCGTTGCCAGGTGCTATTAGGCTCGTAGCTTCTGAATAAACAATTGTTTACCCCATTTCTGAGTCTGTTTGCTTGTGATAGTAATAATAAAAAAACTCTGTAAACTCTCTGTGACTGCTGCATGTGGAACTTGCAAATGTAGGTCAGAAACCACTGCCCTTTCCCCTCTATAAGGGGAAAAAATGTATTCACTTCTTTTTCTAATTGAATGTTTCCTGTTAAATACCTACAACTAACACAATTCACAGTCGTATTTAAGTAATAGAAAATGTTTTCCATGTTTGCATAGCCTGATATAAACACGAGAGGGGTTGGGAGAATTCGAGACAGTTATGCAAACCCGAGACGAAGTCGAGGGTTTGCATAACTGTCAAGAATTCTCCCAACCCCTCTCGTGTTTATATCAGGATATGCAAACACAGGAAAAAAGTTTTCTATTGCTTTTATAAAACAACTTTCCCGAGAAAAAAACCAAAACGCTCTTGTTTAGAACATTGATTAAAAGAGAAATTCTTACCAGTCCTGAAGTCTCGTACACGAAGCTTGTACGTGTAATCAGTCTTTGTTTTGCAAAAAAGATGCTTTCCAAAATACGGGTTTTTCTTGCTTAAAATGTCAGCTCAAGCAAAAAAAAATTGACACAGCATGTTTCTAAAGATTCTCCAAGTTTCAACCGACGAGGAAATGGGAAATCAAGTAAACTTGTCGAGTTTTTCAACTCAAAACCTTTCTCAAATTTGTGCTTGCGTGATTAGTGCGCGGAAAGCCAAACAAGTTGAAGTCACAACCATGTTTACATAGGCTCATGCAAACACGCCTCTCGGCCAATCCGAGCCCACGTACTATCTTAGTTATTTTATAAATACTTACAATCAACAGTCACGATTTCTACACTCTCTAGAGGCTTCCTAATGAAGGTAAGGACTTTGGTTATTCACAAGGTTAAGATATCAACTGAATAAAATTTTCATTTAATTTTAATCCACTTTTGCTAACACTGAGTTTAGCATGACTTTGAGTTGTTATGGACAATGTTTGTAGTTCCCATCCAAGGTTATAAGAGAGTAACAGGTGAGTCAAAAGCCAATTTAAAGGAAAGTGCACTTGGATTTTGCAGTGGCTTTGCTGACCAGCAAAAATTTACCCTGGGGTTTGGGGAAATTTGAACTGCTCTCACTGAAGAAAAAAGGGATGCCTGTTATTCAAAGATTTAGTGGGACCTGAGGGGCGGCAAATGTATATTTTTGCCCTTACCAGTGAATAGCTTCACATGAGTTTTTGAGGGCATTTTTCTTGTAGAGCTGCTGAACAGTACTGAATGTTTCTCAATTTGTACTAAGGCCATGAACTTAATTTCTACCTTTCTAAGAAAGTGAGAACCTTGTCTGTTGATTCATAAGCTGTGACAATGTGAGTCACTGAAGCCCTGCAAAAGACAAACAAGCAATTTATGCACATCTACAATATGTAAAGAAACCTTTACTTTGGTTGGAAATTTTGGTAAAACAGGTGGGATAATTATTTGCAGGTTCTGAGACATACATGTACAAATTATGTTGGTTTTGATTTACCAGGTCTTCAACCTTCTTCCTGCACCACCTTTAACAGTTAAGGGTGCAAGACATCAAGCAGTGGTGGGGGAAGGGGAAGGGGGAAGAGGGAAGGGGGAAGAGGGAAGGGGGAAGGGGGAAGGGGGAAGGGGGAAGGGGGAAGGGGGAAGGGGGATGGGGAAAAGCAGTATGTGCAATGGGGTTCCTGAAATGTTTATGTTTAGACACTAAGACACTAATTTGTATGACCTATCCAAAATAAACTGTGTGAAAACGCACCATTCGTGACATTGTATGTAAATTTGAATAAAGATGAACACATAGATGCCAATTTGTAGGGAGAGGCTCGCTGGAGATTTAAGATACACTAAGATTTATTGGAGTGCCTAATCTGAGCGAGCGTCGAAGGCCCAAGGATTAGAGCGAGCACCAAAGGCGCGAACTTTTCTAGGGGGGTTTCAGGGTCTTTCAGGGCATGCATAATTTGCCTAGTTCCTGTCTTTCATCCTGTGTCAAAACCAATCTGAACTCTACAAGCTTAGACGTTGATCTTGTTTGTCAGATTAGGCTCACATTCAGTTCATTTAAACAAAAGAAAAAGGTTTAAGTTAAGCTAAAAGTTAATTATTTCATAAGGTCTTCGTACCTGAAGTCTTCTGTTATGGGAAACCCTTTCTTTCGAGCCAGATTGTTCAAAATTTGAAGTCTAGCTTTTGGAATCTTTTTCGGTATAATATAAATAAGCGTCTCTTTGCAGCGTTCCTTTTCATTTTCAACACTGCTACTTTCAAAATCACTGTGTTCCCCGAAGTCTAACTTCGGCCTTTTGGACGACGCCATCTTGCATGTTTGCCCGCCAAAGAAACCCATTACCAGTTCCCATGGTCGCACTTCACGTCCAAGTCGCGATCAGAGCGCGACTACGGTCTCGCCTTAAATGCGGTCAAACGTAAGAGTTCTCCAAACGAAAAAGGCTTGTACTTCAAGAGTTAAATGCTGATAAACTTGCTGTGAGTCTACAAGTTAAATAACTCATTTTACAAGATACCAAACGAATTTTAGGGACCATGAGGTGATTCAGTTTTCTGTAAGGACACATCACAGTGCACACCGGTCTCCACATACTTTTTCCACTCCACTGCCCAGTCCAATCCCTTCTTCACCCCTGTGAGCTATGCCACAACCTTAATACCAGTAATACCTAAGTCAAGTAATACGCAATAATTTATTAAAAGAGATCTCTTCTAGTATTATTTTGCTCAGTATTAATTACTGCCACACACCCATGTAAAACTAATTTGTTCCCTTCTGTTTCTCATCTCCTCTATTGATAGTAAGTTTTCCTTTTTTGTCTTTTTGTGCCGTAATTTAAAAGGGCATATAATTAGTTTACTATATCATCTCCTTCTCCACTCCTTGCCTTTTCTTACGCATTCTATCATCAGTTAATGATTATGACAATGTGGAGTAAAAATAAATTTTAAAAAACCCAAGTCCTTCCTTTTCCCTTGTTGTTGCCTGGCTCTCTAATTTTCCTCTCCACTGGCCAAATGGTTACCTTTCCTTTCCCACTCTATCAAGATGTGTTGGCTCAAGTAAGAGATTTGATTCTATTATCCAAAGAGACTGGTTTACACATCTCACACTCTCCATAGAATAACCAGAGCATTGACTACTATTATTATGTACAGTCATTTATTTAAAACTCTTTTGAGTTTTTTGTTCACTGAGTATGATCTTTTTTTTTTAATAAAAGTTCGAATAAACATACATAACTATCATTGGTTTTGTAACTTGTAAAATGTTTTTGCAGCAGGGTGGTTTGGGTTGCCCCTGCTAATTTCAACCTTGATGCTACACTTGTCTAAGGAGTGCAACATGCCACTAACCCTAACTGAATTGGTTCTCCCAATTATCTAAGGGTTTCTACAAGATGTTTGTATCTACATGTACATATGGAATGCTAATAATTTAAAATTGACTACAAAGATGCATGAATCAGGACAGGTGAATCTGTCAACTCTTACAAAATGTACAACCTAAAAAACAGTGTAGTTTCGTTATAAAAATTAATTGTTGTTCTCACAGTGGAAGCCACTTACAAAACACAAAGCTTGGAAGGTTTTTACCAACTAGCTCCTGCATTGTTTGAACATAGCAATTATGAGCCATGAATGATCTACACCTTCCTTGGCCACCAACCTATGAATTGCAGCCAAAGTGTTAAACACGTACTTATTATTTGCAAAATGCAACACAACAAGCATTTCAAAGATTGTGTTTGGCTGAATATAGAGCAAAATTTTGAGAAAGAAAAACCTAAACTTGTGTTTGTCCCTTTTTTTCTTTCCTTTTTCTTACACGATAGTGGGGTCCTTGCAGCCACCTTAGTTCATGATGCACATTGTATGGATTCTCACTCATTGTGTTACTGAGAGGAAATACAGGCTGTACAATTAAACTTGTATTACTGTAAGTGAACCTTATTAAGCTGTCACCCTCCTTCAAGAGGTCACGTACATAAGGCCTGGAAATCATTTCTCTCAACTACTGTAAAACTGCCCTGTATCATGGTCACCTCTATTAAGTGGTCATGGTCACCTTTTCTGAGGTTCCGAGCAGTTACTTTTTATTTAATGATACATGTAAATTATTTCTATTTTTTTTTAACTAAATAGAGGTAGAAATCTCTTTGAGGTCGATATGTTGTGAAATGGATACTTTGCCTTGTCATTGTCTAAGTTCCTTTTTTGATAACTATTAGGTTGGTCAAACCTTTATAAAGCAGTCAGTAAGCCATTCCCAAACAGTGACAGCTTAATACAGGTTTCACTGCACACAAGCTTTCTTACTGCAGACAAAACAAGATGGCTATATTGAAGTCCACGCAACAACCACCCTTGGGTTCCAATGTGTAAGTGACCAACAACCTCTCTAATCAGGGGTACAAAGGTCTTGACCAACAGTAAACCCATTGAACAATTAATGTACTTAAAATGCCAATAAGGGATTTGGTGGTTTGTTTGGAGCAGCACAGGCAGTTTGCTGTTCATTTTCTATGGGTACTTGTATGTCATCCAAAATTCCTGGACTGGACGCACAGCGATGTAAACTATTCTGAACATGCATTCCACCAGGTTGAGCCATTTTCTTAAACAAAGAAAACACAAGATTTTGTGGCTGTACAGAATGTCTTGCAAGCTTATCTGCCTCCACTTGCTTTCTTAAAAGCAACAGGTTATGCCTTGCATCTTCATCTCCTGCTTCAGCTGCCATGCGGTAAAAGCGAGCCGCCTCGTTCTTGTTGACACTGAACCCTCCGAGGCCGTGCTCGTAGAATACACCCAGATTGTATTGTGCCCCTATGTGACCATGCTCTGCTGCAGCCTTATAAAAGTGAGCTGCTCTGGACATGTCTCTTTCAATTCCAAGACCACGCTCATAGCAAATCCCGAGATTAAATTCAGCTGATGGGTCTTTTTTAGCTGCAGCCATCTCAAGGTATGGGATGGCTTTGTAATAATCACAGTGATCTGCTGACTCATCTGCATAGTATAATCCTAGGTATAACTGTGCTTTACACAAGCCATTTCCTGCAGCTTCTTTGAGAAGTTCCAAAGAGTGCTGTTGATCTTTTGGTAAGCCACCAAGCCCCTCCATGTAAAACAAAGCCAAGTTATAAATGGCACCACTCTGGCCCTGAGCTGCAGCATTTTTATAGCACTCTGCTGCCTGAACCAAGTCTTTGTCCACTCCTTTACCATTTTCGAAACATAAACCAAGATTAAACTGCGCCAAAGGATGACCTCTTTCACTGGCTTGAGCAAAGAGGAGAAATGCTTTCTGATGTTGCTTCAGGGATGCAAACTTGATGCCAAGCTTGTTCTGAGTAGCTGCAGTGCATTCACTAAAGCTGGACTGAAATGATGCTATAGCTTCATCCAGGGAGTCGGTTGGTTTGGCATTTCCTACACGAGTTTGTGAGCCCTCTGCAATGGGAAGCACCCCTAAGGTGAATGGCCTGCTTGTTAATATCCTTGACAGCACTTGAGATGGAATGTGGTTAATATTGATATGAAGAGGAGACTTTTCATCTGTAATAAACTTGCGACAGGCAAGAAGACTAGACAGGGCCAGCACTCTACTACACCACTGTTGAAAGACGAAGAAAGTAAGAATTATTTTCAGAAAGACAACAGCTTTTAGTCTCATGGACCTTTACTTCTTCATCATCATCATCACTGTCCTTCTAACAATCCAAAATCCCTACGCTCATCCCACAAAGCTATGTTGTGGGATATTTTGTGAATCTTTGGGGGATTTTTGGGTATATTTGGGAAGAGATGATTTTTCTCAAAGGATTATTTAAATGTAGGGAAATAGGAAATATTGAAGATTAAATGAAGGTTTAAAATTTGAATTTGAAGTTAGAAATTAGTGGATGGACACCAAAACAGTTCCCTAGCACCCTGCAGTGCCCTTATGGGATCTCAACTGTCTGGTGGTGTTTCAGAACATTTCTACAAACTACAATCCCCTCTTTCAACTCCTTAAAATTCCACTCCAATTCATGTGCACCCCCACCTTAACAGAGTGGATCAGCTTGCAAGGCCACGAACACAAGGGCATTGTTTAAAATTCTACGGTTTGTTATTGTTGTGACAAACAATATGATGCAATCATATTTTGACTTAATTAAAAAACACTCACACAAACCCACATAACCCAAATACAAAGCGTCAGATGTTGCCGAAATTTCCAATGATTGTACCCTGATCACATACAGAATGGTGAGTTTGAAAGCATTTTTGTTCGAAGGTGCTACAATGTAGTCAAAAAGCCGGCACCAGCCAGCACAAGCCGGCCATGTGGATAAAGGAACGATGCCACTTCCACTTTCACTATCATCAACTTACCGATCGTATTTCTCCAAAATATGGATTCGAAGATTCTTCTTCCTTTCCATCGGCGAAACGAGTTGAAAATCTTAGAGATCGGATTCTTTCATTCTTCCAAAAGTTCTGTGATATACAGCTTACAATGTCCAAGCCCAAGGTGTAAGCGATGTTGTCTTTGCTTTCAAAAGCTTGAACGAACTTGCTATAATCATGAGCGGGTTGAATGGCTCTGTCTTTCTCTTCTACTGATGATTTTATCACGTCGCCCTTCTCAGCAGGTTGAATCTGCCCAAGACAACGTGAAGAATTCGGGGTACTCTTCAGCGCTGGAGAAAAACAGGGGAACGAGGATTAGTTTAGCCCACTCCAAAATTTATACGTCTCCATAAATTTGATCAGGCCACGTATTTTACCATAAGACCCAGCTATGATTTCTACTTACTGTCAAATCAACACAAGCAAGCACTAACCTTTTCTTAAAGCTCTCCACATCTTGCGTCGAAGGATTATTGTACTTTGCTCTTTTCCTACAGATCGGCCACTTAGCCACATGCATCCGTTTAGACTCCACAGTATAGCACCGACGTCATTTTCCAATAACCTTATTGGTCAAAAGAGAACAGGAAGTTCGTCATACTGACGTCAAAGAAATTAACTGCTTGCCTGACCTGGCTCTTCACGAGCCGACTGGCCCACATTTGCTAGATTCACATACATTATAAATTTCGGATAATTTCATTTCGGACGAAAAGGTGTCCGAAAACAAAACCGTCTGAGATTTTTTGCAGTACAATGAAAAACTTTTAAGTACTTTCTTAGGCGACGCCATCAATATTCAAGGCCAATATACATGATATAGATGGAAGTCGCGTGATTAGGCTTTAGTCGTTCTTTATATCACTGGACTGGGAAAAGTTTTGTTGCTTTTACAAAAAGAAAAAAAAAACATACTGTTCAAATAAATTTTCATGACCCAAGCCTAGTGGCATTGCCTTTGCCAGTTGGGCTGGTCCTCTTCTGCTTCATTATCAATCATGAACACAATTGACAGATTCTCTTCATTGTCACTAGTAAGGGCCGGTTCACACTTTGACATAAGCACATAAGCATAAGCATAAACATAAGTATAAGAAAAATATATGTGTGAACCGGGTTTACATAAGCATAAGCATAAGCATAAGCATAAGCACAAGGAATGGAAAAACTTCCATTTCTTGTGCTTATGCTTATGCTTATGCTTATGCTTATGTAACCCCGGTACACACATATATTTTTCTTATGCTTATGCTTATGCTTATCTCAAAGTGTGACGGAACCAGCCCTAAGTGATTCTTCATCTGTAGCTGATTGGTCAAGAACCCGTAGTTCTTTTCAATAAGTTATTTCAGACGGTGAAGAAGATACCGCTTGCTGTCATCAATTTTAAAGGTGGCTCGGAGGTTTAATTTTCGAACACTTTATTTGTATCTGTAAAACCTTGAGGGTGCAGTATTTGAAACTGTTATCATCTTCACAGATGTTGTTTCAGTCTATATTCATGTTTTATAGGCGTAAATCTACTTACGCCGTGTTTCAGCAAAATGTCCAAAATTTTTGTACGAAATTTGTCCGAAATGAGATAAAAAGTGTAAGAAAGTTAAACGTCCGAAACTTTTGGCAAGGATAATGTACTTTGTAAATCACAAACCAATGTTAAGCCCCAGGGTGGGAGGTGGGGCGGATACCCACGGGAAAATGACTGAGAGGGCCTTCCCCTGGGGGTTTTGAATTTACACGTTGCCCCAGGGTCGGGAACTCTGATAGAGAAAGTTACCCCAGGGGCGGGTAATGACATTCAGTAGGTCCCTGTGGTTGGGGAATTCCACGAAAATGTCAAATTCCCCTGGGTCTGTTTCATGCACGAATTTGAACAGAATTTCCGCATCACGTCTACTTTCAACGGAATTTTCATTCATAAATTCACGAATCACGTATCACGATCTTTTGGTTCCTTTCACGCGCCACGCGCTAATTTTTGCCCTCATCCCGCGTCACGCATAGAAATCTTCCAGACAGCCTGTAGCCGGGATACCCAGCCGTCTGAAATTCCTGTCGAATTTTCACGACATAACTCATTATCTTGAATACTGATGAAATTGTCGAGCTTGGGCATGTCGTGAATTTTTTATCATTTTACCCCGCCAGGCCGGGCCTGTGCGTACCAACCTAATTTAACGTTGATATCTCGTTCGCGTTGCAAGCAATAAAAAATCCCTACGCTCATCACATGACTATGTTGTGGGATATTTTGTGGATTTTTTGGTGATTTTGAGTATATTTGGGAAGAGATAATTTTTTTCAAAGGATTAGTTAAATTTAGGAAAATGGGAAATATTGAAGATGGACACCAAAACAGTTCCCGAGCAACCTACAGTGCTCTTGTGGGATCTCAACTGTCTGGTGGTGTTTCAAAACATTTTTACACAATACTAACCCTCCTTTAAACTCATTAAAATTCCACTCCAATTCACGTTTACCCCCACCTTAATAAGGCCTTCCAAAGGGTGGTCTGGTGTCATTTTGTCGGTTATTTACGACTCTGGCTGTCTCCTGTTTCATTAGCGACAAATGTCACTATCGCAAAGAAAACAGAGAAATTAAAACTGAATTGTCTCTGTCGCAAACTGTTGCGATTTTTCTGCTAATTTGTGTCGGTTGCCCGTGTTATGGGAGGAGATTGTCGCCTGTTTTCGGAGTCATGTTGCTTGTCGCTTTTACCCCTTGGATGGCCTCCTTACAGTACAACGCGCCTTACTGTGGCCACCCAACAAACGTTTTTACAAGTTAGCCACCGATCAAGGTACGCGAATTTGAATGACAGACACGCCTCCGTAAGAACGTTTCAACACGCAACAACCAAATGGAGGCGTGTGTGTCAATCAAATTCGCGTACCTTGATTTGGCTAACTTGTAAAAATGTTTGTTGGGTGGCCGCGGTAAGGCGCGTCGCACTGTAATGGGGTATTGAAACTGTGAAAGTTGGTTTTGACTGTTGATACAGAGCTGGGTGACTCCCACGTAAAGAGACTTAGAAGATCGCCTTTTTGTTAAGGGAACCCTCAAGGGTGCCCAATTCTCGTTTAATGGGCGGCATAGCAAGAATACATTTTACCCATAAAAGGTACCAATTGCAACTCTTTCGGACAAGTAGTTCCTTTTAGGATAAGTTAGGCTTATCGTATTAACATACACAACAGACAACATAGCAGCATTTTCAGTGCTTATCAATAAACTGTTTATCATGTTTCCCTTCAGGAGAAGGCTTGTCATCCAAGGAGGGATAGACGGTTACTTTCGAATCATGATGGTATTTCTAAGATGGTCAACATACATTCCAATAGGCAGTTGACAAGTTTTGCCTCCCATCTAGGGTACGTTTAAACAAGAGTAACAAAAATCGGCGGACGTGGCATGGTTCATCATGTCACCCATGCCACCACAAAGGTCGGATTGTGGAAACCACACCACTCGGCAGTGGACTAAATGTCCATAACAACCGAATCTAAAGGCTCTGGAGAGACATGGTCTGTAAGTTTATTTACGTTTTTTATCATCTGTTTCATTATATGGAAAAATGTGGGGTTCTAGACATTATGTTTTCTTACCCCCGCATAGACAGAAACCTGGGTCTATTCACAGCGGGACACAACAGGGGATCTATAAGTGCAGACCATAACAGATCGCAAGAACAACCCTGGATTAGAGGAATCCCGTCTGGAAGGGTTACAGATGAGTTCAATGGACAGGTATGATGTTATGAAAAAAGTTATAGCATCAATAACGTCTACGAAACTTAAAAAGGTTAAAAAGAGCAGTTTTGCCCGGCCTTGTTTAGAATCGCAAAAAGGGTGAATCAAATCATTATTACGCTGTCTGCTAGCTGCCATTTACACACACAATACGAAATTGCGCGTTTGTAGATTTTAGCTAATTTGTATAAGATTATGATGTAATAACTAGGGAAAGCCGGTAAAACTAATTGGCTATATAAGCTGGAGTCGAAGCTTAACTTTAAACTTCAAGTAAAAGTTCAAATTAATTTTATGCGGCATTACAACATCAAGACATTTAATAGCCTTCATATTCAGGTGGTGGAAAATCACCGAAAAGTGCACAGTGGAGATCCACCACAGTAATAGTGAGACTTAAAATAAGTGATAACAACAGTTCTATCTTTGAAGTAGTACCATTTATTCTTTATTTTTACTTGCTCATTTCTTTGATGGCTATTTATGTTCAGTTCTTCGCTTTACGTAGGTACGTGGTGTTTCACTGACAATTGTCTTGAAGTGTTCTGACAGGTAGAGCACTGCAACCTGACCCATACAAAACCTCTAAATATGATAATTGTCTATGAAACTCGCTTTATTTTCATCCGCTGACCATTACTTCCGCGTGGGTGAGTTGGAGGCCCTTGCTATAGATGCAAAACAAAATATGAAATCATTTCGTTTAACGGATGATTAGGAACCAGTGAATAATTAGAGGGTGGAGTGGGGGGGGGGGGGAAAGCTGGTGCACATAGTGGGTGGGTCAGCAAAATTGAAGTATCATGAGGGAGGAGGGCTACCAGGGTCATAATATAATGACAGGAACATAGTTTATTAGTTTCTCCAGAAAGTATGACAATCCATATCGGGGATATTTAACCGGGGAGTGGGGGGTGGGGGCTGGGTCAGGAAAAAATCTGTCTTACAGGTCATGAAAAACCAAACATAGTGTACTCACTGATGCACCAGCCCCTCCCCCCCCCCACCCCGCAACCCCCTAATTATTGACCGGTCCGTTAATAGCTGTTTGGCTTGTTGAGAAATTTAGTTGGTTTAATCATTATACTATGCACCTGCCATTCCAGAAACTGTTACTTTTTCCGAATCCGATTTCTATATTTACGGAGAAAATTATTCCACTGTCATTGGCTAAGAGCAGGTAAATTCACCATGAATTATTAACGATAGCTATTTTCTCAGTAATAATAAATGATAGCTTGAGTTAACAGCCGTCCCATTCTCTCCCGAGCCCAAGGGTCCGCGAGCAATAGAGAGGTCTGCGCAACGAGCTAAAAATTCCATACTGATGACGTTTACACTAGCCAGATCTTGGTGGTGATTCTGGTTGGTCGACTTGTTTGTGCATAAATTAACACTCCACCCCTACAACACCTTCGCGTGTTTTGCTTCACCCATGAAAGAATATACCTTGTCACGATCGAATTAATTGATTGTATTTTGTGTTTCAAACCTATCGAAGACGCCTCGTCACGATACAAAATAGGTAAATGTAAATTAGAATTCAAAAACAAGACATTATCTTTTGTTGCAGGGTTGTTTTGGCATTAGAACCTACCATAAGACCAGTTGTACGCCCATGCGCCAATGTCTTCATTAAACGTTGCGGTCACCCTTTCCGTTCCTTTTTTAACCTTCACCTGATACCCAAACAAGATAAATGTTTTACTCAATGACTGGGAGACATAAAACAGGGGTACGGGGCACGTTTTAGTTTAGTGCTATCTAGTAGAGAAAGCCGGCGGTTCGTGCTGCTGCGTCTATCGTACCAATCACTGCTTACAGTCTTCACAGCGACGAAAACAAGACTGACGTTCTACCAATAACATTGCGAATTCTTTGACCAATCACATCAATGCCCAAAGTATTTACACCAGCTGACGTTACACAAATCACTTGAATCTGATGATGACTTTTGCTCAGGTTTTTGAGTCTGAATGTAACTTCCACTGACGGTCCTTCTCAGAACTATACTCAGGTGGACGATCGTAAAAGTTGACTAACTTGTGCTACATCTAAAGGTCACTAAAATCGTTTATTGGAAGTAATATCGCAATACCTTTTTAAGAATCAAATCACGCTTCGGCATTAGTAGTATCCTAATGATCTTGATAGTGCCCACATTAAGATCATTGAAACTGGCTTTAATGACTAGTTGGTCTCTAAAGAGAATAATAAAAAAAAACGATCGTTAGGAAAAATATTTCGCAAAACAAAAAGTTGTCTCTGCAAGTAACTGGATCAATTAATCTTCTTCTTACAGGGAAGAAGTGGAAAAGACTACCTGGGGAAATGGGGAAAGGGCTTAAACCACCGGACACCGTACAGGGGCGTAGCCAGGGGAGGGTTCCAGGGGTTCCGGAATCCCCCCTCTCGCGCCAAGGAACCTTCCCCTCTCCTTTTTGTTAACAGTGATTTTATCCCAGCAAGAGTGTAATGGACACTCGATTCCCGAAATTCTTTGTTTTGTTCTGTGCTTACAATAAGTACAGTGAACGTCATTGTGGTATCTATTTCTACGTAGGTAATGTAAGGATTTTAGATCAACAGTTTTCGTTGGAACCACTTTGGAACCCCCCTCCAAGAAATCCTGGCTACGCCCCTGCCGTATTTGCTCGAGTAAAAGTTGGGGGCAGGGTAGTTAATGCCTTCGCACTAAAAGGGAGAGATCATTAGAGGAGGATTAATCGTGGGCCAGTGGCCCTTAAGCAGGAGGCCGTAGGTACGTGGTGTTTCACTAACAATTGTCATGAAGTGTTCTGATAGGTAAAGCACTGCAACCTGACCCATACAAAACCTCTAAATATGATAATTGTCTGTGAAACACAACGTACCTACCCAGGGGGGCTTATCTCCGGTTTCTGAAGCATGAAGTGACTAGAAATATTTCTATTTCTCTCCCGGATGGGATTTAGTCCATCACAGACATATCCTCCAGCATTAAATTCACCGGTACCCGGCCATTTATGCACCTATGTGAAGAGATGCACTGTGTGGGTGTTTATCCAATGAAGACAAGGTAATGAACCCGGGCAGGGCTGGAACTCGGACCACTCGATTGGGAGTCCAGCTCACTAACCAATCGCAGGACCAAAGTTTCTTGGTAAACAGACTGAGGTATTATTTGAGAATACTAATGCCGCGTTTGGATGAACTTGACTGGTTCGTTAGACCTAAAATTCGATCCCAGTTGTGGGGGGACTTGAGGGGATGGAGCTCCGATAAAAGTGTGGAGATAATCGCAATTGTCGGCTATTTTGAAAGGAACTTCTAAGAGAAACCGGAAACGTGTTTGAAGGTGCGGCTGAAATTCTCAGAAATCGTTCAAAATGTATTTTGTTTCCAGTTTAATATTAATATCCTAAATGCACCAAAATAACTTTAAAAGTGGTCATTTTAAATTTAAATGGGCCATCTGTACTAAGCCATTTATTTTGCAACGATATCACAACACTTTCTATCGGAACCCCACCCCCTCCAGCCATGGTTCTGTTGACAGATTCATGTAAAAGGTACATGTCATACCCTTGCGTTTCTGTTGTTGCGCCGGTGGTCAAGTGATGTTGTTTAGTTTCTTGATCCCCTTCTCCATCAATCCAAACTATCAGACGGACCACATCTTCAAATTTTCCCGTGGTGTAAATCTCGACTTCGTATGTAACTGTTAAAACAAACAAATTGATTATGAAAGTAACATAGGGGGAAGTTTCAAAAGAAACTGTGGTGCTGCGTCTGTATAGGGAGATGTACTTTATCGACGGCGTTGATAATGTAAATTGATCACCGGATTGTAAAAGCTGACGTCAGCTTTTAGAATCCCTGAACGGTGGTCAATTTTCATAATCAACTCCGTCGATAAAGCCAAATATTTGATTATGAAAGTAGTGTGACGCGGGCCTATTAAATAGATCTTGTCTATTTTACCGTAAGTAAATTTGAGGGAGATACACTTTTGAGTTGTTGACGATCGAAAGCTTTAATTTTCGGGCTTATGAAGTTGCAAAAAAACAAATGCTTAGTCTGGACAAGGGGAGGAAAACAATTAAGATTTTACTGTTTAGTGATTAAAATTCAGTCAAATCGTGTCACGGTTAGATTATCACGTCAAGATTGCCGAGCCATTATACTGAGAAAGCAAGAATACTTGGACAAAGCTATTTTTGACGTTTTTTCTTATACAAGATCGATTATTTTTATCTAATCTCGAGATAGCTATCCAGAACTAAACACTATATAAAATTACTGTGAATGAGTGTTAAAATTCTCCAAAAATGTTCTTAAGCCCGCCGCACACGTGAGGAAAGAGCTGAGCAAAATTCCTCGCGAGGCAGTTAGCTCAGCCGTTTCCTCACGTGTGCGGCAAATTTTCGGCGAGAAATTCGCCTCGCCAGGCGATGAAGAAAACATCAAACATGTTTGATATTTCCTCATCGCCTCGCGCAAGTGAATAACACACGTACATACCTTATTTATACCATAATAATCGAAACCTGTACCTATTTCAAATCTATATAACTCAAAAGCCATACATTCGGGCGCCGCACATACCTATATAACAGTTCAGTGCAAAGAAGTGCCCCGCTTCCTCCGCCAGGGGGGT
>OX419341.1:27781596-27824096 GCA_948470475.1 Galaxea fascicularis | reverse complement strand
TCTAACAGGTTTTGGGTGCGGCGTTGTTGATGGCAGTATTCTGAGTCCATGTAAGTGATTATCTCCTTTGCGCTTCCAAAACAACTCATTCGCCGCGACTTAGCGTATGTTGCCAGTGCAAAGTTGTAATCAGTTGTCTCTCCATCTAAGAGGGTCAGCAATCTTCGCACGACCGTTTTTATGCGTCGAACTGTTGTTGCAGAAATCCCCGGACTGTCTTGAATAAGAACAACCACATCCGCCTTGGTCTTGCAAAAATCACCACCTTTAATTATTACAAAAGACATGATTATCTCTGTTTTCTACTCACAGATATTGTGTGGATTCACTAGGTACCCTTAGATGACTTTAGTTGTTATGTATTTTTCAACTACTAGCAGAAGCAAGTCTAATATGAAACCTTCCAAGGGGTGATCTGGTGTCACTTTGTCGCTCGTTTACGACTCAGCCTGTCGCCTGTTTGGTTAGGGACAAAAGCCACTGTCGCCATGAAAAAACAACAACGAGGAATTAAAAGTGAATTGTCCCTGTCGCAAACTGTCCCGCTTTTTCTGCCAATTACTGTCGGTCGTGGGTGGTTTGGGAGAAGATTGTGAACTGTTTTTGGAATCATGTCGCTTGTCTCTTCTAACCCTTCAAAGACCTTAATATTGGGTAACGCGTATTATTCCAGCATGCTTTGGACACGAGATTATGCACAACCTTCTTGACGATGCGCGTCTAAAACAACAACAACAACAATAAACGTTGTGTTGTTGTAGCAACTTTCTTGAATTTATTAAGGCCTGTTTTCCTTGCCTCAAAACTGAACTTCAGTTTAGATTTTAATGTAAATCTTTCACACACAACAGCTACATGATGATCATTGAAATATTTGCATTGATTATAAAGAAAGAAAAATATTTTCTCTAATAAATGTGTTAACTCTAGTTGTCTGTTCACCGGTAGCATTAGTACTACCTGGTCATGTTTTTTGGCATGGGATAAATTGAAGGCGAGTGTGTACACAGAAGTAAAGTCTCCGTCTCGTGGGATATTTCACGGTATACCACAAGAAAAAGCATTGCATAGCTAGTACATATACCATAGTGGCTCAATAGGACTGAATTAGATAAGGCAAGCTACGTGTTATAAATTTATTTAATTTTTCAAAACATTTTTAAGTAGGGCGTGGATTCCAATAAATTGAGGGTGGCTTGAACGTTCCGTTTTCCTTATAGTGTGCTTAAAGTTCGCTAAAAATTAGGAAAACTCAAATTCAAAATTATTTTCACTTTGCAACAAAAATGCAAAGTTCTGAACCGTTGTAAGTATCTGCAAACGATGAAAACTACATTACCCCAGAACAAAAATGTTACCTTTTGTAGTACATTGTTGATATGAGACGTGCGCGGCGTTGATCGCGTTTTTGTAGTGTTTCATACATCGAATCATCTCCATGTCGCAGATACATACAGCATATGCACACTTCTTCTCTTCGATAGTTCCGGTAAGATAGCCACTCACTGGAGCTACAACAACAAGTATAAGCGCATCTTGCTGAATAATATTACCAGTTGAGTAGAAGTTTTATTACACCCATTTTTAAATCACTCGTTATTCATGAAATCTGATTGGCTTTTAACAGTGCAATTTATTCCCAAATTGCACCATTTTATGCTCTAAATCACATCCTTTATTTAAGCCCATCAAAAATGAAAACTGTTTTTCCTGAAGTGAACATTAAATAAATATTAAGATTGACAAAAAAAACCTGTGAGATTTCAAAATGGATGTAATGAAGTGGTAATTGAACTTCGTGTCGTGCAATCTTGGTCTAAAGTCATACTTGTGATTTCAAATCGAACTCGCGCTGCGCGTATGATTTCAGACCAAATCGCACTCCACTCAGTTCAATTACCATTATGGATCAGTACTGATTAGACAGAGTTAATCAACTTGATGAACAGTTTGATTAAACGCATGGTTCCGAGGGCGGAATAAGTGAAAAGGCTTTAACTACACACATAACATAACATACAACACGCATGTTATGTTAGGTCCTTGCATGACACTGATTATGTTTGTAATGTTATGTTATATCATGTGTGTAGAAGAGGAAAGAGAAGGGAAGCCGAGAGAATTCATTCATTCATTTCACTTTGTGTTATTTTCCTTACTTATATGTGTTGCCCGTGACTGTGCTCACATTGTGGGTGGCTCCTCCTAAAATGTTCTGCAATTGGTATAGGATTTAATGGAGCCGAAACCAATTGTGGACTTACTCACATTTTAGGCATCCTACTGATGAACAGCTGCGACGCGTAGATATATATTTTGGCAACTTCTACAATTTGCAGTCTGTCCACTTTGAATTGAATGGGAACAATTCGCAAACTGACTCAGAATACCCATGTTAAGGGAATTTCTCCCGTTATCCAGCACTGTTTAAAGCGGATATTTCACAATGGGTACAATAATGCTCACTGCAACATCAGTCTCAGAAAATAGAAAAATTTAATTTCCAACACAGGCAAAAACAGCTTAATAGATAGGATGCTTTTCGTTTGGGTACTTCTGGAATATTTGCTCTGTGAATTTTATTTGTCTTCATTGATACACTTGGCAATTCACTTCTCTTGACCATGATAAGAACAGCTGGTTATTTGTTTTCGGCAGGTGAGCGCAAACCATTTGTAATCTTGCCCCTTTGTACATTTGTAGGTGTCGTTTGAAAAACAGTGTTGTGTGTGTACGTTTCTTGTTATTTCGAACTTTAAAAATAAAGACAGAAAAATACCTTTCCCAGTTTCAGCTGAAATCAGTTATTCGCAAAATGCACTTACTGCATTGCTTGGTAGTTTCATCGTACTTGAATCCTTTGCTAGCATCACCGGGATTACTACTACACTGGTCACTGTTTTGCAATAGTTCCCTTTCACAAAAATCATGAGCTTTGCAGCAGCTTTAAGAAAAGAGCAAGAAAAAATAATCAAGGTAATAAGAAATATAAGGGTAATTGAAGCGACGAAGGGGGAAGGGGGAGGGGGGGTTAACAAGGAAAAGCAGAGAAAGAAAAGTAAAAAATGTTGAAAAGGAAGGAAGGAACAGGAAGTAAAAAATATCAACAATAAAGATGGAGTGAAAAGAAATACGTCCACTAATATTAGAAACATTACTTTTTTAATGCAAAAGGGGACTAGAAGAGGCCGTGACCTTATATTTATTCAGATTGGGATAAAGTTTCAAATATTTTCTGAAAGTACGACTTATCTGCACATTACGTCAGAGTCTCTTAGACGGGAAAGGAGTGAAATCGAATTTGGTGGCATTATATCAAATCTTATAAGTACACGCTGTTTTAAAAATCTGTAGTTTCTATGGAAAATTTTACTTACAAATCAAAGTTGTCCACATATTTTCCGTGTCCACGTTTACCACACCAGCATCCGTAATTGTTTAGACTGTCCACTTCGTCTCTACCTGTCGCCTCTTTGATCAGTTTTCTCAATAAATCTACTCTTGTTGGAGTCGCATTCTCTCTGTCCTCATCTAAAAAACGATTTAAGCCTTTTAACTGGCTTATAGCTCGCGGTGGTTTAATTACTCTGGTTATTCAATATAGCATGAAGTGGTCAGCAGTATTTCTGTTTCCTCTAGATGTGATGCTAGTTCATCTACTCTCTAGTACACAGCAGTTCATACACCTGAGTGGAGAGAGACACTGTGAGAGTTAAATGTCTTTGAACCGTGACTGCTCGATACTAACCGTTAGGCCTCAGCGCGTTCTACTCTTATTGAAAACAAAACTGATACATCTTTGTAACTTTTCCACTGTTCTTGCCCTCAAAACACAAGATGTATACCCTTTGTATGATATTAACACTTCGCTTTTATCGAGCAGACAAGGAAGCCATAAATCAAAACTCCTGACATAAAAGGTAAGTAGGAGAATATTCGTGGCTGAGATACCATGTAGTTACAAGCTTATTTATCCTAGCGTGCGACCTTAAGACCAGGTGTGCGACTCGACGGCGGGAAAAATTTCCGCAATGACATGTGATCCTCCGATCATGACTAGCTGCGCGACCTTGGGAACGATAAACGTGGCGCGAAGCTCAAAATAGATTGAAAAACTATCATGGAGATGTATTCCTTTCTTTCATCCTCTCTCACTGCCTTTTACAATCACACCTTACCTCCTGACAGTTCGTTTTCACTTTGCCGTTCACCCCGGATAAATGAATCAGATGCTCGACCTAAGAAACGAAAAATTTTGATATTAATCATAAGCGTGGTAAATACATACCACTTATTAACCGAGAGTGAGGTCATTACAGGGAAATCTCAGACCGTTACATTAAGGCCGACGTCTGAGATTTCCCTGTCATGACCGAACGGACGAGGTTAATAAGTTATTTATTATATGGCCTTTTTAGCGCTATTCTTAAAAAGAATACAATAAAAACACCGGAAGTAATTTTCCACACCCGCTTGCGCGCGCAAGAGATCATTCGAGGTCGTCTTCACTGAAGCGAAACGAACCTGGCGATGTGATCAAAACCACAAGACACAGTTTCTTTGACAATGGGACAATTTTTGTCTTTATTACGTCAAGATCTAAGGCAAATTTAACCACTTAAATTAAAAACAAAACAAAGCAAAAAAAAAACACTGACCTGTGTTTACAATTTTTTTTATAATGCCTGGTCATTACAAGAAAATCTTGTCCGCTCAGCAGCCAATCAGAGCGCGCGTACTATTTTAGCCACACAATAAAAAGGCATATTTTTTTTTTAGTCATTACATTCGTTGACTCGACATATCGTATTTTCTATTATTTTACAATTTACTCCGGTAAGTTGTATTCAGATTAGGGGGTGGGTTGCTTCAGTAAGAGTTTGAAAATCTTATGATAATTTATAACCCCAAGACATTTTTTCGATAAAATAGATCTTTGAACCTGTTCGAAACACAATTGCGCCTTGTTTTACTTTTTTTCTCACAACAATCTACTAAAAGAATGCAAAACTCAGTACTTAAAGAATGCTTTACATTAAAGACACCAAATCCAAATTTCGGCTCCTTTGAAGCTTATCAGTTTTTTATAAGATGCATCAGAACTTATGAAAAGTCAAGTTACCAAAGCTTAAACCCATAAGAAGTATTGACCATCCCACAAAAACTGCGAACACAATATTCATCTCCGATCTGTGGAAAGAAGATACGATAAGTGGTTAAGTGATGTCTAGGTATGACGTGTTTAAATCAAAATATTGCATTTGTTGCTGTTCTTCATATGGTCTCTGTCAGTGCCTATCAAAGCCCGCTCAAATAGAAACAATATGGCTTTTCTGTATTTTACCTGTACTGTATTTTACCGAATTTATTGAGTTTGATATAATTTAGTAAACAAGTTTCGTAAAGATCTGATTCAAACTCTATAGTATAGACCCTGGTATATAAAATTTTTTACAAGGAAATGTATGATATGCTGGCAGTGCTGTTTCATCCACAGTCATATTCTGCTTCTGTTTAGTCTACCAGAAAAATTAGTGAGAGAATGAAGTCTCAATTGTGTATATATTTAACACCACTACATCTTGTGCTTCTTACGTTTAATTAAATGAGAGCAGTTTCGTGTATTTATGTTGTTTAGGGCATGTAAATCAAACAAACAAAGAACCATTCTTGATTGCGTGCTACAAAATATGGGCCAATTTTCGTCCTTTCTGAAGGCATGAAACGGCTCGACTTAGAGCTAATTTGGCAAACCAAACTCATAGTATGGCACCATTTCAACCCTTTTAGAAACGGCAACAACCTGTCATTTTTTCAAAATAGCCCTTGTGTGTCTTCGTTTCGACTACTTTATAGAGAGCTATTTCTGCCCTATTTACTGGGGCCAAAACCATTTTACTTCAATTGGGATAAATTAGTTCCAACAATAGTACTGTATTTTACTCACTGAAACTGCTCCATTTTTAGGGTTAAAACAGATCTTTTCAATTTACTATCCATAGATTGATCCCAAATTGATTCTTATTGAGTGAAATATTATATAATTACCATTTTGATTTTCTAAAAGGTGAATAAATGTACTGAAAAAGAATTAATCATAACAAGAAAGAATGAATTGGTGAAAGAACCAAACTCGGATATTACTTACGCCGGAAAACAGAGCTTGATTTACCCTTCTGAGTTTCTCCGTTGGCGAAGTGTACCTCTGTGCGTCCTGACCTCCCATAAAATAATGGCACTACACAGAATGGTACCAATTATCAGGTCACTGCGAAAAAACCACCCAGATCTTAAAATTTTAATGATATGAAATGCAAATAGATAATTATCGGTCAAAGTTCGACCTGCTTAAAACACGCCAGGAGAGCAAGTTTAAAGGACCGACGTTCCGGTTCTTTGTCACGTATGTTTTCTGGTGATTTAAGCCCTAAACGACGGGAATTTATGCCAGAATGATTGGGTGAAAGAATCAAATTGAGACTAGCTTACCGTTGAAAACAGACAGTTAAATAATTGGCCAGTCTCTGCATGAGTTCCTTCGTTGGGAAGTGTTCTCCAGCCCCCATAAAATAATGCCAGTTGATACAAGTATCGGGTTACTGCGAGAAACCACCCAGATTTTAAAATTTTAATGATATGAAGTGTAAATAGATAGTTAACGGTCAAACTTTAACCTGCTAAACAAGACTAAACAAAGTAGGACTGATGTTTTCTGATGATCTAATAAGAGCCTTAAACATATTCTCCGTTCACTTAACTTCTGAAAGCTTTTCATTATGATAAAAAAAACTTTCCGGATTTCTCTGGAATGTAAATCAGGAGTTATTTGTTGAAAGTAATAGAGAAGCCACGAGATTGCGTTAATTTCTGATCTGAACACCGAGAAAAAATTTGAAGGTACGATGTGCAGAGGACAATTTTTAACGAAATCCGAGGTAAACAAAGAGCAAAATGGCATAATAGAATGTTAAAAATCTATGCCATTGAAGGTCAGCATCCAAACCACCCTTGAGACCGAGAGTACTTCGAACAACATATTTCACTATTTCTTGAACAGAAATAATTTTACAGCTTATGTTGGTCTCAAGTCTGGCTCTCATTTCGTTTACCAAAAGCGAAAACTATTCCGGCTTCAAGTTTAACTTCACTTACAACTTTTATGTACTTTTTACAGTATATGACTGATCCACAGGTAGCACGAGCTAATCTAGGCGGATCAGCCTGTGTGAAAATATATAAGTAAATGTACAGCAGACAAGAAAGGACGAATTTATGTAAATATAGAAATATAGATAATTGCCTAATGGAATATGAATAAACGGCTATAGCTTGAATTGTACACGTATATCAAATACTGTCATTAAATAGAAATTCGGTCGTTAGGGTGTATTGTATTTTTAACCGCAGTGATAATTTGACTGACATCTAAATAACCACTTTGTTGTTTTAAGATTGCTATAAGGAATGAACAAAGTTCTCAGTTTTTAAACCTCTTTTTGGGTAACTGCCCCAATGATGTTGGTATCTCATTCCAAGCCCTTGGCCCCACTCTTGAAAAGGCATTTCTTTGAATTTCTAATCTAGATGCTTTAATATAATATTTTTTAGATGTGGAAGAGCGCGTATTGCAAGAATGAATATAGCCTACAAGAGGGAAACGACCTGCTAAAGTCATCGTGCCTACAAGGTATCTGTAGGAACCGCTTTGATAGAGGAAAGCTAAATCGAACACTTGTGTTATAAACAAACGAATTGGAGGAATTGGGACGAGACCAAAATATTCGTTTCTTAGAGTTACGTTATTATCAAAGTGAAAACAATCTCACTTTAACAACATTACACAACATTAACAATTTTCACGCCTCACTGCCTCGGTGTAGACAGCGCGATCAAGCATTCTGCGCAGAACCGTGAACAGATATGTCACCAGAAAACAATTTAGGGTGGGCCTTTGAAAAAGCCTTGCTCTCGCGTACCTTTGTTTGAAGTTACGTTATTTGTTTCGAGCATTGTTGTCATTTCCATTCCAAAATCAAGCAAGTTCAACGTTAATCGTCCGACGTAAGTTGACACCAAAAGCAGCGTTCTCGTTTTTGATGATCGAATTCACTTACTTTAATTTGTTAAAACACGTTTATTTATGAGTATAGTATGGATGATCTTTGCCTTAATACTTCTTAATTAGGAAGACCTGAAGATAAAGGAAAAAGACGCTTCTATTCAATTTTATGTCTAATTTGAAGTTGATCTTTTCCAGGTTGAATATGAAGTCAGTTGTTCTGTCCAAGTTCATTATGATGGTCGTTTTGATTTCGCATCTATCAAAAGGTTGGCAGTTTAACTGAATTGCTCTTTAATGATTTGCTTTGAATTTGTTTTAACGAGGGCTCATGGTTATTTCACTAAAAGGAATTGCGATAAAATATTTCTTAAAAACATGATAAAATGCTAAAAAAGCTAAAACACTAATTCGACGACGTTTCGACGTTAACGTAACGACATTATCAAGTCCTAAACGATGAGGCTAAAAGGCGTAAAAATACTAAAAGAACAATAGGTGATTAAGAAATGTTTCAAAAATAAATAACTTGAACTCTGAACAAAACGTTTAGCACGTATAGAATCCGATTGTACATTCAAATTATGTTTGAGTCTCTTGATGAAAAGCATTTCAAAGACTAAGCAATTAAACTTGCAATTGCTTTGGCATTTCTTAAGAATTTTGAAACGGCTTTTATTCAAAAGATCGCTGCCACCCACCCTGCTAGCAGAGCCTTTCTTAAACTCCGAAAAGAAAGACTGCCAAAAACGAGTCAAGTCTTTATTGAGCATGCGCTTGTTGTCACTTGGGTACAATTTCTAGCCCAGGTCGAATCGCGTAGCCCGAAGAAAAATAATAAACGGAAAAAGTAACAACGCAATGACTTTCGTCGACTACCACACCAAATATATTTTCGCTCAGAATGGAAATTAGTTTGTAATGGTTTTCAAGAGTCTCTGGGCTGTTGAAGAGAATATATCTACCGGTATCGTCAAATTCTTTAAAATTCTCGAGTTTACAAGCCGTTAGTAAGATGTATTTACTACAGTTTTCTTCTGCTATGCAGGTCGCATGAAAACCGGAAAAACCCATTTCCTCGCTTAATTTCTCAAAAACTAGCCGTACAACCTATGTCCAAAGTTTGGTGTCTGCCAAAATACACCAAAATCGGTCAGACATAATTTTATTTATCGATATATCGTGGTTGTTTTCAACAAAACCGTTATTCCTTCGGGCTTTTAAGATGATATGCTATATTTCGTGGCCATAAACAGCGCAGAAAACGGACAAATTATGTTCGAGCCAGGGTAAAACTAGTAATTCGCTATTTTAACTGAAAAGTAGGTGAATTTGATAAACAAAAACGCGAACACTTCTTTTGGTGTCAACTTACGTCGGACGAGTAACGTTGAACTCGCTTGATTTTTCCCGCCATTTTTCACGTTTGCCGTTTGCCGTTTCCAACGTGAAGAGGTTTGTTTTCACGTTCATGACAAACGTGAGTAAAAACTGAATATTTTTAATCGTAAACCTGGTGCTTAATCTCTTTATTGTTTATGTATAACATTTAGAAAACGATTGATAGATTTATTAATTAAAGCTGTAATATATGACTACGTGATTAAATATTCCAGCTAAGGGAAGTTCAAATGACGCCAGTTCTGTGAACAACTGCTACACTTTCCATGACGTTTCCAGGACATGGGAGGAGGCCCGTGATGCGTGCAGTGACATGGGAGCTCACCTAGTTACCATGGAAACGACTGAAGAATGGAACAAAGTGAAGAGTCTTATCGCAGAGAAAGTAAAGAAAAGCGGCAGTTACACGCATTGGTTCATTGGACTCCGTAAAACAAGTGGAACGTGGAAGTGGACCGAGGCTGGGTCGCCTGGTGTCACTGTGGCTACAGATGACAGCCGCTGGCAGCCCCATCAGCCTTCGGTCGGACATGAAACTTGTGGGGAAATATGGTATCCCACTAATTTAGAGAACCCCGGGCACTTTAACAATATCTTGTGTAATCTCAAATATCCCCGCTCAAACTTGCGTGGATACATCTGTGAAAATTTTTAAAGCTCATTTTAACTGTGAGTTAACTCAGTTGATTAATTAAGTGTTCGAAATAAACTGTAAGCGAATTAAAAGGAGTACATTAAAGATGAACAGTTGTTTATTTATTTGTTTAATTATCTATTCATTTATTTATTTACTTATTTATTTTTTAGCAATTTTTTTAGGAATTTATCCTACCCCTCAAATTTCAGGATTACTGGCTCAGCTAGAACGTATATTACGTATGAGCAATGGTGCTGATATTATTCTTGAAACAGGCTATAGGACCCTATAGAATGTTCATTGAGACAAAAGTGAAGCAGGTCGATTGTTCTCCTGAAAAAAAAAAACTAGAAACATTCAGAAGTGGTAGAGGTTTATGGTGGGATACAGCTTTCAGGATGGGTATGTATTGTTCTGCGCAGAACCGGTCGAAGGTGACCTTTTGTATCCATAAATGATGAATGGTCTAATATTAATGTGTACTCCCGGTAAGCGGAAAGAGCTTGTTTCCCGAAAGATGAAAGACATACTGATGTACAGAACAAGATCTCGCGTTAGTTCACAACGTGGTATACGTCAAGAGAGGATGACGTACACGTATGATAAACAAAAAACTCGAGTAAAACAGAATTCTTTTGCTATTACCTCCAACGAAGGAGAAAGCCAAAGGAAGACGGCGAGCGAAACAAAATGTGCAGATTCTGTGGAATAAGATTCATGTCTAGGGAAGAATTTTATGTTTTCGCGGTTGTTAGTAAAAAGTGTAACGGCGTAACCGCGAAACGAGGATATCGGCGTAAAGAGTTTTTTAATAGATTTTATGTGAAAAAATCCTCTTCTCTGCACTAGAAAGAGAGAGAGTATTGTCATAATGGAATATTGTATCTGTCTTTTTTCTTTCGCGTTCTTTCGGTAAAAAACGTTGCCGTCCAACCGGTACCGTTGGCGATAAATTACTTGCTCACTGACTAGCGCAAACATTATTTTTCGTAATATTTCTTTTATGTTCTTCTTCCTCATCATTTCATAAGCTTTTTTCTCAGATTAGTTCCAGAAACTGTTTTCGTTGACCACTTCTTGATCGAAATTTTTGTAAAACGCGTTCCGGTTCGTTTGAAACAATGTAAGCATCCTTGACAATGTGTGTTCATATTTCTTCGTCTTATGTATGAGACAAAACCATTTGTTATGTTATTAAAAAAAGTAAAAATAAAGTTTTGGTTTGTGAAAGTTATCTCACGGTTACGAAATAATGTCGCGACGGAAATGACGCATAAAAGAGCCCGTGGCAACGAAAAAACATGATCTGACCGTGGTTGGTTGACATTCATTAGACCTTTTATTAAATCATTTACATTCAAACTTTGCTAAATCGCAACCGCCGTAATATTCCTCTGTATTCCTTATGTACACCGATCCTCACCAGCACACCCCATAGAGGTTGGTTCGCCAGTGATCGAATCAGGGATTTCCGTTCTTGAAGATCCCCCAACTCGGATTAAGGTAGAGAGAAATTATAGCGACACCTGAATCTCTTATGCTAGGTATAATTCGCGCTCCGCGGCAAAAACAACCATATGTGGATAAGTTTAATAGAGGCAAGGGCAAACTATTACTCTCGAAAAAGTATCTTATTTATCCAGACGCCTAAAGCGCACAGTTTCAGCATCGCTATGTATCGGTGGAGTTCACGGTCAGGTCACGGTCAGTAACGGCTCAATCACCCGTCGAAATTCGCGTACTCCCTCTCTCAGTTGAAAACGAAAACAGGAAACAAATGGTCAAATGAGAAATGCTGCGGACGAAACACATAAAGTATTCTGGCCTGCTTCTTTAAGTTGTTGTTCAAGAATCGTTTGGTAGATCGACTAAATCTCTCACTAAAAATATACAATTTCCTTGGCGTGAACAAACATTTGGTAAATGAAGCTTTTACCCGTATCCCGTTGGTAAAACAACTAAAACATCTCTAGCTTGCCTCTAGAGGAGCTCTAACTGGACTCACTGCCACTTCTTGTTCCGACTTCAACGTAAATTCGCAGGTTAAAATCAGCTCAATAAAGCTCGCGATAGCAAGATCTCTCCGAAGTTTGTTTTGACCAGTTCAATTCCCATGCGTGAAATAAGAAAAATTTCCCTTCTCCTCCCCAGCCCCCGCCATTTTTCTCTCGTTTTCCCGCTCCCCATCCCTGTGCCCGCCGCGCAGGCGCTCCAAAAACGCGACCGTAGGATGATTCTTACATAGCGTAGCGTTCGTTCTCGGCGCCAAAATCCGCGTTCCTTGGTGATGCTCACAAACAGATAGGGGATTATTTCGACACTAGGAGAAGAAAGATGTTTCCTGTTTCAAAACTAAAAGAGATTACGGTAACATCGGTAAGTTCCGTAAATAAATTACTAGTGATAATCACTTTAGACTTAATGCTTCACATCGGAGCAGCGACATTTATTTTCAACGTAGAGGAATCCACTCTCAGCACAGAAGTCCTGGCAGCGACAAAATGGAAGTCATTACGCTTATCGTACATTAAATTTTACAAAAAGAGGATTGCAAGCATATCTTATCAAGTATTTTACAATGGAGCTCCGGCTAGTATTAACTCTTTATTTACTAAACACTCTCCGTTGAGAAATCTCAGAGACAGTCCGAAACTACACGTGTAACGCCCTAAAAGTGACTTTCTTCGGTCGTCCTCCTCTCATCGTGCGTCTATTCCCGGTCTATTCTATATGGAATAACTTACCCATGCACTAGCTCCTATTCAGTTTTCACTGTAAGTTTCCACCCAGCCCTAAGAAGTCATGTGTAATCATGGACAGATCATAACAGCAGCATTGTTTCCTACTTTTTTTAATAAGCGTGTGACTTCTTTTACGCCCACCTCAAGTTTTTGCATGTGGAGGAGAAAGGTCAACAGCTTAATGTTTCTGCCCAGTGACACGACCATTTGTACTAAGATACATGTATAGATGTTGAGCATGTGTACAGCCAACACGATGGTACCTATTTTAAGATTCTGGTTTGAGGTGGGGTCTTGGGGTTTGAACCTGCAACCTTCTGCTCAGCAATCTGGTGCTGTATCAGGCAAACTACATGTAACTGGTTCTTGGGGAATTTTGATCAAAGCGACATAGTTTAATCTCATTCAATTGTGGAGGAGAATACCAAGGAAATGAATTCAGAAGTTTGTACAATACAGCTGTCTGTAGGAGTTTTCAGGATGAATCTTTGAAGTCGTCTATTCCCAATATTCTTTTCGGAAATACTCCAGTAAAAATGAACCCTAAGTCAGGCGTGGTTAGGGTCAGAATTAATACTGTCAACTGAAACCAGCTTAATGAAGATATGGACTTCTATTCATGAGTTGGTGTTTTTGCTACATATGGTTAACTCCTGGGTAAAATCAGTTAACTTGTCAAGGTAAGTCAATAGCATGGATAGTAAAGAAACATTTTGATTTGATTGTGTTTTCATTGATTTTTGTTGTAAATTTTTGTTTTATTGACAGGGGGACTTTGTGGCATTTGCATACAGCAACTGTGATTGCTTTTCTGTTGGCATGGTAGCAGAAACATGGATCTCTTTCAAGTTCGATTCTTGGAGCAGGTTGGTCAGTGGTAGAGCACCGGACTGCTATGGGGGAGGTCGGGAGTTCAAGCCCTGGCCGGAACAACACTCTGGGTCTTTAATAACTGAGGAGAAAGTGCTACCTTTGTAATGATATCTGCAATGTTAGAGTTTCTAGTCTTCTCAGATAAGGACGATAAAACCGGAGGTCCCGTCTCACAACTCTTCACAAATTGACTCTGTGGGAGGTAAAAGAACCACTAGGGACGTAATGAACCCTGGCTGTGACCACCCCTGGTGCTGACCTAGAGGGCCATGTGTTAGAAAACTCTTATTGGGTTAACATGTCTATACCCTCTTTAAAAAAAGACATATTTGTATCGTGTCGTATCGTATTGGTCAGAACAAGTTTTTCCTGGCAATCTGATCCAGCACTTGAAGAAGATGAGACAGATAAGCAAGCAAAACAAAAATCGTTATTTAATGTTGTTAATTTTGTAGCACACAAAATGCTAGTTTCACCAAGCTAAAATGAAGTAAAAAGGAAGAGAGATACATTAGCTTTCCAAGAAGATTGAAGAGTATTTAAAACCTTTTGTGTTATCATAGTATTCAGGTTTATTGGATATTGATGGGGTTTGTTGTGGTCTGGTATTTGTCTCTGATGCAGGTTGGAAGAAATCTTGGGAGATCTTTATGCACCATTTGACAAGCTGGAAGTATAATGTGGAAAGATCTGAAGACAATTCAGAAGGAAATGTGTGGCAAACACAAGGCTTTCACACATTATCCACTGACCCTGTTATCCTTGTTGATGCCTACAGTGTACATGTTGAAAATAGAGAGGAGGGTGAACAAAAATGTAAGACAATATCCTATTATCGATTGTTTAATAGACTGTCAACTTAAGTATTATTTTTTTTGTGTTAGATTAATGATTAGATGTATATTTAAAAACCTGGAATCACAGTTGTTGTCATATATGGCCAAGTTCATGGTCACCTTGGGCAATCATTTGAATAACTGTTATGGCTCTGAAGTCATGAATGTTTTGCAATATTGATACAGTTCAAATCACTGTGGAGAATTTCCATCATACATTGTAAAGTAGTATGCAACATAAGCGACCCAGTTCAGTCCAGTGGCAGAGTGAGGCCTTTCTACCCCCACTGTAGTAGCTGTGGGTCCTTTCATCAAGTAGTCAAAAGTTTTTCTATTTAGTAGTGGTAATAATTTATTGATGCTCATCACTTACCCAGTCAGTATTTCTTTCTTTCTTTACAATACAGTGTAACTCATTTTTTGAAGGAAAAAGTTTTGTGCTTTACCAATAAAATATTTTCGGTGAGCACCTCTTGCTTGGGTAAAGAAATTCAGCTTACAAACCAGTCACTGAAATAGGATAGCTAGCAAAGGGTACTAAAGAATGTATCTGTCTAAACAAATTATTTTTACAGCAAACACATTTTTCTATGATATTCTATCCTTGTTATGTTGCAGCTACTGGTGACAAGTTGTGTTGACGTTTACTCCCACCTTGCCATTCAGTAGCTCACTACAGTAAATATTAAGGCTGCTGTTTGCAGGACAGTTTGTTAGACCTGGTCAATGGAGGTTTGGTGTAAGTGCCACTTGTTTATTGTGATAACAGTAAGAGCATGGTCACATGTTTCCGTTTGGAGTTTGATGATATTTTGAAGCAAATTAAGTCCCTTTTACAAATTTACAATGAAATCTATCATCGCAGTTTATTGTTTTTGCTTTTTCAGTGTGTCAATTGCAACTGCTTCTTTCTTATAAAAAAAATGCAAAAAAAATGAAAACATAAGCAATGCAAAACCCCACACTCCAATGGTTGTTTTCATGGCCTTACAGTTTGTGTTATCTTCTGGTGTTTGTAAATTTCATTTTATCATCAGAATGGTGTTGCCCTCTTTTGATTTTTCTGGTCTGATCAATAATTGATCAGACCAGAAAAATTAAAATGAGTTGGTTTTGAATAGGTGGGTAGATTTGGCATCATGAATAGTATCACTTGTGGATCCACTTCAAGCTGATGTCCGTGACCCAGAGATTTTTAAACAACTAAGGCCTGGTTCAAATGTCGAACTTCTCATGTACCGAACTTAAATCCCTATTTGGGTCAAGCCAAACTATTAAGTTCAACTGTTTGATTCAAACATTGAACTTTTCATGTACCGAACTAAATTTGTGGTGTCAAGAAAGACCATTTTCACTGCTTAAAATACAAAATTGAACTGATGATGCACCCTTCCATTGTACAAGGTTGGATCAGGTTGGAAAAGCTTTCTGTGTTGTTTTTGCTTTATGTTCAAGGAAATCGCGATCATATTGAAATGCAAATTCACAAGGTGAATTTCAAAACCGATAAATAGCGTTAGTGCTAGTTGGAAGTAGACCCTTTTGAGCTGTCCAGGTTTAGCATATTGCAATTTAAAATTTCACTTCGAGAATGTGGTCAGAGGTCATTGTGCTTGTGTGATTTCTCTTTTCATGCATGAAATGTCATTATACAGCCAATCGTAAGTGCTGTTATACTGAAAAATACATTAACATATTTTATGCCTTTGGTTCAGCACATGAAAACTTCGACGTCTGAACTGAAGTTGCTCCCCAGTCGAACTTCCCATGAAGACCACTCGAATTTAATCCTTGGGTCGACCCAAATTAGATATGTTGAACTTAATTGATTCAAACGTTGATCTTTTGATGTACTTAATTGAATTAATTAGGTGCAGCACATTTGAGTACACGAAAAGTTCAACGTTAGAACTGGGCCTAAGTTAGTGTTAGCATGTAACAAGAATACATGTACACATGCTTGCTTTCAGTACCCAGTGCCGCTTGATACTATTCTAATAACACAGGAAACTGAAGTGTGCCCAAAACGACCTTCAATTCAGTTCTCCAATAAAATTATTGCTGTCCCAAAAGTTAATGCTGCTGGATTGTTTTGTTCTCCATTTTCTCTCTCTCAGAGGATTTCTTTGTGAAAGGGTAGATCTTAGGAAAAGGATCTGAAGACCAAAAACTTCTCAGACAGACCGCATGAGTTGCACTGTTAATGTGATAAAGGTTAGTGAACTGTTTCATATGATAGAATGGTGTCCATTGTATAAAATACAAAAGTGAATGATCTTGTAAATACACATTAGATCATGTGTACTGAAGGCACTTGTCTGCCAAGTGCAGGGTTCGTACGCATCTTGAAAACTCTTGAAAACCCTTGAATTTCAGGAGGCCAATTTAAAGGCCTTGAAAGTACTTGAATTTCGTTTTGGGTCCTTGAAAGTCCTTGATTTTTTATTGAACAAGATCGAAAAATATCTGCTTTAAGGCTTTAAAGTAAATGAAATCCAGTGGGAACAAATGTTCAGGAAAGCAAGGCATTATGCTCTGGAAATGCTCATGAATTATGTGATAACCTGTGTTTTCGTTCCCAGTGCTCTCACGTATGTACGTTTAGCTACAAGTGCACTGTGCATGTCTGGTTTGCACGTGTTTTTAAGCACTCGTTTTCTGGTGTTTGCATGTTTTGAGGTAAAATTGCCATTACAAAAAGTCCTTGAAATTTCTAAGTAGGGTCCTGGAAAGGCCTTGAAAAGTCCTTGAATCTTTGGCCTGAAAAAGTGTACGAACCCTGCAAGTGTTAATTGACACTCAGTTGAGTGACAGTCACCATGATCTTCAACTTTTGTTAAAGCATTTCCTTCGGGTTTTATGTATAGAATAATTTTGCTTCTTAGCGCCAAAAAGTTGTGACCAGTCCACTTTGTACGGGAAAAGTGTACACGGTAACACTTGCCACCATGCTAACAGACATGCTAATACGGAGCAATCACGGTTTTCTGAGCTCTGTCTTGTTCATTTCTTTTCTTTACTGTGGCTGCTATTTTGGGGGATTGTTCCGGAGCAGGACATGTTTAAATACTTGGATGCGATCTTGGACTTTTCTACTGGCTGAAAAGTCGGCATCTGCATCAGAAACACTGACTGAAGTTTGGAGCAGGGTTGGCGCAGTGGTGAGACCGCTCACCTTCCACCAATGTGTCCTGGGTTCGATTCCCGGACTCGGCGTCATAAGTTGGCTGAGTTTGTTGGTTCTGTCAGGGCTCAACACTAACTTTTCAGCTTAATAGCCCAGTGGCTAGTGCACACGTTTGATTCACTAGACAAAACAAATTATTAACTAGCCAGACTTGTTTCTTAGTTATTTTATTTTTTATCCTGTCAAGCATTTTCAGTACCCTTTCTCCCAACCACAATACTGACGTGAAAGAACTGAACTTATCAGCTTATTAGTATAGTTTTTTTTTAAGTTGAACTTGAAAGGTTTATAATGAGTTTATAAACACAACAGTTTAAGTACAAAAAATATTAATTTTAAAGGACTTGAACTGGAATGCCAAAAAAATGCTAGCCTGTGTGTAGCTTGCAGTTTTCTTAAACTTAAAAGTGCAAACTAAATTTCCACGCCTTTGAGAAATTTGTCACGGAACCACCGTCAAAACGTTGCAGCTACTGGCCAAAAAACATCGATTTTCCTTTGTTTTTTGTCTTTTTTTTTTTAATGCTGATTCATGACCTCTCGTGAACAAGAAAATTCGTAACGTTTCATCTTTATGACTTTACTTGGAAGTTGCAGACATAGAAATCGATGTCAAATAAGCATTATTAAAATCGATGTGATTTTTTTTAATTTTTTGAAGTAATTGAAAGAAAAGCGTTGATGACTTTTTTTAAGCATGAAACGCTATCCCTAAACGTCTGTGACCTCATCCGCAGCAAGAAGTTTGTTTGTCATTCGCGGCTTTAGTAAGAGAAAAAAGAACCGAAAAAGTCAATCGCTTTTTAGTAATCTAAAGTTCTTGCTTGAGGCAATAAATTATATCAGCCGATTACAAACAGTCGATGCTTCAAATTCTGCACTCTTTGATCCAAGTTTCCTTAAACAGTGATTTCATCTGGTCCAGTGCTGACATCTTCTCTAGCCAAAATGGCTAGTGAAGCGGAAAACCTACTGGCCAAAACGGAATTTTTACTAGTCTGTGGCTAGTTGGCTACCGTTAGTCTCGAGCCCTGTCTGTACTCAGCTCCAAGAAGTTTTTCTCCGGGTACTCCAGTTTTCCCCTCTCCTCAAAAACCAACATTTGATTTGATGTAGAGTTTATTTGATTTAGGGTCTCCCCAATAAGTAGAGCACTTGTGTTCGGCTAGAACAATTTGAGACTTAAATAAAGTTATTATTATTATTGTTATTATTATTATTAAGTTTGATACGTGGCTGGTTCTGTCTTGTTCAAATGCAGGTGGCAATGCCAATTCCAGGGTGTCAAGTTCCTATTTTTTCCTATTTTGTGGCCTGCCCCCTATTTTCTCCTATTTTTTCATGAAATTCCTATTTTTTCCTATTTTTTTATGGTCTTACTAGGTACACAGAAACATTTTGAAATATTTGAAATAAAATTGCCAGTAAAATTGATAAATTTTACAAAAAACTGAAACTTCATGTTAAAAAAAAAAGCCTAGTTTGAAGCCTTCAGAGTGATTTCTTCTGAAACTCGTGCCCAGACTTTCTCATTGCTTTTGATTGTTGCTGTTCAAAAGCAGTGGTTGGCTTTTATTGTAGGGAAGACATACGTTTGGTGACAGTGAACTTTGATATTGTTTCGGTTTGTCAAAAAAATTATTGTTGCTTATCATTCTCAGTTTTAAAGGACTAATAAATCATCATCTTGTGAAGTATCTAATGAAATTTGGAATCTGGTAATTGTTGTAGGATGAGTTGTGCTCGGTAACACAGGTGGTAACACTTGTTTTTGTTTATACGGCAATGAATTGTGGATGTATGCCGTGGTGCCTGTTAAATATTTAAGCGCTGGGTTGTGGAACAGAGTTGCTGTTGGGAGTGTTAAGAGGATAGAACTCAAATCCTATTTTTTTTTCTATTTTAGGGTGAGAATTCCTATTTATTTCCTATTTTTTGGCCACTGTCATTCCTATTTTCCTATTTTCTAAGTGTCATTTGTCACTTGACACCCTGATGAATTCTGCAAACAATAGGACCCACTCTGCTAACAATGGCTCCTTTTCATATTTGCCGACCTGGAACAGCAACAACAGAACCATTGCAAACAACAGGACCTGTTCTGCTAATAGACTTTCATCTCTGTCGACCCGATTGCTGAAATGAGAATAGAATTCTTTCGCAGTTCGTGTTTTTGTTTGGCCTTTGTGTCGCCCGTGGAAGCTATCTTTTGTCACGTAAGGTCAAGATTGGATCCCAAAAACGCTTGTGTGCATACTTTCCAGACACAACACCAACATTCCACTTCTTGCTTGTTGATGACCTGGTATTTGTGCACAATCCTGGCCTTCAATAGTGCTAAATCTTCTCTATGGTGGCCGAGGACTGCCACCGAATTCTCAGGGCAAATAGAAAACATTTGGAGAAAACACATAAGCTTAGGAATTATTTAGCCCAAAGCAATTTCAGGTCAAAATGTAAAAGGATTCACGGCGGATGTAAAACAACAAAACACAAGAAAACAAAATCAAACAGAATGCCCAAGATTCGTCTCTATGTCGTAGCACAGCACCTTCTGTGATTATCATTCTTGCACGCACTTAGCTGCACTTATGAGTCCACTCCATGTGTGTAACAGGTAATATTTCAACTGGCATATCCTCTTAGGCAGACGAAGAAGAAGAACCAACAACGTTTTTTAAACTAGGCCTTCCAGTAATTAAGTTTGACTGACCTGAACAACAGACTGTAAAAATCAGGAACAAGGAATCACGGCGACTGGCTCCAAAAGTGTATATTTTTTATGTATCAAAATTTTTTATGTATTCTCATAATTCCTTCAGGACCTTTTGACACTTACGCAAAGTGTCCATCTTAAAACTTCTTCCAAATTGCTCTGAGCATTCCAAGCCCTTCTGATGGAAAAAAGTATCGTCTAATTCCCAAAAAATCAAGCTCCAGCCGTTTGCTTCCACTATGGAAATCCCAGAATGCCCAGAGACAAGAGCTGCAAATAAGGCACTTTTATTTAATACTGGGGAGGGGGTAGTTTCCTACCCTTACAGTTAGTTATCTCTCAAATACATCAATTCCCACAGTTTTCTTTTTTTTTTAGTTTCGCCACCCCTAACATAACCCGTGCCAACATAGCTTTGTATTAGTAGATACCGTTCTTAAAGTGTATATGACAGACTTTTTTAATTTGCTCGATTAAATCTCCCCAATGTACTGATATGTATAGCAAAAAACAATTTTCGATAGCGATCTTCCTTCCCCGTGTTTTGATATACCAAAAGCGTCGAATTTCACTTCCGGTGGGGTACAAAACCGCGAGACCAAAAACAGGAGACTGGGAACGATTGTGACGTGATTTCAGGACTTCAAGCTTCGCGAAAAATAGATTTTTCAGGCATTTTCTCATTGTGAGCTAATCAATTCGCTAAGAAATGGTACAATAGTGCGTTGCTTATAAGAAAATAAGAAAATGTCGGAGAAATCTGTTTTTTGCAAAGCTTGAAGTCCTGAAATGACGTCACAATTGTTCCCAGTCTCCTGTTTTCGGTCTCGCAGCTTTGTACCCCACCGGAAGTGAAATTCGATGCTTTTCGTACATCAAAACACGGGGAAGGAAAATCGCTATCGAAAATTGTTTTTTGCTATACTCAGTACATTGGGGAGATTTAATCGAGCAAATAAAACAAAATCTGTCATATACACTTTAAGTCCCCCCCTACTGGGAACAGGAGACCCTCTGGGTGCGAGATACTTACAAGAACTGTCCCTTGCTACATACTTTGTCAATTTAAGGAGGCTGCAGCAATAGTTACAGCCATATTGAGGCCTAAGCGCTATGAAAGGTAAAGTGCCCTCCCAAACGTACCCGCCATTCGTATCTTTTCTCCCTAAACAGATTTAGCCCAAACAAAAATAAAACAGACATAAGACGAGTTAAAAGCAAGTTACATAACACAGAGGGAAGACTGCCCAGGCAGAAAAACTGGCGAAATACTTTCCCAGTAATTAAACAAATTGATGTTTTAGAGGTGCAAAACAAAAAAATAACAGTTATATGAAAAAACTAGTTCTGTCAAGACGAAAAAGAAACTTGCAAGAACTGGTGAGAGTGGAGGGAGAACACCCAACACCAGAGGAAATCATCCTGGAAAATTCCATTAGTGCCCATCCTCCCCCACTACCCCCCCTCCCCAGAAAACGCAGGGTATTTGCGCACGTAATCCGTCCCGGTGGTGGGGCATTTGCAATGTCATCGTAGCCTGGGGGCTGGGCATTTGGGTCGCCCAGGGCGAACCCCGGGCATTTCACACGAAGCGTACTTCAAAAGTACCATCGAGAAATTCATTGGTAAAGACCAGGTTTGTTTGGAGATTGCATGTTTTTAACGGTATGTTTTCGCAGTTTCTCTTTTTCAAATAAAAGCAACCACTTCAACTATCGTAAACATGACTATTTCGAATTCAAAACTACCCTAGCAGTTTTTTAATCACCTAGCATCTACTGTTGTCCTTCAGGTCTTACCATTGCATTAAAATACTGAAAAGTAAAACGTTTTATTCACTAATTAAAATGTGTTGTAAGGTAACGATCCCGGATGCGCGGCATTTGCCCTCTTCCTTCATCCCCGCCCCGGCCCACCCTGCGAAATTTGCCCATTTGTTTAAAAAAAGTGCGAGTGACCAAGGTTAAACTCAGGTAGAGAAAGAAAACGCAAATGCACTGCTGCAGTTGACTTGTGCATTAAAAAACATAAATTACCTTTTTATGATAACTAAGAAAAAAATTATCAGCGTTTAATGCAAAAATTTAATTGTTATTCACATATTCGAAATAACTACTGTATGTTCTGAATATATGAATAAATTACTACGAAAGGGAGGGATGGGAGTGCCTCCCACCCTCCCTCTTCCAATCTTCCGAGTGGAAGAGGGGAGGGATGGGAGTGCCTCCCACCCTCCCTCTTCCAATCTTCCGAGTGGAAGAGGGGAGGGATGGGAGTGCCTCCCACCCTCCCTCTTCCAATCTTCCGAGTGGAAGAGGGGAGGGATGGGAGTGCCTCCCACCCTCCCTCTTCCAATCTTCCGAGTGGAAGAGGGGAGGGATGGGAGTGCCTCCCACCCTCCCTCTTCCAATCTTCCGAGTGGAAGAGGGGAGGGATGGGAGTGCCTCCCACCCTCCCTCTTCCAATCTTCCGAGTGGAAGAGGGGAGGGATGGGAGTGCCTCCCACCCTCCCTCTTCCAATCTTCCGAGTGGAAGAGGGGAGGGATGGGAGTGCCTCCCACCCTCCCTCTTCCAATCTTCCGAGTGGAAGAGGGGAGGGATGGGAGTGCCTCCCACCCTCCCTCTTCCAATCTTCCGAGTGGAAGAGGGGAGGGATGGGAGTGCCTCCCACCCTCCCTCTTCCAATCTTCCGAGTGGAAGAGGGGAGGGATGGGAGTGCCTCCCACCCTCCCTCTTCCAATCTTCCGAGTGGAAGAGGGGAGGGATGGGAGTGCCTCCCACCCTCCCTCTTCCAATCTTCCGAGTGGAAGAGGGGAGGGATGGGAGTGCCTCCCACCCTCCCTCTTCCAATCTTCCGAGTGGAAGAGGGGAGGGATGGGAGTGCCTCCCACCCTCCCTCTTCCAATCTTCCGAGTGGAAGAGGGGAGGGATGGGAGTGCCTCCCACCCTCCCTCTTCCAATCTTCCGAGTGGAAGAGGGGAGGGATGGGAGTGCCTCCCACCCTCCCTCTTCCAATCTTCCGAGTGGAAGAGGGGAGGGATGGGAGTGCCTCCCACCCTCCCTCTTCCAATCTTCCGAGTGGAAGAGGGGAGGGATGGGAGTGCCTCCCACCCTCCCTCTTCCAATCTTCCGAGTGGAAGAGGGGAGGGATGGGAGTGCCTCCCACCCTCCCTCTTCCAATCTTCCGAGTGGAAGAGGGGAGGGATGGGAGTGCCTCCCACCCTCCCTCTTCCAATCTTCCGAGTGGAAGAGGGGAGGGATGGGAGTGCCTCCCACCCTCCCTCTTCCAATCTTCCGAGTGGAAGAGGGGAGGGATGGGAGTGCCTCCCACCCTCCCTCTTCCAATCTTCCGAGTGGAAGAGGGGAGGGATGGGAGTGCCTCCCACCCTCCCTCTTCCAATCTTCCGAGTGGAAGAGGGGAGGGATGGGAGTGCCTCCCACCCTCCCTCTTCCAATCTTCCGAGTGGAAGAGGGGAGGGATGGGAGTGCCTCCCACCCTCCCTCTTCCAATCTTCCGAGTGGAAGAGGGGAGGGATGGGAGTGCCTCCCACCCTCCCTCTTCCAATCTTCCGAGTGGAAGAGGGGAGGGATGGGAGTGCCTCCCACCCTCCCTCTTCCAATCTTCCGAGTGGAAGAGGGGAGGGATGGGAGTGCCTCCCACCCTCCCTCTTCCAATCTTCCGAGTGGAAGAGGGGAGGGATGGGAGTGCCTCCCACCCTCCCTCTTCCAATCTTCCGAGTGGAAGAGGGGAGGGATGGGAGTGCCTCCCACCCTCCCTCTTCCAATCTTCCGAGTGGAAGAGGGGAGGGATGGGAGTGCCTCCCACCCTCCCTCTTCCAATCTTCCGAGTGGAAGAGGGGAGGGATGGGAGTGCCTCCCACCCTCCCTCTTCCAATCTTCCGAGTGGAAGAGGGGAGGGATGGGAGTGCCTCCCACCCTCCCTCTTCCAATCTTCCGAGTGGAAGAGGGGAGGGATGGGAGTGCCTCCCACCCTCCCTCTTCCAATCTTCCGAGTGGAAGAGGGGAGGGATGGGAGTGCCTCCCACCCTCCCTCTTCCAATCTTCCGAGTGGAAGAGGGGAGGGATGGGAGTGCCTCCCACCCTCCCTCTTCCAATCTTCCGAGTGGAAGAGGGGAGGGATGGGAGTGCCTCCCACCCTCCCTCTTCCAATCTTCCGAGTGGAAGAGGGGAGGGATGGGAGTGCCTCCCACCCTCCCTCTTCCAATCTTCCGAGTGGAAGAGGGGAGGGATGGGAGTGCCTCCCACCCTCCCTCTTCCAATCTTCCGAGTGGAAGAGGGGAGGGATGGGAGTGCCTCCCACCCTCCCTCTTCCAATCTTCCGAGTGGAAGAGGGGAGGGATGGGAGTGCCTCCCACCCTCCCTCTTCCAATCTTCCGAGTGGAAGAGGGGAGGGATGGGAGTGCCTCCCACCCTCCCTCTTCCAATCTTCCGAGTGGAAGAGGGGAGGGATGGGAGTGCCTCCCACCCTCCCTCTTCCAATCTTCCGAGTGGAAGAGGGGAGGGATGGGAGTGCCTCCCACCCTCCCTCTTCCAATCTTCCGAGTGGAAGAGGGGAGGGATGGGAGTGCCTCCCACCCTCCCTCTTCCAATCTTCCGAGTGGAAGAGGGGAGGGATGGGAGTGCCTCCCACCCTCCCTCTTCCAATCTTCCGAGTGGAAGAGGGGAGGGATGGGAGTGCCTCCCACCCTCCCTCTTCCAATCTTCCGAGTGGAAGAGGGGAGGGATGGGAGTGCCTCCCACCCTCCCTCTTCCAATCTTCCGAGTGGAAGAGGGGAGGGATGGGAGTGCCTCCCACCCTCCCTCTTCCAATCTTCCGAGTGGAAGAGGGGAGGGATGGGAGTGCCTCCCACCCTCCCTCTTCCAATCTTCCCCCCTTTTTGTCTTTTTAAGTGGAAGATTGGAGTTCATTTTACCCTTCTTTATGTCTTATTTCTGTTTTTTACTTGAAGAAGTAAATCAAAGAGACAGGTGTTTGCCGGTTTGGGTTGCGGCACTTTATTTGGTCTTTGAAGTGGGATGTGTAGATTTCGTGTGTTTTATTTGCTTTTTCTTGTCTTAGTTTGTGTACAATTGTTTATGTAAAACTTTAAAATGATCTAAATAAAATAATCTAGTTGAACTTTATTGACAAGGTGTAAATTAAACTGTAATTTAAACTTCAGTACGGTGTATTTCATGACCTGTTGGAAATCCTTTGAATATACAAATTCCTCAATTGACTGCAATTGTTAAATTGCTTAACAAGTTTTTCAAAGTAAAGTAATTAGAACGAAATATAGTTAGATTATACAGAAGTTTATTTCACATTGTTTTATTTGTACATTATGGGGAAATTAACTAATTGGAACGTTTTTCTTTGTATGAACAGCAACTTTAATTTGAGTGCCACGGTTCAAAACACATTTAAAGGTTACCTAGGCTTTTTCAAAATCGACGTCATATGCGTGCTCTTATTGGAATGTTTGGAAAAAATATTTTTTTGTTTAAAAAGTGTCTTTTTTGCAGTTTGCAAAAGAGTTTATTATTCGAAATTTTAATGCTACGTTGATTAAAGTTAATTTAAAGGATGTCGGGTCTTTCGCAGTAAGTAATCAACGCCCTTTTATTGGAAAAGTTGGAATGCCTCGTTGCAAAAAAAAAAGTTGTAAACGCTTACTCGAGCTGTTTTCAAAATATATGCGTTTACTGGAAAATTTGGAGTGTTACGTTGAAAATTAGCTCAGTATTTCTTGAGGAAAACTGAAGAAAATGAAAGGAAAAAATGCCTTTGTTCCATTTGAATCTTTCCTAGTGTTCTGTCAACACTGGTGTTTATGCTTGGAAAGTACAACGAACTCTTAAGTAAAAAAGAGATGCCAAAACTTGTTTAGAATGTTCTTTTCCGCCGAGCACTAACTCTGTTGTGATAAGCTAGTATATCCTAATTGGAGTTTGCCCACTTACCTTTTGGTTTTCAGCGCTGTCTCAAAACATCACTGCGGCACTATGACTTAAAAACGTTAACTGTCGTACTATTCATACTCAATTCTCTCCTCTCCAAAGAAAAGCAAAGGCCCCGAAGACTAAGGCAACGTTGTTTGTCATTTGTAGTTTTAGTGTAGAACACACAAACGTTGAAGCTAATGCGCTAGAATCCCTTCCATATCATGTAATAGCATGCGTTATTAAGAATTACAACTATGAAAAAACAAAATTGGCATTCTGATACCTTCTCGCGAGAAGAAAGCAAGTACCGCAAAAATTATCACGTAATGTAGAATTGAAACTCTTAGTTTGCATAATATATTTGCGAATGCATTTTAGACGAGAACGATGTTCAAGGACGGTAAAAATTAAATCTATGCGATCAGGAAGTCTATCGTGATTCCAAAATCTTTTACGAGAATAAGAGACCAAGAAGCGTAAATTAAAACAGTTTGGCGGCGGATACTATTGGATCATCTGCAACTTACTTTGGTTTTGTTAAAACCTTTCGTCTGTCTGTTGAACCTGCAAACATTCACATAGACACGTCTCTTAACACATTGGTTGATCAAACCTCAAAAACACAGTGAATCGACGTTCATGTACGTGCACGTGATATGTTTCTTAGCAGCCATATGTCACAGTGCGCTACCGATATGAAAACATGCAAGCCGGTATATTTTTGAAAATGTATATTAGCTGATAAGGATAACTTAAAATTCTGTTTACTTTTTAATTGTAGTTGTTTATGACGTCACGTGAAAACCAAGAATTGGTTTTAGCCGAGCCTGGATTGTGAAAACAATACTCGATAGGAACGCCAAACAAACAAAACAAAAATGAAATAAATTCGCAAAATTACCAAGTAGCGCAAAATGAAACATGCAGTTATGGCAAAAAAATTTTCCAATTGGGTTTTGGTTTTAGCCGAGCCTGGATTGTGAAAACAGAACTCGATAGGAACGCCAAACAAACAAAACAAAAATGAAATAAATTCGCAAAATTACCAAGTAGCGCAAAATGAAACATGCAGTTGTGGCAAAAAAAAATTCCAATTGGGTTTGGTTTTAGCCGAGCCTGGATTGTGAAAACAGAACTCGATAAGAACGCCAAAAAAAAAAAAATGAAATAAATTCGCAAAAATCTTTTTACCTCTTTACCAAGTAGCGCAAAATGAAACGTGCAGTTATGGCAAAAAATATTCCAATTGGGTTTGGTTTTAGCCGAGCCGGATTGTTAAAACAACTCGATATGAACGCAAGAAAATTGCAACAAAAATGAAATAGGTTCCCAAAAATATTTCTTACTTTCGTTGTAGAATTTTAGGTTGCGTTGCTGTTCATGCAAAGAAATAGATTTCAGTACCGAGAAATGATATTAATCCTAATTACAAATTCAAAATGGAAAATGAATTGAGAAAAAAAGGCGATCGTTAGTTCTTCTGACGATGCCGTACAGTGCCTTTACTTCAATTTCTTTTTCGATTTCGGCATTTTCTATGAATTTGGTGGCACAAGTAAATTAGAGGGTTTCTTAATTTATCAGGGCAGAGACCAAACTGCTTAAGTTCTTCGATCAAAATCTGGAATCCTTAAATTGTATTCACTACTTGCCCTGTCAATCTCTCCCCTTTCTGTTATCCTTATGGAAATGCTTACAGAAGTTCTAAGTACAGTCTTCTGCCAAGTGGCAAACAGTTTAAGGAAAGCAATGCCGGCGTCTCTCAATTAACGTGGTACTGGTCTTGTAGAGCTTGAACACGTTCTTGATATACTGGATAGAGTCGACTATTTCAAAATATTTCAAGGTTTTCGATCTTTAGTGCTCATTTCCTGGAATCGTCAAGCTGCAATCGGGCTAAGTGCCTGTTCAACCTGAAAACAGAAAATCATAAGCGTTTCAATTAACAGTTTATGCGGCACAGACAAATGCTTTGTTAGAAAGGTAGGTTATTGAGTAATGTTCCTCATCCAATAACTAGTATTTGAAAACACATGTCAAAGCAGGACATAAGAGTCAGTATATTATGTGGGACTCCTCTAACACCTAAGTCACTGCAAGGTTCACTCGCAGTTTCCTCTCATAGTTACTAAAATGTTACCTATGGTTTTTTATGATTCTTTAAAATTGAAACGTTAAGCAAAAACAAATGGTTTCAATTAATTTTGATAAGTGGCGACGTGTTTTGGTGTGACGAATTTTGCCAAATTTCAAGTCGCTGTATCGTGAAGAATTATGAATTATTCCGAGGAGATCTGTGAGGGTATGTGTGAAATCTGAAAAAAGCAATTTTGTGGTACCTTCCGTAAAAGCGGAAAGTTTATGGCGCAAGATAAACATATGGAGTTTTAGAGCTTGTTTCAACATTTTTTTGCTTCTTTTTCCTTTTAAAATTAGTCCCTCATATTTAATCTCGCAGAATTCAGCAAGTAAGAGTTTAGCTATAGATGAAAAGAATCAACACAAACCCAATTCTGGCTCAGTGACACTCTCCGGGAAATAAAACGTGAAACCCCCAATTTTTTGAAAGTCACGAATTTCCGTGGAAGTTGGGAAACGACGTAATAGGCAATCATTTTCTCTTCAGAATTGTTGAGATCAATCTTTTACTCGTGTGTTCATAATTCTTCTACATTGGACTGGTTACGTATCTGACCAAATTTCAAAGTAATTTTCTCGCAATATTTCAGAACGAAATTTTCTAACACGTGAGAGAAGAAATGAAATAGGTGGCTTGACTTGTACTCAGTTCACGTCAATTTCATACCAAAACTCAGAAGATCAATCATAAACCGAGGTAAAATGAATGCATGTGGCCACAGTGTAAAGTTTTACTTGTTTGCCTTACTTGTCAGTGTAAAACAAAGATCTAACTCTCCAATGCTTGCAATTGTATAAATTTATGCAGTGTTCGAGTCGTTGTAAATCGGGCATCACAGAGATAGGGATATTTGATTAATATAACGTAAGTTGCCTGTCGTGCAAAAGTAACAATGAGAAACAAACAAGAAAGTGAAAGTATGACAAGATCAAAGAAATCTTACCATCCCATTGTCGAATGTTGTTGACCAAACATCCTTGCCGGCTTTATTTAAGTCTTGGTGCATTATCTTGGTTCTTTGACTAAAACATTGGAGAAAACAAATGAAGAGCGTTACAAAGGGGGAACACATCCGAGTGGAACTGAAAAACAATGAAAGCTAAACTTGAATTATCTTTTTAGATCATTTGAGGATCAATGTGAATGCTTCAATGAAATTGAAATTGCTGTTATGAAAAGTTCAAGGTTTTATTAGAATGTGTGCGTAATCGTTTAGATGCCAAGTGACACATAGAGAGAGTCTCCTAAGAGGTTTCCAAGGAGGTTTCTGCGACCCAACAAAGACTCCTGGGGACGGGTGGCCAGTTCATCGCCCAGCCTTCACTCAAACCTGTGTGTGAGGGCAGACCACAGCATCGGGTACTACGTTTCCTACTCTTTTTCGATCAGTGTGTGGGTTCTAATTCGTCCCCTTCCGGTTTTACGTGTAAAGATGAAGGAGACAAGGCCAGCAGCTTAACGCCACTGCCCAATAACGCGATCATCTGAACTGAGCTGTTAAGCACATCGGCAGCCAGCATGATCTTACCAAGACCCTTGTTCGTGGACAGGTCTGGAGTTTGAACCAGCGACCTTCCGGTCAGCAGTCTGGTGATCTGCCAGCTGAGCCAACTTTTTTGCATTTGATATCCTATCTTTTTCTCAGAAAGCAAAAACCAAAAATTTGATATTAAAACAGAGGTCTGCAATTTAGCCTTAAAGTGTCGGAGGTAGGTTTGATTTAATTTCAGTTTGTAGCAATCGAATTTGGCGTTGTGTTTTCTAGATGATGAATTGGTCCTTCTATCAATTTTCAAACTAATTTCCAGATTTTAAAAGACAAATATATAGTTTAGTGAGAAATTTTCCTCAGTTGTGCAAACTGACTTGATGTCTTGTTTGACAAGTGAAACAAACTTGCCCTCACCCGCTGGGAAACCAATTCATACAAATGCGAAATCACCATATGAATTTCCTTGCTGTTCTCTGGCGATACAATGTAGACGTTTTATATTAAATTGATGGTTTCTTCAAAGATTTTCTACCTGATTTTCTTCCGATAATAGAATAAGCTCACAAAATATTAGCAAGGTATTACTTTAATTTTCCCCAGAAACCTGACCTTCGTTAAGCTTTGATTCTGATACTGTATATCTGGAAACACTTTGTCCCAGCTTTATATAACCCGCGTTTCGAAAAACCAATTTATTTCAAGGACTTACAGCGAAATGTGCACGAACGTTTGCAAGCGGAATTGAGCTTTGCCGATTTTCAGAAAACGAGACAACTCCGGCGGCCGAAAGAAAGTCATAGTAGACTACTCCGAACTTAATTTGTACGTCACGAAGAATACAAGAAAAGAAAACTGATCGACGGAAGTCAAGTGTCCGGGAAGTAGAACGACATACCATTTGATGATTACGATTGTTATCGAGTGCTATCGGAAAAGTTCGAAATCGTTCGTACGCTGACAGCATTTGTCCGTATAGACAGTGATCCCAACTTCCCCGTAAAGCAGAGTTTTGCAATTATTGTCTACTGCAAAACATACGGACGTTACACCATTGCTTATAAGCCATATATATATGGGTCAGAACAATAAATATTCTCGTTTGTTATCTACTTTGCTTTTCGATAACAATTCAAATATTTTTGTTCCAGTTTTTTTGTTATCTACTGTTGATAACAATGACGATTCAGTTCAACATTGATTTGAATTTCAGCCAACCAAGCAAGTTATTAGAAGTCCGGTCTCCCAACAAGTAGACGCTTTTCTGGAGCACCATAACCTACTAAGCAACTCAGAATGGGGTTTCAGAAAAGGCAGATCAGAGTTACTACTACTTCACATGACAGAATAATAGAGATGCGCTCTAAATCGAGGGAAATCTATCGGCGTAATTTCAAAGGATTTCCAGAAAGCTCCCTTCATTGGAATAATTCCACCAATAACCTTGGACAATCATCTGATTAACTTTACAAGTTAATCATTAAGTCTGGGAGTCACATTAGACAACAAGCTTAGCTGGACAGCCCATATTAAATCCATTGCTGCTAATTGTAATGCAATAATCAAACAAACTTAAACAGATTAAGTCTTTTGACCTTCTATTTTAAAGGCATACTACCAAACACAACCCACTGTATTTCTCTATGGGGCTGTTCAAGTTCATTACGGGTTTTTGAGGAATCTCATATTCATGCTGTTCGCCGGACTTATTCATAATCTCGGCAGCCCCTCTATCCCAAAGCATAAAGTTTTATCTAAGATAAAATGGCACTTTTTATCATTTTTACGAAAAGAGACTGGCATGCATAGTTTACCAAGCTTATTATAACTTAGAGCACCACCTAGTATCACAAATCTTTTTACGGAGCATGCGACTAACTACAATTTAAGAGAACCTTAAATTCGATCTTACCCATACTTACTGAAAAGGAAACAATGATTCCTTCACTCATCGAGCCAGTATAATTTGGAACAGGCTACCCGTAAAGATCAAGTCTCTACCTTCAATTCTTTCATTTGTATCATTTAAAGCAAATCTTGCAAGACACTCGAAATCTATTGATAGGTTATCTTTTGGATGTGGTTGTACCAAAACATTTAAGAACACTGGTGATTTTCATATTTTTTAATGTTATTTTGGATATTTATTTGTTAAATAGCATTTGTAACCTTTATCTGTATGCCTCTTTGCTTAAATTAATATAAATTGTAATTATCTTTACAGTTCTATTACATATAGATAGTGAATGTTGTAATTTTTTTTTATTAGACCATACTGTTTGAATCATTTATCATACACCCCTGCGTTGTTAAATAAAGTATTATGGATGCATATATTTGAATCATGCATTGATTTGCTTTTGATCATCCAATGGATTTCTATTTTTATCGAGACTATACCCCAAGGTGTCATAAAATCAAAAAGCAAAATTCAAACCGGTAAGTATAAATTAGCGAAGCGCCGTCCCTCCTTCCCCCGCAGGCAAATCTTCCTTCCTCCTCCCCGCCGCAGGCAAATCCGCTAGAAAGGTCTGTCAGAGTACAGAAGAAAGCGAGGCAGTTCCTAAAGCGCGCCCTGTGGCATTGATGCTATTGCAGATGGCTCGGTTGGTAGAGCATCGCACCGCTGAGCAGGAGGTCGCGGGTTCTAACCCCAGGCCGGATCACAAACCATGGTCAGTTGGTAAGATCATGCTGGCTGTGCGCTTAACATTTGCTTCAGTTCAGATGCACGCGTCACTGGACAGGCCAGCCGTTAGCGTTGTTTCCTACACCTCCTCGCGTGAAACTGGAAGGGGACGTAAAAGAACCCACACGCCGAACAAAAAGAGGAGGGGACGTAGTTCCGGTGCTGTAGTCTGCCTTCACACACATCGGGGCTGCGTGGAAACTGGGCGATGGCATGACCACCTGTCCTCAAGAACCATTGTTGGATCGCAGAAACCTCCAAGCAATCCTCTTAGGAGGCCTCTATGCGCCACTTAGCGTGGAAAGGACATATTACTTACTTGTAACATAGTTCATGAATCGAAGAACCACAGTTGGCTCTCAATACAAGTGAATTGGTTTTGAAATTCAAATCATAGCGTCTATTTTCCGGATTTCTTGAAATTTATTTCGCCTCTTTGTAAAGGAAAAACCTAGCAGTTCTTCTATCTTCTTAGCAATTACTGTAGAAAGATGCTTGTCCCCACCCTTAAAACGATATGGATTTTACGAAAACTTCCTAATTCAAATAAACAGGAATTAATTAACAAGCAATCTTCAAAAACACGCTGGAGATCAATTGGTTTCCAAATGCTCACCCTAAATTTTACAATATTAAACCTATGTGCTTGTGTAACCACTCAAGATTTTCATGGATGCGCAATTTGAATGTTGTTCCCTCTTACTCCAAACATTGCCTTTTTCTTGTGGAAATTATGAAAACATTATTCCTTTTAACTAAATTGAATAACACGTGTTGGACTTATCTGAACAAGCTGCGCTTGAGTGGCAGAGTGATGGAACAATCTTTGCTTGTGCTCCCCGGCCAATCGTATGTTTTACATAACCGTTCATATCTTGACCTAAAAGGTAGAACCGGTTGATTAGACAATAAGATTTATTGCACGATAAAAACAGAGCAAACTAGACAATATTAACGGGCCCATCTTGACCACTCATTAAACGGAATTTCGAGTGCCAGTGATAACTTTGGACACTGTCGCGTGTCATGAGTCGCGAAAACCGCCCAATGTTGCGAGAATAGGGTGCTAGTTTCATGCCAGAGTAAAATACGAACAAACAAGTTAAAAAGAATCTGGTGAAGTCTTACCTTCAAGAATCGAAGGTTGAGTTTGTCAATCGTCCCTGCAGGCTCCATTCATCCAGTAAGTTAATTCACTCAGTCATGCCATATAACTAGCGAGAGAGAAAGAAACGGAAACAAATTACTTCTAAATGCCGTGTATTCACTGAGGTCTCGATGCGAAATGTTGCTATTTAGCGAAAGAAAATCGTACGACCTTTACACAAAATTCATCTCGAAAGCAACGAAATCAGGTAGACAAGAACTGGTTTAGATTAAGCAAGGGTAGAAGTAACTACGTACTATCATATTCCAAGAACGAAACTTAAATAGCCAATGTTCACTTGATGTTACTCAGTGGCAATAACTTGCAGACACTGAAACTCTTGGTCAGGCCAGATAAATAATTCTAGGAGAACTAACCTGCAGAGTCCTCTGATCTTAAAGCGTGCACATCAAGAAGATAGCAAGCCAAGGACCTCAAAATGAGCTCAACAGAACACGGCGCAAACCGCCACAAGTAATGGGAGTGCCGTTTGACTCACCTCTTTTTAAACCGCATTAGAAATTCATAACCGGTGAAAATGTTAAATATTTAGATTGGCCAGGACACACTAAGCAATTAACACGTCAACGAAGCTCAGTTATCAAATCGTGTGATGTTGCTTCCGGTATTTTGTGCATTTGCATCTCAAAACGGATGCCCATGATCTCTGTACTGGCTAGTTGCAAAGTTATTTCATTATGCTGCACTTTTGTTCCAGCGATGGGACAGGCGACCAATCAGTGCCGGAGGATGGAATTAAGACAGCGTAAATTTTAATTTTGGATTCCAACACGTTCACGCACCGTAATCCTGACTTGAGGTGTCACAAATAAATGAAAATTAGTTTGAATTTCAAACAACGTTACTTGGTCTAGAAATTTTATTGATGGAGTGGTTTTATGCACACATCCGTTCACATATTTTCATGTACGGTTAACCACTTGAATCTTCCTTTAGGATCCCTCGGCTTGTTACTTTATTACTCGGTCTGAGCCAAAAGTTTTCTCTCTTCTCCCTCCTTGCACAGAATCGTACCGAGAAGTCCGCAAATCGACGATCAGTTAAAAGAAATTCAAATTTGGCAAGAGATAAAACAACAACCATTTTGGCGCTAATTTGGAGTAAAAACCGGAACATTCAGTCATTTAGGTTGTGTGATTGATGCAGGAATGCATGTGGCATCTATAGGGGTACAAGTACTGGTCCGGCATAATTCCTTATCCTGAAATATTCTGAATTACCCTGACGCATCCCAAACTATCATTGGGCAGGTTCAGAGAGTAGATCTATAAATGCAAATCTAGAAACAGACTTGAACTTGTAATGAATTGCCCAGTTGTAAAGTGGTAAATTACCTTTGCTAAATTAATCCGCCTGATAACAATTCTAAGACGTCCCTTCATATCTTTAGCTCGACTTGAACATACATAAATATCACTTACCAATAATAATAACAATAATAATAATAATAATAATAACTTTATTTAAGTCTCAAATCGTTCTAGCTGAACACGAGTGCTCTACTAATTGGGGAGACTGTAAATCAAATAAATTAAATCAAATGTTGGTTTTTGAGGAGAGGAGAAAACTGGAGTATCCGGAGAAAAACCTCTCGGAGCAGAGTAGAGAACCAACAAACTCAGCCCACGCAGTTATGACGCCGAGTCCGGGAATCGAACGCGGGACACATTGGTGGAAGGCGAGCGCTCTCACCACTGCGCCAACCCTGCTCCCTAAACCCAACCTTTCCTATTCGTAGACGCCCCTTGCTTTAGCCACACCCACCAAGAAGGTGATAAAATGGGGGTGGGGGTCAAGAACAAGTTTCACTGAAAATAAAACGGTGCCCTTTCACAATTCACGGAAAACAAGACATACTGAAAATCACGGTTCACGGCAAATTAAACATTTATTTCTCGTTTAAAGGAAACATTTTTGGCAAAATCACGATTCACGTAGAAAAAATAGCCATTTCACACTTCACGTAAACAAAGTTTTCTTTGTATCACTCCATTTATTTAAGATTTTAAAAACTTGTTTTAAAAAAAATGAGGTTATATAGTTGGCATGAGTTCAACACAGGGGTGTCTATCTTTTGACTATGTACCACTGATATGCAAAAACAGCTGTTTTGAAACGTTTTTGCAAGTTATTTGGAATTCCAACCTACGAAGTTTTGCTGTGGCTCTATTCAGTAATAACTCACAGAAGATACCAAACTAAGCTATGTTGTGGGATATTTTGTGAATTTTTTGGTGATTTTGAGTATATTTGGGAAGAGATAATTTTTTCAAAGGATTAGTTAAATTTAGGAAAATGGGAAATATTGAAGATTTAATGAAGGTTTAAAATTGGAATTTGAAGCTAGAAATTAGTGGATGGACACCAAAACAGTACCCGAGCAACCTGCAGTGCCCTTGTGGAATCTCAACTGTCTGGTGGTATTTCAAAACATTTTTTCACAATACTAACCCTCCTTTAAACTCGTTAAAATTCCACTCCAATTCACGTTTACCCCCACCCTAATAAGGCCTTCTAAAGGGTGGTTTGGTGTCATTTTGTCGGTTATTTACGACTCTGGCTGTCTCCTGTTTCGTTAGGGACAAATGTCACTATCGCAAAGAAAACACAGAGAAATTAAAACTGAATTGTCTCTGTCGCAAACCGTCGCGATTTTTCTGCTAATTTGTGTCGGTTGCTCGTGTTTTGGGAGGAGATTGTCGCCTGTTTTCGGAGTCATGTTGCTTGTCGCTTTTACCCCTTGGATGGCCTCCTTACAGTGCGACGCGCCTTACCGTGGCCGCTCAACAAACATTTTTACAAGTTAGCCACTGATCAAGGTACGCGAATTTGATTGACAGACACGCCTCCGTAAGAACGTTTCAACACGCAACAACCAAATGGAGGTGTGTCTGTCAATCAAATTCGTGTACCTTGATTTGGCTAACTTGTAAAATGTTTGTTGGGTGGCCGCGTTAAGGCGCGTCGCACTGTAATGGGGTATTGAAACTGTGAAAGTTGGTTTTCTTTTAGGATAAGTTAGGCTTACCGTATTAACATACACAACAGACAACATAGCAGCATTTTCAGTGCTTATCAATAAAGTGTTTATCATGTTTCCCTTCAGGAGGAGGCTTGTCATCCAAGGAGGGATAGACGATTACTTTCGAATCATGATGGTATTTCTAAGATGGTCAACGAATAACAAAGTAAGCACTATTTTTGATACATTCCAATAGGCAGTTGACAAGTTTAGCCTCCCATCTAGGGTACGTTTAAACAAGAGTAACAAAAATACGGACGTGGCATGGCTCATCATGTCGCCCATGCCACCACGAGGGTCGGATTGTGGAAACCACACCACTCAGTGGACTAAGTGTCCATAACCGAATCTAAAGGCTCTGGAGAGACATGTTCTGTAAGTTTATTTACGTTTTTTATCATCTGTTTCATTATATGGAAAAATGTGGAGTTCTAGACATCATGTTTTCTTACCCCCGCATAGACAGAAACCTGGGTCTATTCACAGCGGGACACGACAGGGGATCTATAAGTGCAGACCATAACAGATCGCAAGAACAACCCTGGATTAGAGGAATCCCGTCTGGAAGGGTTACAGATGAGTTCAATGGACAGGTATGATGTTATGAAAAAAGTTATAGCATCAATAAAGTCTACGAAACTTAGTGTGGATAAAGGTTAAAAAGAGCAATTTTGCCCGGCCTTGTTTTAGAATCGCAAAAAGGGTGAATCAGATTATTGTTAAGCTGTCTGCTAGCTGCCATCTATACACACAATACGAAATTGCGCGTTTGTAGATTTTTTTATACAAGAGCTGAGATAATTTTTCAATCATTCAGAGCAGGGTAATTTTAACGTGTATCATATGTAGTTTGTCAGTAAAAGATTAAAAAATCCAGGCCAATGAATGAACACATACCTTATTTATACCAAAATAATCGAAACCTATACCCACCTATTTCAAATCTATATAACTCAAAAAGCCACACATTCGGGCGCCGCACATACCCATACAACAGTTTATACAAAGAAGTGCCCCGCTCCCTCCCCTAGGGGGGTACAAGTTAATTTTGATTAGAAATTGCAAGAACCAATGGCCAGAGGGGATCGCAAAGAAAACAGGACTTAAATTAAGTGGCATTCCATCTTCCATCGCCGATTTCATTGTACTTACCGAAGGGTTGAGCCCAAGCTCTAGCTGCAAAACAAAAAAATGCAAAATCATTTTTGAGTATTAAATTGACACTCAATGGTCGAGTGAGCAGAACGCAAACTGCAACTTTAAAAAAGATGACTTTGTAATTCACTGATACATGTTATCAATTTTTGTCACTTCATGATAATTTAGGAGCCGACCATTTAACGGCTTGAGGGGGAGGGTAGGTGATTTTGAAAAAAAAATTCCTGCAAGCGCCTGTCGGAAGGAAAAAATTGCATGTAGCACAAATGCAATAGAAAAAAATTCTTACTCTGCTGTAAGAAAGAAAAAAAATGTTGCAAAGCTATTTCATCATTCCTGGGGGCTTAACAAAATCCCAGCAAAACTGCAACCATTCTCTTCCCTTGCTGCCTTTGAACTCTGGGTTCGGGTGATGCCGCAGAATTATTGCTCCATATGTGCAAGATCTATTAGAGCTATTTTTCAATTAGGCCATGATCAACTAACTTCAATTTTGCTTTCACATTTGTTTTGAAGATTTCAGCCCACTTTTGAATTGTAACTGATGACTCTAGCAGCAATTACTGAACTGCTTTTTGCTACTTTTTAATTTAGGAACTAAACATTTTCATATCTGCCCATGGTCAGAGACCGCGCAGGAAGTGGGGTTGGGGGCGCTTTAGCCCCCTCCCCCACCCCCACTTGTTTTGGCGGATTAAATCACTATTTCTTTTTACTTAAGTAAACCAGATCTGTCTTTTCCAACAAAAGTGCATTACGTTATTTTACGTCAAATATACGGACCTGTAAGGAAACGCTGCCTTTTTCAGATTTTCGATCCAATTTAGTTTGTTGAGGGTTTTCTCCTACAAACACGGTCGGACGAGACAGTTTGTCGTTAGGTTTGTTCCTGAACAGACGAAAAATGATTCATTTCTAACCATTTTAGAAGACTTACATTTAAAATTTAAATTTACGCGTTCGCATTACTCCCCCACCCCACCACCCCACCCCACTCGAGAATCCGCTCCACGGTCTCTGTTTATATGGTGGTGCATCACTTTATAATATTATCTTGACGTAATATGAAATGAGTGTAAAGAATGACTTTCCGCAAACATAGCTATACAAGAACGATTTTGTATAGCTTATAACATTTCAACTCATAAGGCTTTGCAGCTCCTGATTAGGACAACTACAATGTAAATGTAAATACATTTTGTATATCTAAACATAACCCTTTTTATGGAAAAAAATCCTGCAGGGAAATGAGGTTGGAAAAAGTATCCTGCCCACCACGTTGCTAGAAGAAAAAAAAATCTTCCTGACCAGATATCACTCCCCCTCCCACTCCCCCTGTTCGTCATGAGTTAAATGGTCGCCCACTATCATACATGTTTGTATTGCGTATTACATGATATTACAATTTGTTGCCCTGAAATGTTGCACCCGTTTTGCCGGGCCTTTATAAAGCACACAAGGGAGCGAAGGGTGAAACAAGAGCTGTGGATTCCCTACTATTTAGTGCTCTTGTCACTTCCTCTTCCTTCTGAACAAAACAATGCACGGTCTCTGGCTCCTCTTTTATTCATCTTAATAAAAAGCTATACATGTGAAGATAATTTGGCTTCAAACAAGTTTTCTTCTTCAGTTGCACAAGAAGTACGGAGTCACGAATTTATCATGTGTATCACAAGAATTTTATTGCGTAAAGCTTATTTGTAGAAATGCGTAGTCTTTACTTTTCACATGTGAAAATAGCTGTGCAGTCAATAGGAACGGCGTAAAGCTGTTTTCACATATGGAAGGGCAACGTGCAAGGATTTCGATCAATCAGAGTTGTGCTCTGAAGTGGTTTTCCCCATTTTAACGGCGCATCCTCCGAACAACAACGAAAGATTTGTGCCGTTGGAATGTCCTACACGACAAACTCTTACTAACCGAGTTCGAGGTCCGTTCTGGAAGTTACGGACTGAGTTTTTCAGTTCCCCTTCACTTATGGCCCACGTTCAGTACGGACCGAGAAAACAAGGTTAGTAAGATATTTATTTATCTGAGGTTGAGTAAGTGGAAAAGGAAACTTTCAAATTTAGCGGGCGTACAACAGAATACGGCCCGCAAATCTGACCAATCACAGCGCTTGTACTAACTGAGAGATAATAAAACCCCGTAGGTCGCACTTGTTATGAAGTTAACTATAATATCAGTACTTTATCATTTAATTTAGTATTAGGTTGGGGCATACACAGAAAGGAAAACTTTGAACACGAAAAAGACGGTACAGTATGCTTTAAAAGCCGAGAATGTTTTTCTACTTTTTCCTACTCCCTCAGCTCGGCTGTTTATTTAGAATTGAATGGGAAAAGAAAACGTGTCGTCTACTTTGATGAAGCTACTGGATTTCAAGTTTTTAATTGTAAGCTCCTGGTGTACTAGTCTCCTTCGCAGCCGTTTTTAGGCTCGTCACGCAACGCTCCTCCCCACTAACGGCTGCTCACATTCGAAAAACATTCCTTTCTACCACTTCAACCAATCACCATTCGGGTTACATATATCGGGAACTCTGCGCGCCAAAGTAATCTAACCAATTATATCAGTTGTTTGTATCATCTTGGAGTTCAAAGCTTTCAGGTAAAATGGGGTTGGAAGGCCTACACGTACTACTCCTGTTAGCGCGTTTGCCGCTTCTATCTCGGTTCTATTGACCGATTTAGCTTCTTGCTTGTTTTAAGTGGGGCAACACGATGATTTAGAGGATTGCATGATGATGATGGCGATTGAAACAGCCATGTGCTTAAATGTCGCATGTAATGTATTTTGATACCAAAGGTCATTTCTGGGTTTAAATTTATCGATCGCCTGTTTGTTTTGACCCTCGTTGTTTCTGTTTAGCGACTGTGGTCCTTTATATGCCATCTGAAGCATTTTGTCTAGCTTTGGTTTGGCTCGTTTCAGTGCGTTCAGTGACAGAGCAGCCTCTCTCTTGTTATCAAGGATAGGAATTTTGAGCCGCGTAATATGATCATCTTTATCTTGCAGTGTTTGTACATTGCCGGGCCCGGTTATTTGGTTTTGTAGCAAGACGTTGTGTTTCTTTTGCGACTATTCGTCTCTTTATCCTTTCTTTAGTGTTGTAGCTTCTTAAAGAGCTATGCAACACGTAAAGTTGAGCGCTCAAATCCGCTCTAATTACGGCTGTGTCTTTGTCATCGTTTCACTCCGCTCTGTAACCGCAGTATTTTCCTCGTTTTGTTTATGCCACTGGTTTTGGTTGTGTTTGGGTACGCCATTAAATGATAGAAACGATGTCCGGATTACAATCTCCAGTGCTCTGATTGGTCACATAAGAAACAAAGTCAGTGATCTTATTGGTGCAAAGACTACAAAGGGAAAGGAATGTTTTTCGAATGTGAGCAGCCGTTAGTGGGGAGGAGCGTTGCGTGACGAGACTAAAAACGGCTGCGAGGGAGACTACTGGTGTACACGTGGTCATTATTACACATGGTCAAAACAAAAGACAGTTTTACTCCTTGGAATTATATATGCAGCACTTACCAGAATACCAGTGGCTGGACCGCGGCCATTTTGGAATCTCTTTTCTGAACACTGCAGTTAATGCTTGGTCTCCTTTTGTCACCTTTACCTGCAACAACAAAAACAAATGTATATTTAAAAGTCGCTTTTACTCGGTATTTGGAGTGCATTAAGCGGGGCAACATCTATGATACGTTTCTATATTACTTTTCTCGGCTACTTTCTATATTTTCCGAAAGAGAAAGTTGTTCGTTTTTTTCGTTCCTGCTCATACTATTGCTGTTAATGAAATATCAGTGCTTCTACGCCCTAAAGTACGCTAAACCGAAAATGATACCCTAGACCGGAAATGATGCGACAGTACCTTTTCCGGGAAGGCGCGGTGGCCTAATGGTTAGCCGGAGTAATACACCATTTTGCTAATGATCAGTTCCAAGTGAATTGTGGGTAGATCCGGTCCTCTGTGGGGGAAAACGGCCCTCTAAAGACGTAATTTGAAATTCTAATTTTGACCGTTTGCCTCCAGAAAGGACTGGATCTACCCACAAATCACTTGGAACTTATCATTAGCAAAATAGTGTATTGCACCGTTGTCATTACCCACACTCCACCCTGGCCTACATACTGTACTGGAGGTAGTTCTGCCATGCAATAGCTAGAGGACGAAGTGGGGGGGGGGGGGGGAAGGGGGCGGAGTAGGCCCTTCCGATTATGCTAGCATTTTTTCGGAAATATTTAGTTAAACAAGCATTTTTTCACACTTTTTCTGTAAATTGCTAGTATTAGTTAGTATTTTGCATAACTATGATTTAGATTTCAACACTCAAAAGATTTTAAATGCTAAATTTTAGAATTCAAAAGCATTGTGTTGATTTACTTTTGTGTTTGAGAGAAGGATTTCTGTAACTGAAGCAGTGAACTGAGT
>OX419341.1:27746596-27774096 GCA_948470475.1 Galaxea fascicularis | reverse complement strand
TCCAGCACTTGAAGAAGATGGGACAGATAAGCAAGCAAAGAAAAAAATCTTTATTAAATCTCATTGATTTTGTAGCACACAAAATGCTAGTTTCACCAAGCTGAAATGAGGTAAAAGGGAAGAGATACGTTAGCTTTCCAAGAAGATTGAAGAGTATTTAAAACCTTTTGTGTTATCATAGTATTCAGGTTTATTGGATATTGATGGGGTTTCTTGTGGTCTTGCATTTGTCTCTGATGCAGGTTGGAAGAAATCTTGGGAGATCTTTATGCACCATATGACATGTTGGAAGTATAATGTGGAAAGATCTGAGGACAATTCAGAAGGAAATGTGTGGCACACACAAGGCTTTCACACATTATCCACTGATCCTATTGTCATTGTTGATGCCTACATGTACATGTTGAAAATAGAGAGGAGGGAGAACAAAAATGTAAGACAATCTCCTATTATCGATTGGTTAATAAAGGCTGTCAACTTAAGTATTAATTTTTTTGTGTTAGATCAATGATTAGATGTATATAAAAAAAACCTGGAATCACAGTTGTTGTCATATATGGCCAAGTTCATGGTCACCTTGGGCAATCATTTGAATAACTGTTATGGCTCTGAAGTCATGAATGTTTTGCAATAATGATACAGTTCAAATCACTGTGGAGAATTTCCATCATACACTGTAAAGTAGTATGCAACATAAGCGACCCATTTCAGTTCAGTGGCAGAGTGAGGCCTTTCTGGTAGCTGCGGGTCCCTTCATCAAGTAGTCAAACGTTTTTCTATTTAGTAGTGATAATAATTTATTGATGCTCATCCCTTACAGTGTACCTAGTCGGTATACTTACAATAAGGAAAGAATTTTGTGCTTTACCAATAAAATATTTTCGGTGAGCACCTCTTGCTTGGGTAAAGAAATTCACCTCACAAACCAGTCACTGAAATAGGATAGCTAGCAAAGGGTACTAAAGAATGTATCTGTCTAAACAAATTTTTACAGCAAACACATTTTTCTACATGTATGATTTTCTATCCTTGTTATGTTGCAGCTACTGGTGACAAATTGTGTTGACGTTTACTCCCACCTTGCCATTCAGTAGCTTCACTACAGTAAATATTAAGGCTGCTGTTTGCAGGACAGTTTGTTAGGCCTGGTCAATGGAAGTTTGGTGTAAGTGCTACATGTTTATTGTGATAACAGTAAGAGCATGGTGACATGTTTCCGTTTGGAGTGTGATGATATTTTGAAGCAAATTAAGTCCCTTTTACAAATTTACAATGAAATCTATCATCGCAGTTTGTTTTTGCTTTTTCGGTGTGTCAATTGCAACTGCTTCATTCTTATAAAAAAAAAATGAAAACATAAGCAATGCAAAACCCCACACTCCAATGGTTGTTTTCATGGCCTTACAGTTTGTGTTGTTTTCTGGTGTTTGTAAATTTCATTTTATCATCAGAATGGTGTTGCCCTCTTGATTTTTCTGGTCTGATCAATAATAATTGATCAGACCAGAAAAATTAAAATGAGTTGGTTTTGAATAGGTGGGTAGATTTGGCATCATGAACAGTATCACTTGTGGATCCACTTCAAAGGCCCAGTTCGAATGTCGAACTTCTCATGTACCGAACTTAAATCCCTATTTGGGTCGACCCAAACTATCAAGTTCCACTATTTGATTCAAACGTTGAACTTTTCATGTACTGAACTAAATTTGTGGTGTCAAGAAAGACCATTTTCACTGCTTAAAATACAAAATTGAACTGATGATGCACCCTTCCATTTGGCTTGAAAAAAACATATTAAGTCATGTACAAGCTTGGATCAGGTTGGAAAAGCTTTCTGTGTTGTTTTATCTTTATGTTCAAGGAAATCGCAATCATATTGAAATGCAAATACACAACGTGAATTTCAAAACGGATAAATAACGTTAGTGCTAGTTGGAAGTAGACCCTTTTGAGCTGTCCAGGTTTAGCATGTTGCAATTTATTTAAAATTTCACTTCGAGAACGCGGTCTGTGGTCATTGTGCTTGTGTGAGTTCTCTTTTCATGCATGAAATGTCATTAAACAGCCAATCATAATAATAATAATAATAATAATAATAATAATAATAATAATAATATATAGGCTTATATAGCGCTGTTTCTAGAAATTCAACAGCGCTTTACAATATTCACAATTAAAATAATAAAAAAGATAATCATTAAAGCTAATCAATTAAAAACTAAAACTATGAAATAAAGTAACGCTTGAAAAGAAATGTCTTCAACTTAGATTTGAAAACAGTCAGTGAATTACAAGATCTTATATCGTCTGGAAGACTGTTCCACAGTGCAGGGGCAGCACAAGAAAAGGCCCTTTGCCCGTATGATTTAAGATTATATTTCGGTGTTACAAGGAGAGATTTACCCGAGGAGCGTAATGATCTTCCAGGTTTGTAAACAGATAACAGTTCAGAAAGATATTCAGGTGCCATACCATGTAGTGATTTGAATGTTAGAAGTAAGATTTTATAATCAATTCTCTCGGTCACAGGCAGCCAGTGTAGCTGTCTCAATATGGGTGTTATGTTATCATACTTGTTGGTCCTCACAAGGAGGCGCGCCGCACTGTTCTGAACAAACTGTAGTCTCTGAGTTTGATTCTTGGAAAGACCGGATAAAACGGAATTACAATAATCAAGCTTAGAAGTGATAAATGCGTGAATAAGGGTCTCGCCGTGCTTAAAAGATATAAATTTCCTAATTTTGGCTATGTTATTTAGATGGTAGAATGCAGATTTGCAAATGGAAGCGATCTGTTTATCCATAGAAACCAAATTGTCAAACCAGACGCCGATATTTCTTGCAGAGGTCGATGCAGTGATATAATCAGATCCGGCATATATAGAATTGAGTGTGGGGGTCGGCCGATGGCGAGCATTAAGGACTAACAGTTCAGTTTTATCACCATTCAATTTCAACTTGTTTATCATCATCCATTGTTCAACGTCTTTAATACACAGTTCAGCTCGAGATGTGGAATGCTCTGGTTCCCCTGCAGCTGATTGACAGAAGCTTAAATAAATTTGCGTGTCGTCCGCATAGAAATGATAAGACATGTTGTGCTGTTTGATTACATTAGCAAGCGGGGCAGTGTATATGGAATATAGCATGGGCCCTAAAACAGAACCCTGTGGGACGCCATATTTCAGACAACGGCTCGAGGAACGTTCGTTCTCAACATAAACAAATTGGCTCCTATTTAGAAGATAGGATTGAAACCAAGTGAGAGCCTTGCCTCGGATTCCAAAGCAGTGATCAAGTCTATTCAACAAAATGGAATGGTCAACAGTATCGAACGCGGCAGAAAGGTCCAAGAGTATAAGTATAACACACTGACCATCATCAATAGCTCGGAGAACATCATTGTGAACACGGGTCAGTGCGGTCTCAGTGCTATGACCGGCCCTATAAGCAGATTGAAATAGCTCCATAAGGTCACCATTATTGAGATGCTCATTCAAACGAACAGCAACCACTTTTTCTATTGCCTTGGATACAAATCGGAGATTGGAAATAGGCCTGTAACTTGAATAGAGTTCATGATCAAGGGCCTCTTTCTTGATTATGGGGGTAAGAGCGGCTTCCTTGAGTTTCATAGGAACGGTCGCATTATCAAGCGATAAGTTCACAATACGCACAATAACAGGCAACAAGACATCGTAACAATCCTTCAGCAGAGCACCAGGTACTGGATCTAAGATACAGGATTTCCCAGCCGTAGTACGTAAAAGAGAAGACAATTCTGTAACATCAGTCGGAGACAATTCAAGCAATTCCGTAGGAATATGACAGGTCGAAGCTTGAGGCAAGTCGGTAACTTCTAGCATGTTATCCCTGAGAGACCGAACCTTATTCTCAAAAAACTCAGCAAAGGTGTTCGCGAGAAGTGCTGTTATACTGAAAAAATACATTAACATATTTTATGCATTTGGTCCGGCACATGAAAAGTTCGACGTCTGAACCGAGGTTGCTCCCGAGTCGAACTTCCCCTGTAGACCACTGGAACTTAATCATTGGGTTGACCCAAATTAGATATGTTGAACTTAATTGATTCAAACGTCGATCTTTTAATGTACTTAATTGAATGAATTAGGTTCGGCACATTTGAGTACATGAAAAGTTCAATGTTAGAACTGGGCCTAAGTTAGTGTTACCATGTAGCAAGAATACATTATTGTACCTGCTTGCTTTCATTACCCAGTGCTGCTTGATACTGTCCTAATAACACAGGAAACTGAAGTGTGCCCAAAACGACCTTCAGTTCAGTTCTCCAATAAAATTATTGCTGTCCCAAAAGTTTATGCTGCTGGATTGTTTTGTTCTCCATTTTTCTCTCTCAGAGGATTTCTTTGTGAAAGGGAAGATCTTGGGAAAAGGACCTGAAGACCAAAAACTTCTCAGACAAACCTCATGAGTTGCACTGTTACAGGTTAGTGAACTGTTTCATATGATAAAATGGTGTCCATTGTATAAAATACAAAAGTGAATAATCTTGTAAATACACATTAGATCATGTGTACTGAAGGCGCTTGTCTGCCAAGTGCAGGGTTCGTACGCGTCTTGAAAACTCTTGAAAACCCTTGAATTTCAGGAGGCCGATTTCAAGGCCTTGAAAGTACTTGAATTTCGTTTTGGGTCCTTGAAAGTCCTTGATTTTTTATTGAACAAGATCGAAAAATATCTGCTTTAAGGCTTTAAAGTAAACGAAATCCAGTGAGAACAAATCTTCAGGAAAGCAAGGCATTACACTCTGGAAATGCTCACGAATTATGTGATAACCTGTGTTTTCGTTCCCCGTGATCTCTCTCGTTACTCTCACGCATGTACGTTTAGCTACAAGTGCATTGCGCATGTCTTGTTTGCACGTGTTTTTAAGCACTCGTTTTGTGCACAGGCGGCCCAAGCTCAAAACGTGACCCCCGCCTTGTAGCATATGGTGGTGTTGTATTACAACGGTTTGAATTTATAAAGGTTTGTATGGGATCGCAACGGCTTTCCTAAAAAAGTCACTTATTCTCATGTTTTGTTAATAAAGTTTACTTACCCTGTTGCAGTGTGATATTCTTTGTTGTTTGTCAGCTCCTCAGGGCGATCTGACGCGATTTCGGTGAGTTATCGTTCTGTGGGTTTCCACTACTAAAAGAAAGACACGGCTGCACACTGATTTCCGGAGTGTCCGCCGCTCGAAGCCAATAAATCCACCCAAAATAACCCTGCCAACTCAATTCCTCCGTAGAATCGAAGAAGAGATGTTGATGCTCCATTTCAGTTCACTCGCTACGCGATTCCGTCCACAACGACTTCGCTACGATACATTTATTTCTAGATTTCGTCGCTCGCAACTGCAGAAACAGGCTTGTACACTTTACTTGGACACACTCGCGGTTGGCAACGTACTCTGGGTGACGATAGTTAGCCCAATCAGGGGTAGCGAGCGACTATTTTGACGAATAAAGCACGAGGGTACCCGGCGGGAGTCACGTTTTGAGCTTGGGCCGCCTGTGTTTTCTGGTGTTTGCGTGTTTTGAGGTAAAATTGCCATTGCAAAAAGTCCTTTAAATTTCTAAGTAGGGTCCTGGAAAGTCCTTGAAAAGTCCTTGAATCTTTGGCCTGAAAAAGTGTACGAACCCTGCAAGTGTTAATTGACACTCAGTTGAGTGGCAGTCACCATGATCTTCAACTTGGTAGAAAGTATGGCAAAAACTTCATGCTAGCCCACATTTAGAGCACATATAAAAGAAGACAATAAAGTACATTTACAGGACAATAGATCAGGACAATAGAGGAATACGGATTTACATATTTGGCTTACCATGACGTTCTTGCCGAAAGTATAGCCACTATCAGTCATTATCATTCGATGGATATTTTCCCCCCTTTTCATTGGCTGAGAGCCCACCACATGACCTGCAAATAACTGCCTACAAATAATGATCTGCTCATGCGTAATATCGTCTAAATGCGTTTTTGCTGCAAATAATATTCTGCTCATGCGCAATTGTAACCACGCTAGAATAAATTATTTAACTGAGAAGGAAACCAATTGATTTCTGCCAGCAGTGCACGCTTACCGCTTCCCAAAAAAGAGTATCAAAACAAACTTGGTGATTGAATGATAAAACAATTATTGAACTCGGTTATCGCAAAATATCGTGATTTGCCAGTGTCTCGCAGATCAATTATTTACCTCAGCCTTCGGCTTCGGCAAATAATTGATCTGCTCGCCACTGACAAATCACGATATTTTGCTCAACCTCGTCCAATAATTGTTAAATACTTGGTCAGTATGTCGGTCGAAACACTTCTAGGTCAATGCATGTGTGTTGACTGCTACATTATGTAGGCCAACAGTTGACAGATACGTTAATCATCACTAGGCTGGTAATCTACTGTCACTTGGTTGGTTCTTGTTACTGAGTTTTTTCTACTCAAATATTTAATTTAAGTAATCTAGTTTTCTCTATTCAAATTAGATGAGTAGCACAATCATGACTCCATTTTGCGTTACATAAGCGAAAAACCTTTAAAATGCTAAAATGCTTTATTCATTGTTTCTCTGTGTCTACTTTAGCTTTTAATGTTTGCTTCAAGCAATATTCATGAAAAACTACAGTTATTTGATATAAAAAGCAGTTTTTCTATTTACCCACAATCCTTTGTGGGCGTGGTCAATTTCTAAATTCTGGCCCTTTTTTCTAAAATAAAGCATTATTTACAACCGAAAAGTTATAATTCTACATATTTAGGGTAAATACATGTTTGTTTTGATATTTAGGGCTGCTATGTTCTGATTCTGAGCAAATGTTTCTACATCTTTTTTGTTCAACCCTCAGCTGTCTTGCAACGAAGCAATGATTTCTTCATGCTGAATAAGGGAGATTTTGTAGATTGGCTTCTTGTTGCACTTTTTTTACTGTAAGGTCACTACAGACATGTCTCACAGTTGCTGGAAACACTGCTGCAACTCTTTTAGTATCTAGCGTGTAAGTCATGTCATGAATGTTATCACGCCAATAGAAGTGGCCTTTTAACACCTCGCTTCCCATAGGCCGGGTTTTTCATATCTTCTTTCCTTCACTCTTTCGATTATTTTCTGCTTATTTTTTGGTAATGAAGCCTATTCCTTTCTCTCTTTTCAACCTCTCTTCGCTCCTGGGCCGCTTTCTTGCGCGAAACCGTAGACCGACTTTTTTTCTTTTGTCTCCATACTTGACTTGTTAACCTCCGCATTCACTCAAAACACGTGCTTTGGCCACGCTGATTCTAGCCCTTAAGAATCCCTTGAGACCCCCAGATTGTTTGTCACAAGAACGAAGCAAAACGTTTCAACTGCACCGGAGTTATGGCCGATCTTCGACGGGAGATTTTCAAGGGTAGCGTGCTTCGTTACGCTCAATGAGCACAGCATCATCGCGCAAAATGTTTCAGCATCGCTCAAAGCTAAAACTCTCCGGCTTCAGCAAATGAAAATGGCTTAAAATGCTCACAATTGTCGGTTATTACAAGCCCACGATACGTTGCCCAATCAAAGTGCAAAACTCGCTTCAGAAACAGCAAAATATTGGAAGGAAGTGGTGAGTCCGTTGCTGATTTGAACGTTACCAGTGCAGTGCAGAAAGTGTTTCAGTCTTTTTCAATTTGTTCTTAATTGCTTCTCGATTTGTATTTTGACTTTAAACTTTGACATATCGTCGATCACATACAGCCCATTCATTTCACATGTTTTATTTTGTATTTTGAGACAAGTTCCGAGCGGTAGCGAGCAATTTTAGAAAATGCCTTTCAAAAAAATGTGAAGCGTTACAACGAAGGGTCGGTATAAACATGTAGTTTTTCAAGAACTTCTAATAAAGAAAAGTATCTTGAAGTTATTGTGTGTGTGTGCCTTTGTTATTCCGATTTGTAACCAGAATTTGGTAAGATTTGTGTGTTTGTAAGTGGAGAAATTATTCAAAATACACTCGCGCAGCCATTGTCCGTGTTACGCGTTACACGTACATTTAGTCATATTTTTTGGAAACATAAAATTTCCAGGTTTATTTTAAAGCGGATACAACTTTTTATTATTTGTACATCAAGAAGACCTATTTGCATGATATGGGAAAAATGTTCAGGGTGAAATAGCCTTTACAAGCCGAGATATTGCAATTAATAAGAAAGTACCCCTAGAATGTAGTCATGACCGTGCTACTCATCATTACTTTCATTGGTATTGCCCACTACACTGAGTGCCACACCTTTTACCTTTCATGTGCGGATATTTTCGAAATACTAACACCAACACCACCAACATTTACATGTATAAGACACAAGAATTGTCATTTGATTTGTTGAATAGTTGAATCACAATGTATTAAACATTGGCACTGCGTGTCTTACATTGTGATGACAACATTTCCCTGATTGCTTTGTTCATAGTTTTTCTTATTTCTTCTTGATCTCAATTGCCACTTTGCAGTCAGTTTAAGAACCTTGTAACCGGAATTTGTGATTTTAAAATCATAATTTAACATTTGTAAATAATGTGAAAACTTTTGAAGCCCCCAGCCTCTAATAGCCCCCAGTCCAGAGGGGCCGAAGTTTGAATCACAAAATGCATGTATAACTAATGTATGGGGAAATCTTGCCATGTTATTTTATGGAGAATAAGAGTAGAAACCATTTTCCAGCGTCATCAGGTCAGGATATTGAACGATACTTATTGACGATTGTGCAAATATGAATGACAGTTTCTAATGCAACGTACACTAACGTTTATTGCTATTTAGACGAGTCCCCCGTGAAGGAGATTTTTGTTAAAGCATTTCCTTTGGGTTTTATGTATAAAAGAATAATTTTGCTTCTTAGCGGCAAAAAGTTGTGACGAGTCCACTTTGTACGGGAAAAGTGTACACGGTAACACTTGCCACCATGCTACTAGACATGCTAATACGGAGCAATCGCGATTTTCTGAGCTCTGTCTTGTTCGTTTCTTTTCTTTACTCCGGCTGCTATTTTGTGGGATTGTTTAAATACTTGGATGCTATCCTGGACTGTTCTACTGGCTGAAAAATCGGCATCTGCATCAGAAACACAGACTGAAGTTTGGAGCAGAGTTGGCGCAGTGGTGAGAGCGCTCGCCTTCCACCAATGCGTCCCAGGTTCGATTCCTAGACTCAGGGTCATAAGTTGGCTGAGTTTGTTGGTTCTGTACTCAGCTCCAAGAGGTTTTTCTCCGGGTACTCCAGTTTTCCCCTCTCCTCAAAAACCAATATTTGATTTGATGTAGAGTTTATTTGATTTACGGTCTCCCCAATTACTAGAGCACTTGTGTTCGGCTAAAACGATTTGAGACTTAAATAAAATAATAATAATTATTATTATTATTATTATTATTATTAAGTTTGATACGTGGCTGGTTCTGTCTTGTTCAAATGCAGGTGGCAATGCCAATTCCAGGGTGTCAAGTTCCTATTTTTTCCTATTTTGTGGCCTGCCTCCTTTTTTTCTTTTTTTTCCATGAACTTCCTAGTTTTTCCTATTTTTTTAGGGTCTTACTAGGTACACAGAAACATTTTGAAATATTTGAAATAAAATTGCCAGTAAAATTGATAAATTTTACAAAAAACTGAAATTTCATGTTAAAAAAAAAGACCAGTTTGAAGCCTTTAGAGTGATTTCTTCTAAAACTCGTGCCCAGAATTTCTCAGTCCTTTTGATTGTTGATGTTCAAAAGCCGTGATTGGCTTTTATTGTAGGGAAGACATACATTTGGTGACAGTGAACTTTGATATTTTTTCGGTTTGTCAAAAAAATTTTGTTGTTTATCATTCTCACCGTTTTAAAGGACTAATAAATCATCATCTTGTGACGTATCTAATGAAATTTGGAATCTGGTAATTGTTGTAGGATGAGTTGTGCTCTGTAACACAGGTGGTAACACTTGTTTTTGTTTATACGGCAATGAATTGTGGATGTATGCTGTGGTGCGTGTTAAATATTTAAGCGTTGGGTTGTGGAACAGAGTTGCTGTTGGGAGTGTTAAGAGGATAGAACTCAAAGAAATCCTCCTATTTTTTTCCTATTTTGGAGTGAGAATTCCTCTTTATTTCCTATTTTTTGGCCACTGTCATTCCTATTTTCCTATTTTCTAAGTGTCATTTGTCACTTGACACCCTGCTGAATTCTGAAACAATAGGACCCACTATGCTTGTTGATGACCTGGTATTTGTGCACAATCCCGGCCTTCAATAGTACTGAATCTCCTCTATGGTGGCCGAGGACTGCCACCGAATTTTCAGGGCAAATAGAAAACATTTGCAGAAAACACATAAGCTTAGGATTTATTTAGCCCAAAGCAATTTCAGGTGAAAATGTAAAAGAATTCACGGCGGATGTAAAACAACAAAACACAAGAAAACAAAATCAAACAGAATGCCCAAGATTCGTCTCTATGTCGTTACATAGTTTAAACGTAGCACAGCACCCTCTGTGATTATCATTCTTGCACGCACTTAGCTGCACTTATGAGTCCACTCGATATGTGTAACAGGTAATATTTCAACTGGCATATCCTCTTAGACAGACGAAGAAGAAGAAGAACCTACAACTTTTTTTAAACTAGGCCTTTCAGTAATTAAGTTTGACTGACCTGAACAACGGACTGTAAAAATCAGGAGCACGGAATCACGGCGACTGGCTCCAAAAGTGTGTATTTTTTATGTATCAAAATTTTTTATGTATTCTCATAATTCCTTCAGGACCTTTTGATACTTACGTAGTGTCCGTCTTAAAACTTCTTCCAAATTGCTCTGAGCATTCCAAGCCCTTCTGATCGAAAAACGTATCCTCTAATTCCCAAAAAATCAAGCTCCAGCCGTTTGCTTCCACTATGGAAATCCCAGAATGCCCAGAGACAAGAGCTGCAAATATGGCACTTTTATTTAATACTGGGGAGGGGGTAGTTTCTTACCCTTACAGTTAGTTATCTCTGAAAAATACATCAATTCCCACAGTTTTCTATTTTTTTTATTTTCACTACCCCTAACATAACCCGCGCCAACATAGCTTTGTATTAGTAGGTAGTGTTCTTAAGTCCCCTCCTACTGGGAACAGGAGACCCTCTTGATGCGAGATACTTACAAGAACTGTCCCTTGCTACATACTTTGTCGATTTAAGGAGGCTGCAGCAATAGTTACAGCCATATTGAGCCATATTGAGGCCTAAGCGCTATGAAAGGTAAAGTGCCCTCCCAAACGTACCCGCCATTCGTATCTTTTCTCCCTAAACAGATTTAGCACAAACAAAAATAAAACAGACATAAGACGAGTTAAAAGCAAGTTACATGACACAGAGGGAAGACTGCCCAGGCAGAAAAACTGGCGAAATGCTTTCCCAGTAATTAAGCAAATTGATGTTTTAGAGGTGTGAAACAAAAAATAACAGTTATATGAAACAACTAGTTTTGTCAAGACGAAAAAGAAACTTGCAAGAACTGCTGAGAGTGGAGGGAGAACACCCAACACCAGAGGAAATCATACTGGGAATATAAATTAAATACCACAGGAAAAATAAAACATGCCATAGGTTACGGTGCAATAACCTACCACTCCTACCCATGAAAACCTCAGGATGGGGAAGACACAAGGAAATGTAAAAGTATTGCTCCTCCCTACATTATTGCAGTGCAAAAAAGTCAATAACGTTTTTATGCTAATTAAGGCAAAATCAATTATCTTTATCCTACACGAATCAATTACCTTTTTAGTGTAATTATGCATCGACAAATCCAACAGTGCCCATCCTCCCCCACTACCCCCTGCGGAAAACGCAGGGCATTTGCAATGTCATCGTGGCCTGGGGGCTGGGCATTTGCGTTCCCCAGGGCGACCCCCGGGCATTTGACACCCAGCGTGCTTCAAAAGTACCATGGAGAAATTCATCGGTAAAGACCAGGTTTCTTTGAAGATTGCATGTTTTTAACGGTATGTTTTCTCAGTTTCTTTTTTAATATAAAAGCAACAACTTCAACTATCGTAAACATGACTATTTCGAATTCAAAACTGGCCTAGCAGTTTTTTAATCACGTAGTATCTACTGTTGTCCTTCAGGTCTTACTATTGCATTAAAATACTAAAAAGTAAAACGTTTTATTCACTGATTAAAATGTGTTGTAAGGTAACGATCCCGAATGCGCGGCATTTGGGCCTCGCCTCGCGCCACCCTGGGAAATTTCCCCATTCTTTTTTTTTAAGGGTAAACTCGGGTAAAGAAAAAAAAAAACACTGCTGCAATTGACTTATGCATTAAAAAACATAAATTACCTTTTTATGATAACTAAGATATCAGCGTTTAATGCAAACATTTAATCGTTATTCACATATTCAAAACAACTAATGCATGTTCTGCCTCCCACCCTCCCTCTTCCAATCTTCCGAGTGGAAGAGGGGAGGGATGGGAGTGCCTCCCACCCTCCCTCTTCCAATCTTCCCCCTTTTTTTGTCTTTTTAGGTGGAAGATGGGAGTTTCGCAGAAACAACACGACACTTTTTAAAAACATGTTTCAACAGAAACTTTTGTCATCTTCAGTTTATATCAGTACAAAGTACAGAGTTGAATATATAGTGGGTGAATATTCAACTCTCTTTTGTACTGATATAAACTGAAGACGACAACAGTTTCTGTCGAAACATGTTTTTAAAAAGTGTCGTGTTGTTTCTGTGAATTTCGTTATGCCTGCTAGTAGCAAGACCTTTTGGCAAGATGGGAGTTCATTTTACCCTTCTTTTATGTCTTATTTCTGTTTTTCATTTCAAAGAAGTAAATCAAGGAGACAGATGTTAGCCGCTTTTTGTTGCGGCACTTTATTTGGTCTTTGAAGTGTGATGCGTAGGTTTTGTGTGTTTTATTTGCTTTTTCTTGTCTTAGTTTGTGTACAATTGTTTATGTAAAACTTTAAAATCATCTAAATAAAATAATCTAGTTGAACTGTATTGACAAGGTGTAAATTATTCCTTGTAATTTAAACTTCAATACTGGGTATTTCATGACCTGTTGGAAATCCTTTGAATATACAATGTCCTCAATTGATTGCCATTGTTAAATTACTTAGGAAGTTTTTCAAAGTAAAGTAATTAAACGAAATATAGCTAGATTATACAGAAGTTTATTTCACATTGTATGAACAGCAACTTTAATTTGAGTGCCACGGTTCAAAACACATTTAAAGGTTACCTAGTCTTTTTCAAAATCGACGTCATATGCGTGCTCTTATTGGAATGTTTGGAAAAATTATGTTTTTGATTAAAAAGAGTCTTTTTTTGCAGTTTGTAAAAGTGTTTATTATTCGAAATTTTAATGCTACGTTGATGAAAGTTAATATAAAGGATGTCGGGTCTTTCGCAGTAAGTAATAAACGCCCTCTTATTTGAAAAGTTGGAATGCCTCGTTGCAAAAAAAAAAGTTGTAAAGGCATATTCGAGCTGTTTTCAAAATAGGTGCGCTTACTGGAAAATTTGAAGTGTTACGTTGAGAATTAGCTCAGTATTTCTTGTGGAGAATGGAAGAAAATGAAAGGAAAAAAATGCCTTTGTTCCATTTGAATCTTTCCTAGTGTTCTGTCAACACTGGTGTTTATGCTTGGAAAGTACAACGAACTCTTAAGTAAAAAAGAGGTGCCAAGACTTGTTTAGAATGTTCTTTTCCGCTGAGCACTAACTCTGTTGTGATAAGCTAGTATATCCTAATTGGAGTTTGTCCACTTACCTTTTGGTCTTCATCGGTGTCTCAAAACATCACTGCAGCACTATGACTTAAAAACGTTAACTGTCGTACTATTTATACTAAATTCTCTCCTCTCCAAAGAAAAGCAAAGGCCCTGAAGACTAAGGCAACGTTCTTTGTCATTTGTAGTTTTAGTGTAGAACCCACAAACGTTGAACCTAATGCGCTAGAATCCCTTCCATATCATGTAATAGCATGCGTTAATAAGAATTGCATCTATGAAAAAACAAAATTGGCATTCTGATACCTTCTCGCGAGAAGAAAGCAAGTACCGCAAAAATTATCACGTAATGTAGAATTGAAACTCTTAGTTTGCATAATATATTTGCGAATGCATTTTAGACGAGAACGACGTTCAAGGACGGTAAAAATTAAATCTGTGCGACCAGGAAGTCTATCGTGATTCCAAAATCTTTTACGAGAATAAGAGACCAAGAAGCGTAAATTAAAACAGTTTGGGGCAACATTTTTCCAATTGGTTATTCTTGGTTTTCATGTCACGCAGGTAAAAAATAAAATCGCTTATTATTCAATAATAATGAATTTAGGTATCGTAGAAAAGTAATAAAAAAATAAATAACCTGTTAAAGGTTTGAGCACTATGCGGTATCCCGTACTTGAGATATTCGGCGGAATGTATCACAAAATTACAGAGAACAGTATGGAGACGCCATTACCAACATGGCGGCCGGATACTATTGGATCATCTGGAACTTACTTTGGTTTTGTTAAAACCTTTCGTCGGTCTGTCGAACCTGCAAACATTCACATAGACACTTCTCTTAACACATTGGTTGATCAAACCTCAAAAACACAGTGAATCGACGTTCATGTACGTGTACGTGATATGTTTCTTAGCAGCCATATGTCCCGCACTCTGAATAATCTGAAATTCAAACTGCTCTATTTTCAAAACAAAGTGCGCTACCGATATGAAAACATGCAAGCCGGTATATTTTTGAAAATGTACATTAGCTGATAAGGATAACTTAAAATTCTGTTTACTCTTTAATTGTAGTTGTTTATGACGTCACGTGAAAACCAAGAATTGGTTTTAGCCGAGCCTGGATTGTGAAAACAGTACTCGATAGGAACGCCAAACAAACAAAACAAAAATGAAATAAATTCGCAAAATTACCAAGTAGCGCAAAATGAAACATGCAGTTATGGCAAAAAAATTTTCCAATTGGGTTTTGGTTTTAGCCGAGCCTGGATTGTGAAAACAGAACTCGATAGGAACGCCAAACAAACAAAACAAAAATGAAATAAATTCGCAAAATTACCAAGTAGTGCAAAATGAAACATGCAGTTATGGCAAAAAAATTTTCCAATTGGGTTTTGGTTTTAGCCGAGCCTGGATTGTGAAAACAGAACTCGATAAGAACGCCCAAAAAAAAGAAAGAAAGAAGTTCGCAAAAATCTTTTCACCTCTTTACCAAGTAGCGCAAAATGAAACGTGCAGTTATGGCAAAAACATTTCCACTTTCAAGTTCGGTTTTAGCCGAGCCTGATTGTTAAAACAACTTAATAGGAACGCAAGAAAATTGCAACAAAAATGGAATAGGTTCCCAAAAATATTTCTTACTTTCGTTGCAGAATTTTAGGTTGCGTTGCTGTTCATGCAAAGAAATAGATTTCAGTACCGCGAAATGATATTAAATCCTAATTACAAATTCAAAATGGAAAATGAATTGAGAAACAAAAGGCGATCGTCAGTTCTTCTGACTATGCCGTACAGTGCCTTTACTCCAATTTCGATTTCGGCATTTTCTATGAATTTAGTGGCACAAGTAAATTAGAGGGTTTCTTAATTTATCAGGGCAGAGACCAAACTCCTTAAGTTCTTCGATCAAAATCTGGAATCCTTAAATTGTATTCACTACTTGCCCTGTCAATCTCTCCCCTTTCTGTTATCCTTATGGAAATGCTTACACAAGTTCTAAGTACAGTCTTCTGCCAAGTGGCAAACAGTTGAAGGAAAGCAATGCCGCCGTATCTCAATTAACGTGGTACTGGTCTTGAAGAGCTTGAACACGTTCTTGATATACTTGATAGAGTCGACTATTTCAAAATATTTCAAGGTTTTCGATCTTTAGTGCTCATTTCCTGGAATCGTCAAGCTGCAATCGGGCTAAGTGCCTGTTCAACCTGAAAACAGAAAATTATAAGCGTTTCAATGAACAGTTTATGCGGCTCAGACAAATGCTTTGTTAGAAAGGTAGGTTATTTATATAAGAAACAAGGCTTTTAAGCAAACAAAATATTCCAACAATTCACGGTTTTGAGTAATGTTCCTCATCCAATAACTAGTATTTGAAAAGACATATCAAAGCAGGACATAAGAGTATATAATGTGGGACTCCTCTAACACCCAAGTCACTGAAAGGTTCATTCGCAGTTTCCTCTCATAGTTACTGAAATGTTACCTATGGGTTTTTACGATTCTTTAAAATTGAAACGTTAAGCAAAAACAAATGGTTTCAATTAGTTTTGATAAGTGGCGACGTGTTTTGGTGCGACGAATTTTGCCAAATTTCAAGTCGCTGTATCGTGAAGAATTATGAATTATTCCGAGGAGATCTGTGAGGGTATGTGTGAAATCTGAAAAAAGCAATTTTGTGGTACCTTCCGTAAAAGCGGAAAGTTTGTGGAGCAAGATAAACACATGGAGTTTTAGAGCTTGTTTCAACATTCTTTTGCTGACGAAGTTAACGTAAAAAAATTAAAATTAGTCCCTCATATTTAATCTCGCAGAATTCAGCAAGTAAGAACTGATTTAGCTATAGATGAAAAGAATCAACACAAACCCAATTCTGGCTCAGTGACACTCTCCGGGAAATAAAACGTGAAACCCCCAATTTCCACGAATTTCCGTGGAAGTTGGGGAACGACGTAATAGGCAATCATTTTCTCTTCAGAATTGAGATCAATCTTTTACTCATATGTTAATAATTCTTTTACATTGGACCGGTTACGTATCTGACCAAATTTCAAAGTAATTTTCTCGCAATATTTCAGAACAAAAGTTTCTAACACGTGAGAGAAGAAATGAAATAGGTCGCTTGAGTTGTACTCAGTTCACGTCAATTCATACTAAAACTCAGAAGATCAATCATAAACCGAGGTACAATGAATGCATGTGGCCACAGTGTAAAGTTTTACTTGTTTGCCTTACTTGTCAGTGTAAAACAAAGATCTAACTCTCCAATGCTTGCAATTGTATAAATTTATGCAGTGTTCGAGTCCGGTTGTAAATTGGGCATCACAGAGATAGGGATATTTGATTAATATAACGTAAGTTGCCCGTCGTGCAAAAGTAAAAATGAAAAACAAACAAGAAAATGAAATATATTACAAGATCAAAGAAATCTTACCATTCCATTGTCGAATGTTGCTGACCAAACATCCTTGCCGGCTTTATCTAAGTCTTGGTGCATTATCTTGGTTCTATGACTAAAAATGGGGAGAAAACAAATAAAGAGCGTTACAAAGGGGGAACACATCCGAGTGGAACTGAAAAACAATGAAAGCTAAACTTGAATTATCTTTTTAGATTATTTGAGGATCAAAGTGAATGCTTCAATGAAATTGCTGTTATGAAAAGTTCAAGGGTTTATAAGAATGTGTGTGTAATCGCTTAGATGCCAAGTGACACAGAGTCTCCTAAGAGGTTTCCAAGGAGGTTTCTGCGACCCAACAAAGACTCCTGGGGACGGGTGGCCAGTTCATCGCCCAGCCTTCACTCAAACCTGTGTGTGAGGGCAGACCACAGCATCGGGTACTACGTTTCCTACTCTTTTTTGATCAGTGTGTGGGTTCTAATTCGTCCCCTTCCGGTTTTACGTGTAAAGATGAAGGAGACAAGACCAGCAGCTTAACGCCACTGCCCAATAACGCGATCATCTGAACTGAGCTGTTAAGCACATCGGCAGCCAGCATGATCTTACCAAGACCCTCGTTCGTGGACAGGCTTGGAGTTTGAACCCGCGACCTTCCGGTCAGCAGTCTGGTGATCTGCCAGCTGAGCCAACTTTTTTGCATTTGATATCCTATCTTTCTTTCAGAAAGCAAAAACCAAAAATTTGATATTAAAACAGAGGTCTGCAATTTAGCCTTAAAGTGTCGGAGGCAGGTTCGATTCAATTTCAGTTTGTAGCAATCGAATTTGGCGTTGTGTTTTCTAGATGATGAATTGGTCCTTCATTCAAACTTTCCAAACTAATCAGTTTCCAGATTTTAAAAGACAAATATATAGTTTAGTGAGAAATTTTCCTCAGTTGTGCAAACTGACTTTATGTCTTGTTTGACAAGTGAAACAAACTTTCCCTCGCCCGCTGGGAAACCAATTCATACAAATGCGAAATCACCATATGAATTTGCTGTTCTCTGGCGATAGACGTTTTATATTAAATTGATGGTTTCTTCAAAGATTTTCTGCCGATAATAGAATAAGCTCACAAAATATTAGCAAGGTATTACTTTAATTTTCCCCAGAAACCTGACCTTAGTTAAGCTTTGATTCCGATACTGTATATCTGGAAACACTTTGTCCCAGCTTTATATAACCCACGTTTCGAAAAGCCAATTTATTTCAAGGACTTACAGCGAAATGTGCACGAACGTTTGCAAGCGGAAATGAGCTTTGCCGATTTTCAGAAAACGAGACAACTCCGGCGGCCGAAAGAAAGTCATAGTAGACTACTCCGAACTTAATTTGTACGTCACGAAGAATACAAGAAAAGAAAACTGATCGACGGAAGTCAAGTGTCCGGGAAGTAGAACGAGATACCATTTGAAGATTGCGATTGTTATCGACTGCCATCAAGTGCTATCGGAAAAGTTCGAAATCGTTCGTACGCTGACACCATTTGTCCGTATAGACAGTGATCCGAACTCCCCCGTAAAGCAGAGCTTTGCAATTATTGTCTACTGCAAAACATACGGACGTTACACCATTGCTTATAAGCCATATATATATGGGTCAGAACAATAAATATTCTCGTTTGTTATCTACTTTGCTTTTCGATAACAATTCAAATATTTTTGTTCAAGTTTTTTTTGTTATCTACTGTAGATAACAATGACGATTCAGTTCAACATTGATTTGAATTTCAGCCAACCAAGCAAGTTATTAGAAGTCTGGTCTGCCAACAAGTAGACGCTTTTCTGGAGCACCATAACCTGTTAAGCAACTCACAGTGGGGTTTCAGAAAAGGCAGATCAGAGTTACTACTACTTCACATGACAGAAAAATAGAGATACGCTCTAAATCAAGGGAAATCTATCGGGGTAATTTCAAAAGATTTCCAGAAAGCTACCTTCATTGGAATAATTCCACCTATAACCTTGGACAATCATCTGATTAACTTTACAACTCAATCATTAAGTCTGGGAGTCACATTAGACAACAAGCTTAGCTGGACACCCCATATTAAATCCATTGCTGCTAATTTTAATGCACAAAAGTCTTTTGACCTCCCCACCCTTGATCTATTTTAAAGGCATACTACCAAACACAACCTACTGTATTTCTCTATGGGGCTGTTCAAGTTCATTACGGGTTTTTGAGGAATCTCATATTCATGCTGCTCGACTTATTCATAATCTCAGCCCCTCTATCCCAAAGCATAAAGTTTTATCTAAAGTAAAATGGAACTTTTTATCATATTTTTTACGAAAAGAGACTGGCATGCATAGTTTACCACGCTTATTATAACTTAGAGCACCACCTAGTATTACAAATCTTTTTACGGAGCATGCGACTAACTACAATTTAAGAGAACCTTAAATTCGATCTTACCCATACTTACTGAAAAGGAAACAATGATTCCTTCACTCATCGAGCCAGTAGAATTTGGAACAGGCTACCCGTAAAGATCAAGTCTCTACCTTCTTTTGAATCATTTAAAGCAAATTTTGCAAGATACTCGAAATCTATTGATAGGTTATCTTTTGGATGTGGTTGTACCAAAACATTCAAGAACACTGTGAATTTTTACATATTTTTAAATGTTATTTTGGATATTTTTTTTGTTAAATAGCATTTGTAACCTTTATCTGTATGCCTCTTTGCTTAAATTAATATAAATTGCAATTATCTTTACAGTTCTATTACATAGATAGTGAATTTTGTAATTTTTTTTTATTAGAGCATACTGTTTGAATCATTTATCATACACCCCCAGTAGCAGGTCCACATCAGCTTTCGCTGCCATCTTTTAACCGGCGTTGTTAAATAAAGTATTATGTATGTATTCACGTATTTGAATCATGCATTGATTTGCTTTTGATCATCCAATGGATTTCTATTTTTATCGAGACTATACCCCAAGGTGTCATAAAATCAAAAAGCAAAATTCAAACCGGTAAGTATAAATTAGCGAAGCGCCGTCCCTCCTTCCCCCGCAGGCAAATCTTCCTTCCTCCTCCCCGCCGCAGGCAAATCCGCTAGAAAGGTCTGTCAGAGTACAGAAGAAAGCGAGGCAGTTCCTAAAGCGCGCCCTGTGGCATTGATGCTATTGCAGATGACTCGGTTGGTAGAACATCGCACCGCTGAGGAGGAGGTCGCGGGTTCTAACCCCAGGCCGGATCACAAACCATGGTCAGTTGGTAAGATCATGCTGGCTGTGCGCTTAACATCTGCTTCAGTTCAGATGCACGCGTCACTGGACAGGTCAGCCGTTAGCGTTGTCTCCTACACCTCCTCTCGTGAAACTGGAAGGGGACGTAAAAGAACCCACACGCCGAACAAAAAGAGTAGGGGACGTAGTTCCGGTGCTGTAGTCTGCCTTCACACACATCGGGGCTGCGTGGAAGCTGGACGATGGCATGACCACCTGTCCTCAAGAACCTTTGTTGGATCGCAGAAACCTCCAAGCAATCCTCTTAGGAGGCCTCTATGCGCCACTTAGCGTGGAAAGGACATATTACTTACTTGTAACATAGTTCATTAATCGAAGAACCACAGTTGGTTCTCAATACAAGTGAATTCGTTTTGAAATTCAAATCATAGCGTCTATTTTTTGGATTTCTTGAAATTTATTTCGCCTCTTTGTAAAGGAAAAACCTAGCAGTTCTTCTATCTTCTTAACAATTACTGTAGGAAGATGCTTGTCCCCACCCTTAAAACGATATAGATTTTACGAAAACTTTCTAATTCAAATAAACGGGAATTAATTAACTAGCAATCTTCAAAAACACACTGGAGATCAATTGGTTTCCAAAGGCTCACCCTTAATTTTACAATATTGAATTTGAAACAACCTATGCGCTTGTGTAACCACTCAAGATTTTCATGGATGCGCAATTTGAATTTTGTTTCCTGTTACTCCAAACATTGCCTTTTTCTTGTGGAAATTATAAAAACATAACTCCTTTTAACTAAATTGAATAACACGTGTTGGACTTATCTGAACAAGCTGCGCTTGAGTGACAGAGTGATGGAACAATCTTTGCTTGTGCTCCCCGGCCAATCGTATGTTTTACATAACCGTTCATATCTTGACCTAAAAGGTAGAACCGGTTGATTAGACAATGAGATTTATTGCACGATAAAAACAGAGCAAACTAAACAATATTAACGGGCCCATCTTGACCACTCATTAAACGGAATCTCGAGTGCCAGTAATAACTATGGACACTGTCGCGTGTCATGAGTCGCGAAAACCGCCCAATGTTGCGAGAATAGGGTGCTAGTTTCATGCCAGAGTGAAATACGAACAAACGAGTTAAGAAGAATCTGGTGAAGTCTTACCTTCAAGAATCGAAGGTTGAGTTTGTCAATCGTCCCTGCAGGCTCCATTCATCCAGTAAGTTAATTCACTCAGTCATGCCATCTAACTAGGGAGAGAGAAAGAAACGGAAACAAATTACTTATAAATGCCGTGTATTCACTCAGGTCTCGATGCGAAATGTTGCTATTTAGCGAAAGATAATCGTACGACGTTTACACAAAATTCATCTCGAAAGCAACGAAATCAGGTAGACAAGAACTGGTTTAGATTAAGCAAGGGTAGAAGTAACTACGTACTATCATATTCCAAGAACGAAACTTAAATAGCCAATGTTCACTTGATGTTACTCAGTGGCAATAACTTGCAGACACTGAAACTCTTGGTCAGGCCAGATAAATAATTCTAGGAGAACTAACCTGCAGAGTCCTCTGATCTTCAAGCGTGCACATCAAGAAGATAGCAAGCCAAGGACCTCAAAATAAGCTCAACAGAACACGGCGCTAACCGCCACAAGTAATGGGAGTGTCGTTTGACTCACCTCTTTTTAAACCGCATTAGAAATTCATAACCGGTGAAAATGTCAAATATCTAGATTGGCCAGGACACACTAAGCAATTAACACGTCAACGAAGCCCAGTTATCAAAATCGTGTGATGTTGCTTCTGGTATTTTGTGCATTTGCATCTCCCAACGGATGCCCATGATCTCTGCACTGGCTAGTTGCAGAGTTATTTCTTTAGGCTGCACTTTTGTTCCAGCGATGGGACAGGCGACCAATCAGTGCCGGAGGATGGAATTAAGACAGCGTAAATTTAAATTTTGGATTCCAACACGTTCACGCACCGTAATCCTGGCTTGAGGTGTCACAAACAAATGAAAATTAGTTTGAATTTTAAACAGCGTTACTTGGTCTAGAAGTTTTACTGATGGAGTGGTTTTATGCACACATCCGTTCGCATATTTTCGTGTACGGTTAACCGCTTGAATCTTCCTTTAGGATCCCTCGGCTTGTTACGTTATTACTCGGTCTGAGCCAAACGTTTTCTCTCTTCTCCCTCCTCGTACAGAATCGTACAGAGAAGTCCGCAAATCCACGATCAGTTAAAAGAAATTCAAATTTGGCAAGAGAGAAAACAACAGCCATTTTGGCGCTAATTTAGAGTAAAAACCGGAACATTCAGTCATTTAGGTTGTGTGATTGATATAGGAATGTATATGGTGTCTATAGGGGTACATGCACTGGTCCGGCATAATTCCTCATCCTGAAGTATTCTGAATCACCCTTACGCATCCCAAGCTATCACTGGGCAGGTTCAGAGAGTAGATCTATAAATGCAAATCTAGAAACAGACTTGAACTTGTAATGAATTGCCCAGTTGTAAAGTGGTAAATTACCTTTGCTAAATTAATCCGCCTGATAACAATTCTAAGACGTCCCTTCATATCTTTAGCTCGACTTGAACATACATAAATATCACTTACCAATAATAATAACAATAATAATAATAATAACTTTATTTAAGTCTCAAATCGTTCTAGCTGAACACGAGTGCTCTACTAATTGGGGAGACTGTAAATCAAATAAATTAAATCAAATGTTGGTTTTTGAGGAGAGGAGAAAACTGGAGTATCCGGAGAAAAACCTCTCGGAGCAGAGTAGAGAACCAACAAACTCAGCCCACGCAGTTATGACGCCGAGTCCGGGAATCGAACGCGGGACACATTGGTGGAAGGCGAGCGCTCTCACCACTGCGCCAACCCTGCTCCCTAAACCCAACCTTTCCTATTCGTAGACGCCCCTTGCTTTAGCCACACCCACCAAGAAGGTGATAAAATGGGGGTGGGGGTCAAGAACAAGTTTCACTGAAAATAAAACGGTGCCCTTTCACAATTCACGGAAAACAAGACATACTGAAAATCACGGTTCACGGCAAATTAAACATTTATTTCTCGTTTAAAGGAAACATTTTTGGCAAAATCACGATTCACGTAGAAAAAATAGCCATTTCACATTTCACGTAAATAAAGTTTTCTTTGTATCACTCCATTTATTTTAAAAACTTGTTTTAAAAAAAATGAGGTTATATAGTTGGCATGAGTTCAACACAGGGGTGTCTATCTTTTGACTATGTACCACTGATATGCAAAAACAGCTGTTTTGAAACGTTTTTGCAAGTTATTTGGAATTCCAACCTACGAAGTTTTGCTGTGGCTCTATTCAGTAATAACTCACAGAAGATACCAAACTAAGCTATGTTGTGGGATATTTTGTGAATTTTTTGGTGATTTTGAGTATATTTGGGAAGAGATAATTTTTTCAAAGGATTAGTTAAATTTAGGAAAATGGGAAATATTGAAGATTTAATGAAGGTTTAAAATTGGAATTTGAAGCTAGAAATTAGTGGATGAACACCAAAACAGTTCCCGAGCAACCTGCAGTGCCCTTGTGGAATCTCAACTGTCTGGTGGTATTTCAAAACATTTTTTCACAATACTAACCCTCCTTTAAACTCGTTAAAATTCCACTCCAATTCACGTTTACCCCCACCTTAATAAGGCCTTCCAAAGGGTGGTCTGGTGTCATTTTGTCGGTTATTTACGACTCTGGCTGTCTCCTGTTTCGTTAGGGACAAATGTCACTATCGCAAAGAAAACACAGAGAAATTAAAACTGAATTGTCTCTGTCGCAAACCGTCGCGATTTTTCTGCTAATTTGTGTCGGTTGCTCGTGTTTTGGGAGGAGATTGTCGCCTGTTTTCGGAGTCATGTTGCTTGTCGCTTTTACCCCTTGGATGGCCTCCTTACAGTGCGACGCGCCTTACCGTGGCCGCTCAACAAACTTTTTTACAAGTTAGCCACTGATCAAGGTACGCGAATTTGATTGACAGACACGCCTCCGTAAGAACGTTTCAACACGCAACAACCAAATGGAGGTGTGTCTGTCAATCAAATTCGCGTACCTTGATTTGGCTAACTTGTAAAATGTTTGTTGGGTGGCCGCGTTAAGGCGCGTCGCACTGTAATGGGGTATTGAAACTGTGAAAGTTGGTTTTCTTTTAGGATAAGGTAGGCTTACCGTATTAACATACACAACAGACAACATAGCAGCATTTTCAGTGCTTATCAATAAAGTGTTTATCATGTTTCCCTTCAGGAGGAGGCTTGTCATCCAAGGAGGGATAGACGATTACTTTCGAATCATGATGGTATTTCTAAGATGGTCAACGAATAACAAAGTAAGCACTATTTTTGATACATTCCAATAGGCAGTTGACAAGTTTAGCCTCCCATCTAGGGTACGTTTAAACAAGAGTAACAAAAATACGGACGTGGCATGGCTCATCATGTCGCCCATGCCACCACGAGGGTCGGATTGTGGAAACCACACCACTCAGTGGACTAAGTGTCCATAACCGAATCTAAAGGCTCTGGAGAGACATGTTCTGTAAGTTTATTTACGTTTTTTTATCATCTGTTTCATTATATAGAAAAATGTGGAGTTCTAGACATCATGTTTTCTTACCCCCGCATAGACAGAAACCTGGGTCTATTCACAGCGGGACACGACAGGGGATCTATAAGTGCAGACCATAACAGATCGCAAGAACAACCCTGGATTAGAGGAATCCCGTCTGGAAGGGTTACAGATGAGTTCAATGGACAGGTATGATGTTATGAAAAAAGTTATAGCATCAATAAAGTCTACGAAACTTAGTGTGGATAAAGGTTAAAAAGAGCAATTTTGCCCGGCCTTGTGCATGTTTAGAATCGCAAAAAGGGTGAATCAGATCATTGTTAAGCTGTCTGCTAGCTGCCATTTACACTCACAATACGAAATTGCGCGTTTGTAGATTTTAGCTAATTTGTATAATATTATGATGTAATAACTAGGGAAAGCTGGTAAAACTAATTGGCTATATAAGCTGGAATCGAAGCTTAACTCTAAACTTCAGGTAAAAGTTCAAATTAATTTTATGCGGCATTACAACATCAAGACATTTAATAGCCTTCATATTCAGGTGGTGGAAAATCACCGAAAAGTGCACAGTGGAGATCCACCACAGTAATAGTGAGACTTAAAATAAGTGATAACAACAGTTCTATCTTTGAAGTAATACCATTTATTCGTTATTTTTACTTGCTCGTTTCTTTGATGGCTATTTATGCTCAGTTCTTCGCTTTACGTAGGTACGTGGTGTTTCACTGACAATTGTCATGAAGTGTTCTGACAGGTAGAGCACTGCAACCTGACCCATACAAAACCTCTAAATATGATAATTGTCTATGAAACTCGCTTTATTCCCATCCGCTGACCATTACTTCAGCGTGGCTGAGTTGGAGGCCCTTGCTATAGATGCAAAACAAAATATGAAATCATTTCGTTTAATGGACGATTAGGAACCAGTGAATAATTAGAGGGTGGGGTGGGGGGGGGGAAGCTGGTGCACATAGTGGGTGGGTCAGCAAAATTGAAGTGTCATGAGGGAGGAGGGCTACCAGGGTCATGATATAATGACAGGTTACATAGTTTATTAGTTTCTCCAGAAAGTATGACAATCCATATTGGGGATATTTAACCGGGGAGTGGGGGCTGGGGGGCTGGGTCAGGAAAAAATCTGTCTTACAGGTCATGAAAAACCAAACATGGTGTACTCACTGATGCACCAGTCCCACCCCTTCCCCCCCCCCCCCCCCCACCACCCTCTAATTATTGACCGGTCCCTTAATAGCTGTTTGTCTTGTCGAGAAATTTAGTTGGTTTAATCATTATACTATGCACCTGCCATTCCAGAGACTGTTATTTTAACTGTTTTATTATTTTTTCCGAATCCGATTTCTATATTTATTATATAAAGGAGAAAATCAATTCACTGTCATTGGCTAAGAGTAGGTAAATTCATCATGAATTCTTAACGATAGCTATTTTCTCAGTAATAATAAATGATAGCCTGACTTAACAGCCGTCCCATTCTCTCCCGAGCCCAAGGGTCCGCGAGCTATAGAGAGGTCTGCGCAACGAGCTAAAAATTCCATACTGATGACATTTACAGTAGCCAGATCTTGGTGATGATTCTGGTTGGTCGACTTGTTTGTGCATAAATTAACACTCCACCCATACAACACCTTCGCGTGTTTTGCTTCGCCCACGAAAGAATACACCATGTCACGATCGAATTAATTGATTGTATTTTGTGTTTCAAACCTATCGAAGACGCCTCGTCACGATACAAAGTAGGTAAATGTAAATTAGAATTCAAAAACAAGACATTGTTTTTTGTTGCAGGATTGTTTTGGCATTAGAACCTACCATAAGACCAGTTGTACGCCCATGCGCCAATGTCTTCATTAAACGTTGCGGTCACCCTTTCCGTTCCCTTTTTAACCTTCACCTGATACCCAAACAAGATAAATGTTTTACTCAATGACTGGGAGACATAAAAAAGGGCTACGTTGATGGCACGTTTTAGTTTAGTGCTCTCTAGTAGAGAAAGCCGGCGGTTTGTGCTGCTGCGTCTATCGCACCAATCACTGCTTAGAGTCTTCACAGCGACGAAAACAAGACTGACAGTCTACCAATAACATTGCGAATTCTTTGACCAATCACATCAATGCCCAAAGTATTTACACCAGCTGACGTTACACAAATCACTTGAATCTGATGATGACTTTTGCTCAGGTTTTTGAGTCTGAATGTAACTTCTACTGACGGTCCTTCTCAGAACTATACTCAGGTGGACGATCGTAAAAGTTGACTAACTTGTGCTACATCTGAAGTTCACTATAATCGTTTATTGGAAGTAATATCGCAATACCTTTTTAAGAATCAAATCACGCTTCGGCATTAGTAGTATCCTAATGATCTTGATAGTGCCCACATTAAGATCATTGAAACTGGCTTTAATGACTAGTTGGTCTCTAAAGAGAATAATAATAATAATAATAAAAAAAAACGATCGTTAGGAAAAA
>OX419341.1:27736596-27741596 GCA_948470475.1 Galaxea fascicularis | reverse complement strand
ATTGCACTTGTGCATGAAGGGATATTGCTGACGTGAGTCGCGAGTAGAGTTGTTATCGTGAAAACAAATATGGAACTCGTGCTACAAAAATATCACCTCGGTGGAAATGGATGAATTTACAGAAAATGAATGTCTGCCAAATTTCGAATTGAAATCTAAATTTTTAGAAAATTTGAGGAAACCACTCACACTCAAAAGTACGAGTAAACGCATTGAAGAAAAAAACAAAATGGCAGAGACGAGGGAAGAAAGCCAAACGACAGTTGTTGCCGCGGAAAAACAAACAAGCGTCGCGAAAGAAAACCAAACACGGGTATCCATGCCGAAAAGAGTCAAGCATTTATACCGAAAAACCAAACCATTGTTACCTATACAGATGACGAACTGGTCTCTTTTAAGAACAACATGGTTTCAAAAAAACACTAAAAAGAGCACAAGTACATCCGTACGTCGTTTGCAGTCTTGGTTCTAAGCTTTTTAAAGCTATTTTCGTAGTAGTTTACTGAGACATTCCAGTCTTAATCATTATATTTTGCATGCAATTTTCATAACTGTAAAGCACGTACCGGTTTTTTGTAGATCTTGTCAGATTTTAATACCGGACGCTTGAAGTTTTCCTCTTGCTTGAGCGCCGGTTTCAGTTGTTGATTGTAGGCCGGCGTCACATTTTGCCTGGTTGTATGGTAGCAGGCAAATCCAAGATATTCATTGAATGAAAGATTTTTTCTATAAAATCTTCGTCTTTGTCTTATTTTGTACTTTCATCTTTTTTGCTGAAAATTGTAAAATGTGAGGCACTGCTTTCTCCACGAGTTTGAAATAAAAGTGGTTTTCATTCTAAAAATATCTTGTTTTCTATTCGCTAGATCTTGACACCTGACTTTGAAAAGGTGTCCATAGTTTGCGCACTGGCGCGGCTCACAAAACTACAAAACGTTTGGTTTCCCTCAGGGACTGGCTTTGGCTATGCGATTCTATAGAAAAATTCACTGCCTGACGGGTGAATTCCACGTTAAATTTCACTTGAAAAACCGATATCGCACTCATCGCTTCGCGATTCGTGCGATATCGGTTTTTCGCGTGAAATTTAACGTGGAATTCACCCGTCAGGCAGTGAATTTTTCTATGGAAATTGCAAGAACCAATGGGCCAGAGGGGATCGCCAAGAAAACCAGGACTTAAATAGAGTGGCATTCCATCTTCAAAGTACTATCATTAGTTATTTTATTTTTTCGCCGATTTCATTGTACTTACCGAAGGGTTGAGCCCAAGCTCTAGCTGCAAAAGAATAAAATGCAAAATCATTTTTGAGTATTAAATTGACATGCAATGGTCGAGGGAGCAGAACGCAAACTGCAACTTTTAAAAAGATGACTTTGTAATTCACTGATACATGTTATCAATTTTTGTCACTTCATTATAATTTAGGAGCCGACCATTTAACGGCTTGAGGGGGAGGGTAGGTGATTTTGAAGGATTCGGAACGAAAAAATTGCATGCAGCACAAATGCAATAGAAAAAAATTCTTACTCTGCTGTAAGAAAGAAAAAAAAATGTTGCAAAGCTATTTCATCATTCCTGGGGGCTTAACAAAATCCCAGCAAAACTGCAACCATTCTCTTCCCTTGCTGCCTTTGAACTCTGGGTTTCGGGTGATGCCGCAGAATTATTGCTCCATATGTGCAAGATTTATTAGAGCTATTTTTCAATTAGGCCATGATCAACTAACTTCAATTTTGCTTTCACATTTGTTTTGAAGATTTCAGCCCACTTTTGAATTGTAACTGATGACTCTAGCAGCAATTACCATGCTATGAGCATTTCTGAACTGCTTTTTGCTACTTTTTAATTTAGGAACTAAACATTTTCATATCTGCGCGTGGTCAGAGACCGCGCAGGAAGTGGGGTTGGGGGCGCTTTAGCCCCCTCCCCCACCCCCCACTTGTTTTGGCGGATTAAATCACTATTTCTTTTTACTTAAGTAAACCAGATCTGTCTTTTCCAAAAAAAGTGCATTACGTTATTTTACGTCAAATATACGGACCTGTAAGGAAACGCTGCATTTTTCAGATTTTCGATCCAATTTAGTTTGTTGAGGGTTTTCTCCTACAAACACGGCCGGACGAGACAGTTTGTCGTTAGGTTTGTTCCTGAACAGACGCAAAATGATTCATTTCTAACCATTTTAGAAGATTTAAATTTAAAATTTAAATTTACGCGTTCGCATTACTCCCCCACCCCACTCGAGAATCCGCTCCACGGTCTCTGTTTACCTGGTGGTGCATCACTTTATAATATTATCTTGACGTAATATGAAATGAGTGTAAAGAATGACTTTCCGCAAACATAGCTATACAAGAACGATTTTGTATAGCTTATAACATTTTAACTCATAAGGCTTTGCAGCTCGTGATTAGGACAACTACAATGTAAATGTAAATACATTTTGTATATCTAAACATAACCCTTTTTAAGGAAAAAAATCCTGCAGGGAAATGAGGTTGGAAAAAGTATCCTGTCCACCAGGTTGCTAGAAGAAAAAAAAAATCTTCCTGACCAGATATCACTCCCCCCCTCCCCCTGTTCGTCAAGAGTTAAATGGTCGCCCACTATCATACATGTTTGTATTGCGTATTACATGATATTACAATTTGTTGCCCTGAAATGTTGCACCCGTTTTGCCGGGCCTTTATAAAGCACACAAGGGGGCCTTCCTTCCGGCACAGTGCCGTGGGCACAAAAGAAGCGAAGGGTGAAACAAGAGCCGTGGATTCCCTACTATTTAGTGCTCTTTTCACTTCCTCTTCCTTCTGTACAAAACAATGCACGGTCTCTAGCTCCTCTTTTATTCATTTAATAAAAAGCTATACATGTGAAGATAATTTAAGTTTTCTTCTTCAGTTGCGCAAAAAGTACGGGGTCACGAATTTATCATGTGTATCACAAGAATTTTATTGGGTAAATTTTATTTGTAGAAATGCGTAGTCTTTACTTTTCACATGTGAAAATAGCTGTGCAGTCAATAGGAACGGCGTAAAGCTGTTTTCACATATGGAAGGACAACGTGCAAGGATTTCGATCAATCAGAGTTGTGCTCTGAAATGGTTTTCCCCATTTTAACGGCTCATCCTCCGAACAACAACGAAAGATTTGTGCCGTTGGAATGTCCTACACGACAAACTCTTACTAACCGAGTTCGAGGTGCGTTCTGGAAGTTACGGACTGAGTTTTTCAGTTCCCCTTCACTTATGGCCCACGTTCAGTACGGACCGAGAAAACAAGGTTAGTAAGATATTTATTTATCTGAGGTTGAGTAAGTGAAAAAGGAAACTTTCAAATTTAGCGGGCGTACAACAGAATACGGCCCGCAAATCTGACCAATCACAGCGCTTGTACTAACTGAGAGATATAATAAAACCCCGTAGGTCGCACTTGTTATGAAGTTAACTATAATATCAGTACTTTATCATTTAATTTAGTATTAGGTTGGGGCATACACAGAAAGAAAAACTTTGAACACGAAAAAGACGGTACAGTATGCTTTAAAATAATGTTTTTCTACTTTTTCCTACTCCCTCAGCTCGGCTGTTTATTTAGAATTGAATGGGAAAAGAAAACGTGTCGTCTTCTTTGATGAAGCTGATGGATTTCAAGTTTTAATTGTAAGCTCCTGGTGTACACGTGGTCATTATTACACATGGTCAAAAGAAAAGACAGTTTTACTCCTTGGAATTATATATGCAGCACTTACCAGAATACCAATGGCTGGACCGCGGCCATTTTTGAATCTCTTTTCTGAACACTGCAGTTAATGCTTGGTCTCCTTTTGTCACCTTTACCTGCAACAACAACAACAAATGTATATTTAAAAGTCGCTTTTACTCGGTTAGGGTTAGGGTTAGGAAAGGCTCCTCACGCAGGCACAGGTGGGAAAGGCTCCTCACGGAGTTCATAGGCCGACAGTGCACAGTGTTGCAGGTCAGATACGCACTCTCCCCCGAGCGGGACATAATTGAGATAATTGACATGGAATAATTGCACTCGTTAATGAGCAAGATTGGAAAAAAACATAGGTTCGTACGAACCTGCCGGCGCCGGCCGCTTCCGGGCGGCGCGTGCGGAGGCGGAGACGGCGGGAGGCGCGCCCGACGTCCGGCGGAGCGGCGGCGCCCCGGGGCCCCTTCCCGCGCCGCCGTGCGTACCGACGCCGCGCTACTTACAGGGATTACCAAGAGGCCGAGATGGCGGGATGCGGGACCGTCTTGCGGCGAGTGCATAAAGCCAGGCAACATCTATGATACGTTTCTATATTACTTTTCTCGGCTACTTTCTATATTTTCCGAAAGAGAAAGTTGTTCGTTTCTTTCGTTCCTGCTCATACTATTGCTGTTAATGAAATATCAGTGCTTCTACGCCCTAAAGTACGCTAAACCGGAAATGATACCCTAGACCGGAAATGATGCGACAGTACCTTTTCCTGGAAGGCGCGGTGGCTTAATGGTTAGCCGGAGTAATACACCATTTTACTAATGATCAGTTCCCAGTGAATTGTGGGTAGGTCCAGTCTTCTGTGGGGGCAAACGGCCCTCTAAAGACGTAATTTGAAATTCTAATTTTGACCGTTTGCCTCCACAAAGGACTGGATCTACCCACAAATCACTTGGAACTTATCATTAGCAAAATAGTGTATTGCACCGTTGTCATTGTCGTTGTCCCACACTCCACCCTGGCCTACATACTGTACTGGAGGTAGTTCTGCCATGCAATAGCTAGAGGACGAAGTGGGGGGGGGGGAAGGGGGCGGAGTAGGCCCTTCCGATTATGCTAGCATTTTTTCGGAAATATTTAGTTAAACAAGCATTTTTTTCACACTTTTTCTGTAAATTGCTAGTATTAGTTAGCATTTTGCATAACTATGATTTAGATTTCAACACTCAAAAGATTTTAAATGCTAAATTTTACAATTCAAAAGCATTGTGTTGATTTGCTTTTGTGTTTGA
>OX419341.1:27696596-27731596 GCA_948470475.1 Galaxea fascicularis | reverse complement strand
CTAAACATAGTTTTACTGGCGTGTCTTTTGTTATACTGGGAAGTAGGATTTACAGTTTGCATCAAGAGCAAATTTTTGTAAAAATTAAAACATTGCAAGAAAGCAGGAAAGAAAAGAAAAAGAGAAGAGGCTGATTAAAAGTGCACTTTTAAATGTGGCTAAATGCAATTTAGGTGAGGTTAAACTCGGGCCAGTGCTGCCAGTGGTCTTGCTCATTTGTGCAAGTAATTTTTGCAGCTCCTGGCCCTGTTCCCTCCCACCCATTACTGATTAAGGTCAATAAGTTTGTTGAATGGTAAGTATTCCACTGAATTCATACAGTGTGACAGTACCTGTTGGCAGGTGCTCCCTGGGCTGGTTCCCACTCACAGGGTTGCCATGGTTACTTCCCTGCTGCACCTGAATTGCTTAGGATCCCACCAACCTCAATAGCACCAACTTTCAAGCTCATCAATTGGCGATGAGTTTAACTGGTATTTCACAGCATACCAGGAACATCAAAACCAAATTACCTCACACATGCAGTCCTTAACATAAATATAATTATTCGTGTACTAGCTCCTATTCAGTTTTCACTGTAAGCTTCCACCCAACCCTAACAAGTGATGTGTGATCATACATGTAGGACAGATCATAACAGCAGGATTGTTCCCTACTCTTTTCAATAAGCGTGTGAGTTCTTTTACGCCCACCTCAAGTTTTTGCATGTGGAGGAGAAAGGCACGAGGCTAACAGCTTAACGTTTCTGCCTAGTGACACGACCATTTGTACTAAGATACATGTAGATGTTGAGCATGTGTGCAGCCAGCATGATGTCACCTGTTATTTTAAGATTCTGGTTTGAGGTTCGGTCTCGGGGTGTGAACCTGCAACCTTCTGCTCAGCAATCTGGTGCTGTATCAGGCGAACTAACTGGTCCTGGGGAATTTTGATCAAAGCGACATAGTTTAATCTCATTCAATTGAGGAGGAGAATACCAAGGAAATGAATTCAGAAGTTTGTACAATACAGCTGTCTGTATTGTAGAGGTATACTCATTTTATTAGGGGAGTTTTCAGGACAAATCTTTTAAGTCGTTTATTCCCAATATTCTTTTTAAAAATACTCCAGTAAAAATTAACCTTAAGTCAGGCGTGGTTAGGGTCAGAATTAACACAGTCAACTGAAACCAGCTTAATGAATATATGGACTTCTATTTATGAGTTGGTGTTTGTGCTACATATGTTTAACTCGTGGGTAAAATCAGTTAACTTGCCAATGTCAACAGCATGGATAGTAAAAAAACATTTTGATTTTGAGATTAAAGTATTTTAAAATTGTGTTTTCATTGATTTTTGTTGTAAATTTTTGTTTTATTGACAGGGGGACTTTGTGGCATTTGCATACAACTGTGATTGCTTTTCTGTTGGCATGGTAGCAGAAACATGGATCTCTTTCAAGTTCGATTCTTGGAGCAGGTTGCAGGTCAGTGGTAGAGCACCGGACTGCTATGCGGGAGGTCGGGAGTTCAAGCCCTGGGCAGCACAACACTCAGGGTCTTCAAATAACTGAGGAGAAAGTGCTACCTTTGTAATGATATCTGCAAATGTTAGACTTTCTAGTCTTCTCAGATAAGGACGATAAAACTGGAGGTCCTGTCTCACAACTCTTCACAAATTGACTCTGTGGGACGTAAAAGAACCACTAGGGCCGTAATGAACCCTGGCTGTGACCACCCCTAGTGCTGACCTAGAGGACCTTAACATGTCTATACCCTCTTTAAAAAAAAGACGTTGTATCGACTCGTATCGTATCAACCAGAACAAGTTTTTCCTGGCAATCTGATCCAGCACTTGAAGAAGATGAGACAGATAAACAAGCAAACAAAAAAATCGTTATTTAATCTTGTTAATTTTGTAGCACACAAAATGCTAGTTTCACCAAGCTAAAATGAAGTAAAAAGGACGAGAGATACGTTAGCTTTCCAAGAAGATTGAAGAGTATTATTTTAAGACCTTTTGTGTTATTATAGTATTCAGGTTTATTGGATATTGATGGGGTTTCTTGTGGTCTTGCATTTGTCTCTGATGCAGGTTGGAAGAAATCTTGGGAGATCTTTATGCACCATTTGACAAGTGGGAAGTTTGATGTGGAAAGATCTCAAGACAATTCCACTGATCCTATTGTCATTGTTGATGCCTACATGTTGAAAATAGAGAGGAGGGTGAACAAGAATGTAAGATGATCTCCTATTATCGATTGGTTAATAAAGGATGTCAACTTAAGTATTAATTTTTTGTGTTACAGTGTAGATCAATGATTAGATGTATATCAAAAAACCTGGAATCACAGTTGTTGTCATATATGGCCAAGTTCATGGTCACCTTGGGCAATCATTTGAATAACTGTTATGGCTCTGAAGTCATGAATGTTTTGCAATATTTATACAGTTCAAATCACTGTGGAGAATTTCCATCATACACTGTAAAGTAGTATGCAACATAAGCGACCCATTTCAGTCCAATGGCAGAGTGAGGCCTTTCTGGTAGCTGCGGGTCCCTTCATCAAGTAGTCAAACGTTTTTCTATTTAGTAGTGATAATAATTTATTGATGCTCATCACTTACCTAGTCGGTATATCTTTCTTTCTTTACAATAATTCATTTTTTGAAGGAAAGAATTTTTGCGCTTTACCAATAAAATATTTTCAGTGGGCACCTCTTGTTTGGGTAAAGAAATTCAGCTTACAAACCAGTCACTGAAATGGGATAGCTAGCAAAGGGTACTAAAGAATGTACAGTATCTGCCTAAACAAATGATTTTTACAGCAAACACATTTTTCTATGATTTTCTATCCTTGTTATGTTGCAGCTACTGGTGACAAATTGTGTTGACGTTTACTCCCACCTTGCCATTCAGTAGCTTCACTACAGTAAATATTAAGGCTGCTGTTTGCAGGACAGTTTGTTAGGCCTGGTCAATGGAAGTTTGGTGTAAGTGCCACATGTTTATTGTGATAACAGTAAGAACATGGTGACATGTTTCTGTTTGGAGTTTGATGATATTTTGATGAAGCAAATTAAGTCCCTTTTACAAATTTACAATGAAATTCATCATCACAGTTTATTGTTTTTGCTTTTTCAGTGTGTCAATTGCAACTGCTTCATTCTTGTGAAAAAATTCAAAAAAATAAAAACATATCAAGCAATGCAAACCCCCACAGTCCAATGGTTGTTTTCATGGCCTTACAGTTTGTGTTGTCTTCTGGTGTTTGTAAATTTCATTTTATCATCAGAATGGTGTTGCCCTCTTTTGATTTTTCTGGCCTGATCAACAATTGATCAGACCAGAAAAATTAAAATGAGTTGGTTTTGAATAGGTGGGTAGATTTGGTATCATGAACAGTGTCACTTGTGGATCCACTTCAAGCTGATGTCCGTGACCCAGAGATTTTTAAACAACTAAGGCCTGGTTCAAATGTCGAACTTCTCATGTACCGAACTTAAATCCCTATTTGGGTCGACCCTAGCCTGAGATCATGCCCTCTCCCTATTATCCCTTTATGTCTCTCACGGGAAGAGGGCATGATACATTTCTTTGTCAGATCACATGTAAAAATGCCAGATTCTGGACTTTTTTCTGATTGGCTTAGAAACAATACCTCTGAGATTCCCGCCAATGTACGCAGAGTGGCTGACTTCCGGTAAATGCTGATTGGCTCATTAATTTGCCAGGTAGAGCTGACGTTTGTTTATTTAAATTAGAGGGTGGCTGGCGCCATGTTAAATAAATGTATCAGGCGTTATTTTTTTTCCTCTCGCCTCGTCCGCCCTTGAAAAAAAAAAAACCCTGATCGCAGGTTAGGTCGAAACAAAAACTATCAAGTTCGACTGTTTGATTAAAACGTGGAACTTTTCATGTACCGAACTAAATTTGTGGTGTCAAGAAAGACCATTTTCACTGCTTAAAATATAAAATTGAACCAATGTCACACCCTTCCATTTGGCTTGAAAAAAACATATTAAGTCATGTACAAGCTTGGATCAGGTTGGAAAAGCTTTCTGTGTTGTTTTTGCTTTATGTTCAAGGAGATCGCGATCATATTGAAATGCAAATACACAACGTGAATTTCAAAACCGATAAATAGCGTTAGTGCTAGTTGGAAGTAGACCCTTTTGAGCTGTCCAGGTTTAGCATGTTGCAATTTATTTAAAATTTCACTTTGAGAACGCGGTCTGTGGTCACTGTGCTTGTGTGAGTTCCCTTTTCATGCATGAAATGTCATACAGCCAATCATAAGTACTGTTATACTGAAAAATGCATTAACATATTTTATGCATTTGGTTCGGCACATGAAAAGTTCGACGTCTGAACCGAAGTTGCTCCCCAGTCGAACTTCCCATGTAGACCAATCCTTGGGTTGACCCAAATTAGATATGTTGAACTTAATTGATTCAAATGTTGATCTTTTGATGTACTTAAGGTGCAGCACATTTGAGTACATGAAAAGTTCAACATTAGAACTGGGCCTAAGTTAGTGTTAGCATGTAGCAAGAATACATGTACATGCTTGCTTTCAGTACCCAGTGCCGCTTGATATTGTTCTAATAACACAGGAAACTGAAGTGTGCCCAAAACGACCTTCAATTCAGTTCTCCAATAAAATTATTGCTGTCCCAAAAGTTAATACTGCTGGATTGTTTTGTTCTCCATTTTTTCTCTCTCAGAGGATTTCTTTGTGAAAGGGAAGATCTTGGGAAAAGGATCTGAAGACCAAAAACTTCCCAGACAGACCTCATGAGTTGCACCGTTAATGTGATAAAGGTTAGTGAACTGTTTCATATGATAGAATGGTGTCCACTGTATAAAATACAAAAGTAAATAATCTTGTAAATACACATTAGATCATGTGTACTGAAGGCACTTGTCTGCCAAGTGCAGGGTTCGTACGTGTCTTGAAATCTCTTGAAAACCCTTGAATTTCAGGAGGCCGATTTCAAGGCCTTGAAAGTACTTGAATTTCGTTTTGGGTCCTTGAAAGTCCTTGATTTTTTATTGAACAAGATCGAAAAATATCTGCTTTAAGGCTTTAAAGTAAATGAAATCCAGTGAGAACAAATGTTCAGGAAAGCAAGGCATTATGCTCTGGAAATGCTCATGAATTATGTGGTAACCTGTGTTTTTGTTCCCAGTGCTCTCTCTCGTTACTCTCACGCATGTACGTTTAGCTACAAGTGCACTGTGCATGTCTGGTTTACACGTGTTTTTAAGCACTCGTTTTCTGGTGTTTGTGTGTTTTGAGGTAAAATTGCCATTACAATTTCTAAGTAGGGTCCTGGAAAGTCCTTGAATCTTTGGCCTGAAAAAGTGTACGAACCCTGCAAGTGTTAATTGACACTCAGTTGAGTGGCAGTCACCATGATCTTCAACTTGGTAGAAAGTATAGCCACTATCAGTCAATATTATTTGGTCAGTATGTTGGTCGAAACACTTCTAGGTCAATGCATGTATGTTGACTGCTACATTATGTAGGCCAACAGTTGACAGATACGTTAATCATCACTAGGCTGGTAATCTACTGTCACTTGGTTGGTTCTTGTTATTGAGTTTTTTCTACTCAAATATTTTAATTTAAGTAATCTAGTTTTTTCTATTCAAATTACTTTCATTGGCATTGCCCACTACACTGAGTGCCACCCCTTTTACCTTTCATGTGTGGATATTTTCGAAATACTAACACCAACATCACCAACATTTACATGTATAAGACACAAGAATTGTCATTTGATTTGTTGAATAGTTGAATCACAATGACTATTAAACATTGGCACTGCGTGTCTTGCATTGTGATGACAACATTTCCCTGATTGCTTTGTTCATAGTTTTTCTTATTTCTTCTTGAGCTCAATTGCCACTTTGCAGTCAGTTGAAGAACCTTGTAACCGGAATTTGTGATTTTAAAATCATAATTTAACATTTGTAAATAATGTGAAACCTTTTGAAGCCCCCAGCCTCTAATAAACCCCAGTCCAGAGGGGCCAAAAAGAGTATGCCTCAGGGGGCTAAATCCAGCCCAAATCCCAGAAAAATCAGGCCGAATTTGCAGCCCAGTCAGTCCAAGGATGCGCGTAAACAAACTGAAAGCATCCACCCTTCATGAAAATGTTACAGTAAAAACCCGCATACAAGAACACCCATTTTCGGGGTTCAGGCTGTTGGGTTCTTATATATTGGGTATTTTAAGTGAAATCATTTATAAGTGTTTTAATTTTTTACTTCTAAAAACATGTAAGGGATTTACTAACTATGATGAAATACATAACTTTCAGAGAGAATTAAACTTGAGACATACAGCATTAGAAAATAAATTGCACAATCGAGTAAAGCTACAGACACTTTGTTCTATTAAACTGAAAAGGGAAGAGTTTTTATATATAAGAACAATTTTCAATTTTCGGGCTGAATGTGTTCTTATATATATGCTCCTTTTTTTACCAAATTTCAGCCTGGGTGTACTTAATCCACATGTTCTTGTATGCGGGTTTTACTGTATTGGAAAGAATTCCACACAGCCCCATACATTTATTATATATGCATTACCGCCATTATAGTAACCCTGTTTCAAAAACGAGGAGAGTTTGAATCACAAAATCCATGTATAACTAATGTATGGGGAAATCTTGCCATGTTATTTTTTGGAGAATAAGAGTAGAAACCATTTTCCAGCATCATCCGGTCAGGATATTGAACGATACTTATTGACTATTGTGCAAATATGAATGACAGTTTCTAATGCAACGTACATTAACGTTTATTGCTATTTAGGCGAGTGCCACGTGAAGGAGATTTTTGTTAACGCATTTCCTTTGGGTTTTATGTATAAAAGAATAATTTTGCTTCTTAGCGGCAAAAAACTGTGACAAATCCACTTTGTACGGGAAAAGTGTACACGGTAACACTTGCCACCATGCTACCAGACATGCTAATACGGAGCAATCACGATTTTCTGAGCTCTGTCTTATTCATTTCTTTTCTTTACTCCGGCTGCTATTTTGGGGGATTGTTCCGAAGCAGGACATGTTTAAATACTTGGATGCGATCTTGCACTGTTCTACTGGCTGAAAAATCGGCATCTGCATCAGAAACACAGACTGAAGTTTGGAGCAGGGTTGGCGTAGTGGTGAGACCGCTCACCTTCCACCAATGTGTCCTGGGTTCGATTCCCGGACTCGGCGTCATAATTTGGCTGAGTTTGTTGGTTCTGTACTCAGCTCCAAGAGGTTTTTCTCCGAGTACTCCAGTTTTCCCCTCTCCTCAAAAACATATTTGATTTGATGTAGAGTTGATTTGATTTACAGTCTCCCCAATTAGTAGAGCACTTGTGTTCGGCTAGAACGATTTGAGACTTAAATAAAGTTATTATTATTATTATTATTATTAATTGTTATTATTATTAAGTTTGATACGTGGCTGGTTCTGTCTTGTTCAAATGCAGGCGGCAATGCCAATTCCAGGGTGTCAAGTTCCTATTTTTTCCTATTTTGTGGCCTGCCTCCTATTTTCTCCTATTTTTTCATGAAATTCCTAGTTTTTCCTATTTTTTAGGGTCTTACTAGGTACACAGAAACATTTTGAAATATTTGAAATGAAATTGCGAGTAAAATTGATAAATTTTACAAAAAACTGAAACTTCATGTCAAAAAAAGACCAGTTTGAAGCCTTTAGAGTGATTTCTTCTGAAACTCGTGCCCAGACTTTCTCAGTGCTTTTGATTGTTGATGTTCAAAAGCCGTGGTTGGCTTTTATTGTAGGGAAGACATACATTTGGTGACAGTGAACTTTGATATTGTTTCGGTTTGTCAAAAAAATTATTGTTGCTTATCATTCTCGCAGTTTTAAAGGACTAATAAATCATCATCTTGGGAAGTATCTAATGAAATTTGGAATCGGGTAATTGTTGTAGGATGAGTTGTGCTCGGTAACACAGGTGGTAACACTTGTTTTTGTTTATACGGCAATGAATTGTGGATGTATGCCGTGGTACCTGTTAAACATTTAAGCGTTGGGTTGTGGAACAGAGTTGCTGTTGGGAGTGTTAAGAGGATAGAACTCAAAGAAATCCTCTTTTTTTTTTCCTATTTTGGGGTGAGAATTCCTATTTATTTCCTATTTTTTGGCCACTGTCATTCCTATTTTTCTATTTTCCAAGTGTCATTTGTCACTTGACACCCTGCAATTCTGCAAACAATAGGACCCACTCTGCTAACAATGGCTCCTTTTCATATTTGCCGACCTGGAACAGCAACAACAGAACCATTGCAAACAACAAGACCTGTTCTACTAATAAAGACTTTCATCTCTGTCGACCCTATTGCTGAAATGACAATAGAATTCTTTCGCGGTTCGTGCTTTTGTTTGGCCTTTGTGTCGCCCGTGGAAGCTATCTTTGTCACGTAAGGTCAAGATTGGATGCCAAAAACGCTTGTGTGCATACTTTTCAGACACAACACCAACATTCCACTACTTGCTTGTTGATGACCTGGTATTTGTGCACAATCCCGGCCTTCAATAGTACTGAATCTCCTCTATGGTGGCCAAGGACTGCCACCGAATTTTCAGGGCAAATAGAAAACATTTGGAGAGAACACATAAGCTTAGGAATTATTTAGCCCAAAGCAATTTCAGGTGAAAATGTAAAAGAATTCACGGCGGACGTAAAACAACAAAACACAAGAAAACAAAATCAAACAGAATGCCCAAGATTCGTCTCTATGTCGTTACATAGTTTAAACGTAGCACAGCACCCTCTGTGATTATCATTCTTGCACGAACTTAGCTGCACTTATGAGGCCACTCCATGTGTGTAACAGGTAATATTTCAACTGGCATATCCTCTTAGGCAGACGAAGAAGAAGAAGAACCAACAACTGTTTTTAAACTCGGCCTTCCAGTAATTAAGTTTGACTGACCTGAACAACGGACTGGAAAAATCAGGAGTAAGGAATCACGGCGACTGGCTCCAAAAGTGTGTATTTTTTATGTATCAAAATTTTTTATGTATTCTCATAATTCCTTCAGGACCTTTTGATACTTACGCAAATTGTCCATCTTAAAACTTCTTCCAAATTGCTCTGAGCATTCCAAGCCCTTCGGATGGAAAAAAGTATCGTCTAATTCCCAAAAAATAAAGCTCCAGCCGTTTGCTTCCACTACGGAAATCCCAGAATGCCCAGAGACAAGAGCTGCAAATATGGCACTTTTGTTTAATACTGGGGAGGGGGTAGTTTCCTACCCTTACAGTTAGTTATCTCTGAAAAATACATCAATTCCCACAGTTTTCTTTTTTTCTTTTTTTTTTTTTCACTACCCCTAACATAACCCGTGCGAACATAGTGTTCTTAAGTCCTCTCCTACTGGGAACAGGAGACCCTCTGGATGCGAGATACTTACAAGAACTGTCCCTTGCTACATACTTTGTCGATTTAAGGAGGCTGCAGCAATAGTTACAGCCATATTGAGGCCTAAGCGCTATGAAAGGTAAAGTGCCCTCCCAAACGTACCCGCCATTCGTATCTTTTCTCCCTAAACAGATTTAGCACAAACAAAAATAAAACAGACATAAGACGAGTTAAAAGCAAGTTACATAACACAGAGGGAAGACTGCCCAGGCAGAAAAACTGGCGTAATGCTTTCCCAGTAATTAAGCAAATTGATGTTTTAGAGGTGCAAAACAAAAAATAACAGTTATATGAAACAACTAGTTCTGTCAAGACGAAAAAGAAACTTGCAAGAACTGGTGAGAGTGGAGGGAGAACACCCAACACCAGAGGAAATCATACTGGGAATATAAATTAAAGACCACAGGAAAAAATAAAACATGCCATAGGTTACGGTGGAATAACCTACCACTCCTACCCATGAAAACCTCAGGATGGGGAAGGGACAAGGAAATGTAAAAGTATTGCTCCTCCCTACACTATTGCAGTGCAAAAAAGTCAATAACGTTTTTATGCTAATTAAGGCAAAATCAATTATCTTTATCCTACACGAATCAATTACCTTTTTAGTGTAATTATGCATCCAGCAATTCCAGCAGTGCCCATCCTCCCCCACTACCCCCCGCGGAAAACGCAGGGCATTTGCAATGTCATCGTGGCCTGGGGGCTGGGCATTTGCGTTCCCCAGGGCGACCCCCGGGCATTTGACACGCAGCGTGCTTCAAAAGTACCATGGAGAAATTCATCGGTAAAGACCAGGTTTCTTTGGAGATTGCATGTTTTTAACGGTATGTTTTCTCAGTTTCTTTTTTTAAAATAAAAGCAACCACTTCAACTATCGTAAACATGACTATTTCGAATTCAAAACTGGCCTAGCAGTTTTTTAATCACCTAGCATCTACTGTTGTCCTTCAGGTCTTACCATTGCATTAAAATACTAAAAAGTAAAACGTTTTATTCACTGATTAAAATGTGTTGTAAGGTAACGATCCCAGATGCGCGGCATTTGCCCTCTTCCTTCATCCCCGCCCCGCCCCACCCTGCGAAATTTCCCCATTCTTTTTTTTAAGGGTAAACTCGGGTAGAGAAAGAAAACACACTGCTGCTGCAATTGACTTATGCATTAAAAAACATAAATTACCTTTTTATGATAACTAAGATAAAAAATTATCAGCGTTTAATGCAAACATTTAATTGTTATTCACATATTCAAAACAACTAATGCATGTTCTGAATATATGAATAAATTACTACGAAAGGGAGGGATGGGAGTGCCTCCCACCCTCCCTCTTCCAATCTTCCGAGTGGAAGAGGGGAGGGATGGGAGTGCCTCCCACCCTCCCTCTTCCAATCTTCCGAGTGGAAGAGGGGAGGGATGGGAGTGCCTCCCACCCTCCCTCTTCCAATCTTCCGAGTGGAAGAGGGGAGGGATGGGAGTGCCTCCCACCCTCCCTCTTCCAATCTTCCGAGTGGAAGAGGGGAGGGATGGGAGTGCCTCCCACCCTCCCTCTTCCAATCTTCCGAGTGGAAGAGGGGAGGGATGGGAGTGCCTCCCACCCTCCCTCTTCCAATCTTCCGAGTGGAAGAGGGGAGGGATGGGAGTGCCTCCCACCCTCCCTCTTCCAATCTTCCGAGTGGAAGAGGGGAGGGATGGGAGTGCCTCCCACCCTCCCTCTTCCAATCTTCCGAGTGGAAGAGGGGAGGGATGGGAGTGCCTCCCACCCTCCCTCTTCCAATCTTCCGAGTGGAAGAGGGGAGGGATGGGAGTGCCTCCCACCCTCCCTCTTCCAATCTTCCGAGTGGAAGAGGGGAGGGATGGGAGTGCCTCCCACCCTCCCTCTTCCAATCTTCCGAGTGGAAGAGGGGAGGGATGGGAGTGCCTCCCACCCTCCCTCTTCCAATCTTCCGAGTGGAAGAGGGGAGGGATGGGAGTGCCTCCCACCCTCCCTCTTCCAATCTTCCGAGTGGAAGAGGGGAGGGATGGGAGTGCCTCCCACCCTCCCTCTTCCAATCTTCCGAGTGGAAGAGGGGAGGGATGGGAGTGCCTCCCACCCTCCCTCTTCCAATCTTCCGAGTGGAAGAGGGGAGGGATGGGAGTGCCTCCCACCCTCCCTCTTCCAATCTTCCGAGTGGAAGAGGGGAGGGATGGGAGTGCCTCCCACCCTCCCTCTTCCAATCTTCCGAGTGGAAGAGGGGAGGGATGGGAGTGCCTCCCACCCTCCCTCTTCCAATCTTCCGAGTGGAAGAGGGGAGGGATGGGAGTGCCTCCCACCCTCCCTCTTCCAATCTTCCGAGTGGAAGAGGGGAGGGATGGGAGTGCCTCCCACCCTCCCTCTTCCAATCTTCCGAGTGGAAGAGGGGAGGGATGGGAGTGCCTCCCACCCTCCCTCTTCCAATCTTCCGAGTGGAAGAGGGGAGGGATGGGAGTGCCTCCCACCCTCCCTCTTCCAATCTTCCGAGTGGAAGAGGGGAGGGATGGGAGTGCCTCCCACCCTCCCTCTTCCAATCTTCCGAGTGGAAGAGGGGAGGGATGGGAGTGCCTCCCACCCTCCCTCTTCCAATCTTCCGAGTGGAAGAGGGGAGGGATGGGAGTGCCTCCCACCCTCCCTCTTCCAATCTTCCGAGTGGAAGAGGGGAGGGATGGGAGTGCCTCCCACCCTCCCTCTTCCAATCTTCCGAGTGGAAGAGGGGAGGGATGGGAGTGCCTCCCACCCTCCCTCTTCCAATCTTCCGAGTGGAAGAGGGGAGGGATGGGAGTGCCTCCCACCCTCCCTCTTCCAATCTTCCGAGTGGAAGAGGGGAGGGATGGGAGTGCCTCCCACCCTCCCTCTTCCAATCTTCCGAGTGGAAGAGGGGAGGGATGGGAGTGCCTCCCACCCTCCCTCTTCCAATCTTCCGAGTGGAAGAGGGGAGGGATGGGAGTGCCTCCCACCCTCCCTCTTCCAATCTTCCGAGTGGAAGAGGGGAGGGATGGGAGTGCCTCCCACCCTCCCTCTTCCAATCTTCCGAGTGGAAGAGGGGAGGGATGGGAGTGCCTCCCACCCTCCCTCTTCCAATCTTCCGAGTGGAAGAGGGGAGGGATGGGAGTGCCTCCCACCCTCCCTCTTCCAATCTTCCGAGTGGAAGAGGGGAGGGATGGGAGTGCCTCCCACCCTCCCTCTTCCAATCTTCCGAGTGGAAGAGGGGAGGGATGGGAGTGCCTCCCACCCTCCCTCTTCCAATCTTCCGAGTGGAAGAGGGGAGGGATGGGAGTGCCTCCCACCCTCCCTCTTCCAATCTTCCGAGTGGAAGAGGGGAGGGATGGGAGTGCCTCCCACCCTCCCTCTTCCAATCTTCCGAGTGGAAGAGGGGAGGGATGGGAGTGCCTCCCACCCTCCCTCTTCCAATCTTCCGAGTGGAAGAGGGGAGGGATGGGAGTGCCTCCCACCCTCCCTCTTCCAATCTTCCGAGTGGAAGAGGGGAGGGATGGGAGTGCCTCCCACCCTCCCTCTTCCAATCTTCCGAGTGGAAGAGGGGAGGGATGGGAGTGCCTCCCACCCTCCCTCTTCCAATCTTCCGAGTGGAAGAGGGGAGGGATGGGAGTGCCTCCCACCCTCCCTCTTCCAATCTTCCGAGTGGAAGAGGGGAGGGATGGGAGTGCCTCCCACCCTCCCTCTTCCAATCTTCCGAGTGGAAGAGGGGAGGGATGGGAGTGCCTCCCACCCTCCCTCTTCCAATCTTCCGAGTGGAAGAGGGGAGGGATGGGAGTGCCTCCCACCCTCCCTCTTCCAATCTTCCGAGTGGAAGAGGGGAGGGATGGGAGTGCCTCCCACCCTCCCTCTTCCAATCTTCCCCCTTTTTGTCTTTTTTAAGTGGAAGATTGGAGTTCATTTTACCCTGTTTGATGTCTTATTTCTGGTTTTCACTTGAAGAAGTAAATGAAGGAGACATGTTTGCCACTTTTGGTTGCGGCACTTTATTAAGTGTGATGTGCAGATTTTGTGTGTTTTATTTGCTTTTTCTTGTCTTAGTTTGTGTACAATTGTTTATGTAAAACTTTAAAATCATCTAAATAAAATAATCTAGTTGAACTGTATGACAAGGTGTAAATTAAACTGTAATTTAAACTTCAGTACTGTGTATTTCATGACCTGTTGGAAATCCTTTGAATATACAATGCCCTCAATTGATTGCAATTGTTAAATTACTTAACAAGTTTTTCAAAGTAAAGTAATTAGAACGAAATATAGCTAGATTATACAGAAGTTTATTTCACATTGTTTTATTTGTACATTATGGTGAAATTAACTAATTGGAACGTTTTTCTTTGTATGAACAGCAACTTTAATTTGAGTGCCACGGTTCAAAACACATTTAAAGGTTACCTAGTCTTTTTCAAAATCGACGTCATGCATGCTCTTATTGGAATGTTTGGAAAAATATTTTTTTGATTAAAAAGAGTCTTTTTTGCAGTTTGTAAAAGAGTTTATTATTCGAAATTTTAATGCTACGTTGATGAAAGTTAATGTAAAGGATGTCGGTTCTTTCGCAGTAAGTAATAAACTCAGTATTTCTTGTGGAAAACGGAAGAAAATGAAAGGAAAAAATGCCTTTTTTCCATTTGAATCTTTCCTAGTGTTCTGTCAACACTGGTGTTTATGCTTGGAAAGTACAACGAACTCTTAAGTAAAAAAGAGGTTCCAAAACTTGTTTAGAATGTTCTTTTCCGCTGAGCACTAACTCTGTTGTGATAAGCTAGTATATCCTAATTGGAGTTTGCCCACTTACCTTTTGGTTTTCACCGGTGTCTCAAAACATCACTGCGGCACTATGACTTAAAAACATTAACTGTCGTACTATTCATACTCAATTCTCTCCTCTCCAAAGAAAAGCAAAGGCCCTGAAGACTAAGGCAACGTTGTTTGTCATTTGTAGTTTTAGTGTAGAACACACAAACGTTGAAGCTAATGCGCTAGAATCCCTTCCATATCATGTAATAGCATGCGTTATTAAGAATTACAACTATGAAAAAACAAAATTGGCATTCTGATACCTTCTCGCGAGAAGAAAGCAAGTACCGCAAAAATTATCACGTAATGTAGAATTGAAACTCTTAGTTTGCATAATATATTTGCGAATGCATTTTAGACGAGAACGATGTTCAAGGACGGTAAAAATTAAATCTATGCGATCAGGAAGTCTATCGTGATTCCAAAATCTTTTACGAGAATAAGAGACCAAGAAGCGTAAATTAAAACAGTTTGGCGGCGGATACTATTGGATCATCTGGAACTTACTTTGGTTTTGTTAAAACCTTTCGTCTGTCTGTTGAACCTGCAAACATTCACATAGACACGTCTCTTAACACATTGGTTGATCAAACCTCAAAAACACAGTGAATCGACGTTCATGTACGTGCGCGTGATATGTTTCTTAGCAGCCATATGTCACAGTGCGCTACCGATATGAAAACATGCAAGCCGGTATATTTTTGAAAATGTATATTAGCTGATAAGGATAACTTAAAATTCTGTTTACTTTTTAATTGTAGTTGTTTATGACGTCACGTGAAAACCAAGAATTGGTTTTAGCCGAGCCTGGATTGTGAAAACAGTACTCGATAGGAACGCCAAACAAACAAAACAAAAATGAAATAAATTCGCAAAATTACCAAGTAGCGCAAAATGAAACATGCAGTTGTGGCAAAAAAAATTCCAATTGGGTTTGGTTTTAGCCGAGCCTGGATTGTGAAAACAGAACTCGATAAGAACGCCAAAAAAAAATGAAAAAATTCGCAAAAATCTTTTTACCTCTTTACCAAGTAGCGCAAAATGAAACGTGCAGTTATGGCAAAAAAAAATTCCAATTTCAAGTTTGGTTTTAGCCGAGCCGGATTGTTAAAACAACTCGATATGAACGCAAGAAAATTGCAACAAAAATGAAATAGGTTCCCAAAAATATTTCTTACTTTCGTTGTAGAATTTTAGGTTGCGTTGCTGTTCATGCAAAGAAATAGATTTCAGTACCGAGAAATGATATTAATCCTAATTACAAATTCAAAATGGAAAATGAATTGAGAAAAAAAAGGCGATCGTTAGTTCTTCTGACGATGCCGTACAGTGCCTTTACTTCAATTTCTTTTTCGATTTCGGCATTTTCTATGAATTTGGTGGCACAAGTAAATTAGAGGGTTTCTTAATTTATCAGGGCAGAGACCAAACTGCTTAAGTTCTTCGATCAAAATCTGGAATCCTTAAATTGTATTCACTACTTGCCCTGTCAATCTCTCCCCTTTCTGTTATCCTTATGGAAATGCTTACAGAAGTTCTAAGTACAGTCTTCTGCCAAGTGGCAAACAGTTTAAGGAAAGCAATGCCGCCGTATCTCAATTAACGTGGTACTGGTCTTGTAGAGCTTGAACACGTTCTTGATATACTGGATAGAGTCGACTATTTCAAAATATTTCAAGGTTTTCGATCTTTAGTGCTCATTTCCTGGAATCGTCAAGCTGCAATCGGGCTAAGTGCCTGTTCAACCTGAAAACAGAAAATCATAAGCGTTTCAATTAACAGTTTATGCGGCACAGACAAATGCTTTGTTAGAAAGGTAGGTTATTTATATAAGAAACAAGGCTTTTAAGCAAACAAAAATATTCCAACAATTCACGGTTTTGAGTAATGTTCCTCATCCAATAACTAGTATTTGAAAACACATGTCAAAGCAGGACATAAGAGTCAGTATATTATGTGGGACTCCTCTAACACCTAAGTCACTGCAAGGTTCACTCGCAGTTTCCTCTCATAGTTACTAAAATGTTACCTATGGTTTTTTATGATTCTTTAAAATTGAAACGTTAAGCAAAAACAAATGGTTTCAATTAATTTTGAAAAGTGGCGACGTGTTTTGGTGTGACGAATTTTGCCAAATTTCAAGTCGCTGTATCGTGAAGAATTATGAATTATTCCGAGGAGATCTGTGAGGGTATGTGTGAAATCTGAAAAAAGCAATTTTGTGGTACCTTCCGTAAAAGCGGAAAGTTTATGGCGCAAGATAAACATATGGAGTTTTAGAGCTTGTTTCAACATTCTTTTGCTTCTTTTTGCTTTTAAAATTAGTTCCTCATATTTAATCTCGCAGAATTCAGCAAGTAAGAGTTTAGCTATAGATGAAAAGAATCAACACAAACCCAATTCTGGCTCAGTGACACTCTCCGGGAAATAAAACGTGAAACCCCCAATTTTTTGAAAGTCACGAATTTCCGTGGAAGTTGGGAAACGACGTAATAGGCAATCATTTTCTCTTCAGAATTGTTGAGATCAATCTTTTACTCTTATGTTCATAATTCTTCTACATTGGACTGGTTACGTATCTGACCAAATTTCAAAGTAAGTTTCTCGCAATATTTCAGCACGAAATTTTCTAACACGTGAGAGAAGAAATGAAATAGGTGGCTTGAGTTGTACTCAGTTCACGTCAATTTCATACCAAAACTCAGAAGATCAATCATAAACCGAGGTAAAATGAATGCATGTGGCCACAGTGTAAAGTTTTACTTGTTTGCCGTACTTGTCAGTGTACAACAAAGATCTCTAACTCTCCAATGCTTGCAATTGTATAAATTTATGCAGTGTTCGAGTCGTTGTAAATCGGGCATCACAGAGATAGGGATATTTGATTAATATAACGTAAGTTGCCCGTCGTGCAAAAGTAAAAATGAAATACAAACAAGAAAATGAAAGTATGACAAGATCAATGAAATCTTACCATTCCATTGTCGAATGTTGCTGACCAAACATCCTTGCCGGCTTTATCTAAGTCTTGGTGCATTATCTTGGTTCTATGACTAAAACATTGGAGAAAACAAATAAAGAGCGTTACAAAGGGGGAACACATCCGAGTGGAACTGAAAAACAATGAAAGCTAAACTTGAATTATCTTTTTAGATTATTTGAGGATCAATGTGAATGCTTCAATGAAATTGAAATTGCTGTTATGAAAAGTTCAAGGTTTTATTAGAATGTGTGTGTAAGAGGTTTCCAAGGTTTCTGCGACCCAACAAAGACTCCTGAGGACGGGTGGCCAGTCCATCGTGCAGCCTTCACTCAAACCTGTGTGTGAGGGCAGACCACAGCATCGGGTACTACGTTTCCTACTCTTTCGATCAGTGTGTGGGTTCTAATTCGTCCCCTTCCGGTTTTACGTGTAAAAATGAAGGAGACAAGGCCAGCAGCTTAACGCCACTGCCCAATAACGCGATCATCTGAACTGAGCTGTTAAGCACATCGGCAGCCAGCATGATCTTACCAAGACCCTTGTTCGTGGACAGGTCTGGAGTTTGAACCAGCGACCTTCCGGTCAGCAGTCTGGTGATCTGCCAGCTGAGCCAACTTTTTTGCATTTGATATCCTATCTTTTTCTCAGAAAGCAAAAACCAAAAATTTGATATTAAAACAGAGGTCTGCAATTTAGCCGCTTAAAGTGTCGGAGGTAGGTTTGATTTAATTTCAGTTTGTAGCAATCGAATTTGGCGTTGTGTTTTCTAGATGATGAATTGGTCCTTCTATCAATTTCCAAACTAATTTCCAGATTTTAAAAGACAAATATATAGTTTAGTGAGAAATTTTCCTCAGTTATGCAAACTGACTTTATGTCTTGTTTGACAAGTGAAACAAACTCGCCTTCACCCGCTGGGAAACCAATTCATACAAATGCGAAATCACCATATGAATTTGCTGTTCTCTGGCGATACAATGTAGACGTTTTATATTAAATTGATGGTTTCTTCAAAGATTTTCTACCTGATTTTCTGCCGATAATAGAATAAGCTCAAAATATTAGCAAGGTATTACTTTAATTTTCCCCAGAAACCTGACCTTCGTTAAGCTTTGATTCTGATACTGTATATCTGGAAACACTTTGTCCCAGCTTTATATAACCCGCGTTTCGAAAAACCAATTTATTTCAAGGACTTACAGCGAAATGTGCACGAACGTTTGCAAGCGGAAATTAGCTTTGCCGATTTTCACAAAACGAGACAACTCCGGCGGACGAAAGAAAGTCATAGTAGACTACTCCGAACTTAATTTGCACGTCACGAAGAATACAAGAAAAGAAAACTGATCGACGAAAGTCAAGTGTCCGGGAAGTAGAACGACATACCATTTGATGATTACGATTGTTATCGACTGCCATCAAGTGCTATCGGAAAAGTTCGAAATCGTTCGCACGCTGACACCATTTGTCCGTATAGACAGTGATCCCAACTTTCCCGTAAAGCAGAGTTTTGCAATTGTTGTCTACTGCAAAACATACGGACGTTACACCATTGCTTATAAGCCATATATATATGGGTCAGAACAATAAATATTCTCGTTTGTTATCTACTTTGCTTTTCGATAACAATTCAAATATTTTTGTTCCAGTTTTTTTGTTATCTACTGTTGATAACAATGACGATTCAGTTCAACATTGACTTGAAGTTCAGCCAACCAAGCAAGTTATTAGAAGTCCGGTCTCCCAACAAGTAGACGCTTTTCTGGAGCACCATAACCTACTAAGCAACTCACAATGGGGTTTGAGAAAAGGCAGATCAGAGTTACTACTACTTCACATGACAGAATAATAGAGATACGCTCTAAATCAAGGGAAATCTATCGGCGTAATTTCAAAAGATTTCCAGAAAGCTCCCTTCATTGGAATAATTCCACCTATAACCTTAAACAATCATCTGATTAACTTTACAACTGAGTCATTAAGTCTGGGAATCACATTAGACAACAAGCTTAGCTGGACACCCCATATTAAATCCATTGCTGCGAATTTTAATGCAAAAATAAACAAACTTAAACAGATTAAGTCTTTTGACCTCCCCACCCTAGAGTATCTATTTTAAAGGCATACTACCAAGCACAGCCTACTGTATATTTCTCTATGGGGCTGTTCAAGTTCATTACAGGTTTTGGAGGAATCTCATATCCGTGCTGCTCGACTTATTCATAATCTCAGCCCCTCTACCCCAAAGCATAAAGTTTTATTTAAAGTAAGATGGCACTCCTTATCATAATTATACGAAAAGAGACCGGCATGCATAGTTTACCAAGCTTATTATAACTTAGAGCACCACCTAGTATTACAAATCTTTTTACTGAGCATGCGACTAACTGCAATTTAAGAGAACCTTAAATTCGATCTTACCCATACTTACTGAAAAGGAAACAATGATTCCTTCACTCATCGAGCCAGTATAATTTGGAACAGGCTACACGTAAAGATCAAGTCTCTACCTTCAATTCTTTCATTTGAATCATTTAAAGCAAATCTTGCAAGACACTCGAAATCTATTGATAGCGGTTATCTTTTGGATGTGGTTGTACCAAAACATTTAAGAACACTGATGATTTTACATATTTTTTAATGTTATTTTGGATATTTATTTGTTAAATAGCATTTGTAACCTTTATCTGTATAACTCTTTGCTTAAATTAATATAAATTGCAATTATCTTTACAGTTCTATTACATAGATAGTGACTTTTGTAATTTTTTTTAGTAGACCATACTGTTTGAATCATTTATCATACACCCCCAGTAGCAGGTCCACATCAGCTTTCGCTGCCATCTTTTAACCGGCGTTGTTAAATAAAGTATTATGTATGTATTCACGCATTTGAATCATGCATTGATATGCTTTTGATCATCCAATGGATTTCTATTTCTATCGAGACTCTACCCCAGGGTGCCATAAAATCAAAAAGCAAAATTCAAGCCGGTAAGTTTAAATTAGCGAAGCGCCGTCCCTCCTTCCCCCGCAGGCAAATCTCCCTTCCTCCTCCCCGCCGCAGGCAAATCCGCTAGAAAGGTCTGTCAGAGTACAGAAGAAAGCGAGACAGTTCCTAAAGCGCTATGATGCTATTGCAGATGGCTCGGTTGGTAGGGCATCGCACCGCTGAGCAGGAGGTTGCGGGTTCAAACCGGAGGCCGGATCACAAACCATGGTCAGTTGGTAAGATCATGCTGGCTGTGCGCTTAACATTTGCTTCAGTTCAGATGCACGCATCACTGGACAGGTCAGCCGTTAGCGTTGTCTCCTACACCTCCTCGCGTGAAACTGGAGGGGGACGTAAAAGAACCCACACGCCGAACAAACTAAGAGTAGGGGACGTAGTTCCGGTGCTGTAGTCTGCCTTCATACACATCGGGGCTGGGTGGAAGCTGGGCGATGGGCTGACCACCTGTCCTCAAGAACCTTTGTTGGATCGCAGAAACCTCCAAGCAATCCTCTTAGGAGGCCTCTATGCGCCACTTAGCGTGGAAAGGGCATATTACTTACTTGTAATATAATTCATGAATCGAAGAACCACAGTTGGTTCTCAATACAAGTGAATTCGTTTTGAAATTCAAATCATAGCGTCTATTTTTCGGATTTCTTGAAATTTATTTCGCCTCTTTGTAAAGGAAAAACCTAGCAGTTCTTCTATCTTCTTAGCAATTACTGTAGGAAGATGCTTGTCCCCACCCTTAAAACGATATAGAATTTACGAAAACTTCCTAATTCAAATAAACGGGATTTAATTAACTAGCAATCTTCAAAAACACACTTAATTTTACAATATTAAATTTGAAACAACCTATGTGCTTGTGTAACTACTCAAGATTTTCATGGATGCGCAACTTAAATTTTGTTTCCTGTTACTCCAAATATTGCCTTTTTCTTGTGGTAATTATAAAAACATTACTCCTTTTAACTAAATTGAATAACACGTGTTGGACTTATCTGAACAAGCTGCGCTTGAGTGGCAGAGTGATGGAACATTCTTTGCTTGTGCTCCCCGGCCAATCGTATGTTTTTCATAACCTTCATATCTTGACCTAAAAGGTAGAAACCAATTGATGAGACAATAAGACTTATTGCACGATAAAAACAGAGCAAACTAAACAATATTAACGGGCCCATCTTGACCACTCATTAAACGGAATTTCGAGTGCCAGTAACAACTTTGGACACTGTCGCGTGTCATGAGTCGCGAAAAACGCCCAATGTTGCGAGAATAGGGTGCAAGTTTCATGCCAGAGTAAAATACGGACAAACGAGTTAAAAAAAATTTGTTGAAGTCTTACCTTCAAGAATCGAAGGTTGAGTTTGTCAATCGTCCCTGCAGGCTCCACTCATCCAGTAAGTTAATTCACTCAGTCATGCCATCTAACTAGCGAGAGAGAAAGAAACGGAAACAAATTACTTATAAATGCCGTGTATTCACTCAGGTCTCGATGCGAAACTGATGTTGCTATTTAGCGAAAGAAAATCGTACGACCTTTACACAAAATTCATCTCGAGAGCAACGAAATCAGGCAGACAAGAACTGGTTTAGATTAAGCAAGGGTAGAAGTAACTACGTACTATCGTATTCCAAGAACGAAACTTAAATCGCCAATGTCCACTTGATGTTACTCAGTGGCAAAAACTTGCAGATACTGAAACTCTTGGTCAGGCCAGATAAATAATTCTAGGAGAACTAACCTGCAGAGTCCTCTGATCTTAAAGCGTGCACATCAAGAAGATAGCAAGCCAAGGACCTCAAAATGAGCTCAACAGATCACAGCGCAAACCGCCACAGGTAATGGGAGTGCCGTTTGACTCACCTCTTTTTAAACCGCATTAGAAATTCATAACCGGTGAAAATGTTAAATATTTAGATTGGCCAGGACACACTAAGCAATTAACACGTCAACGAAGCTCAGTTATCAAAATCGTGTGATGATGCTTCTGGTATTTTGTGCATTTGCATCTCCCAACGGATGCCCATGGTCTCTGCACCGACTAGTTGCAAAGTTATTTCTTTAGGCTGCACTTTTGTTCCACCGATAGGACAGGCGACCAATCAGTGCCGGAGGATGGAATTAAGACAGCGTGAATTTTGGATTCCAACACGTTCACGCACCGTAATCCTGACTTGAGGTGTCACAAACAAATGAAAATTAGTTTGAATTTTAAACAGCGTTACTTGGTCTAGAATTTTTTTTTGGAGTGGTTTTATGCACGCATCCGTTCACATATTTTCATGTACGGTTAACCACTTGAATCTTCCTTTAGGATCCCTCGGCTTGTTACGTTATTACTCAGTCTGAGCCAAAAGTTTTCTCTCTTCTCCCTCCTCGCACAGAATTGTACAGAGAAGTCCGCAAATCGACGATCAGTTAAAAGAAATTCAAATTTGGCAAGATAATAATAACTTTATTTAAATCTCAAATCGTTCTAGCTGAACACGAGTGCTCTACTAATTGATGAGACTGTAAATGAAATAACTCTAAATTAAATCAAATGTTGGTTTTTGAGGAGATGGGAAAACCGGAGTACCCGGAGAAAAACCTCTCGGAGCAGAGTAGAGAACCAACAAACTCAGCCCACTTATGACGCCGAGTCCTGGAATGGAACCCGGGACACATTGGTGGAAGGCGAGTGCTCTCACCACTGCACCAACCCTGCTCCCTAAAACCAACCTTTTCTATCCGTAGATGCCCGTTGATATCCTTGGCCTCGTTTAGCCACACCTACCCAGAGGGGTCCCCAGAGGGTGATAAAATGGGGGTGGGGGTCAAGAAAATAAAAATAAAACGGTGCCCTTTCACAATTCACGGAAAACAAAGACACACTGAAAATCACGGTTCATGGCAAATTAAACATTTATTTCTCGTTTAAAGGAAAAAAAATTGCAAAATCACGATTCACGTGGAAAAATTAGCCATTTCATATTTCACGGAAACTAAACAAAGTTTTCTTTGTATCACTCCATTAATTTAAGATTTGTTTTTAAAAAGTTGAGGTTATATAGTTGGCATGAGTTCAACACAGGGGTGTCTATCTTTTGACTATGTACCACTGATATGCAAAAACAGCTGTTTTGAAACGTTTTTGCAAGTTATTTGGAATTCCAACCTACAAAGTTTTGCTGTGGGTCTATTCAGTTATAACTCACAGAAGACACCAAACTAAGCTATGTTGTGGGATATTTTGTGAATTTTTTAGTGATTTTGAGTATATTTGGGAAGAGATAATTTTTTTCAAAGGATTAGTTAAATTTAGAAAAATGGGAAATATTGAAGATTTAATGAAGGTTTAAAATTGAAATTTGAAGCTAGAAATTAGTGGATGGACACCAAAACAGTTCCCGAGCAACCTGCAGTGCCCTTGTGGGATCTCAACTGTCTGGTGGTGTTTCAAAACATTTTTTCACAATATTAACCCTCCTTTAAACTCGTTAAAATTCCACTCCAATTCACGTTCACCCCCACCTTAATAAGGCCTTCCAAAGGGTGGTCTGGTGTCATTTTGTCGGTTGTTTACGACTCTGGCTGTCTCCTGTTTCGTTAGGGACAAACGTCACTATCGCAAAGAAAACAAAAAGAAATTAAAACTGAATTGTCTGTCGCAAACTGTCGCGATTTTTCTGCTAATTTGTGTCGGTTGCTCGTGTTTTGGGAGGAGGTTGTCGCCTGTTTTCGGAGTCATGTCGCTTGTCGCTTATCACTTGTCGCTTGTCGCTTGTCCCCCTTGGATGGCCTCCTTACAGTGCGACGCGCCTTACCATGGCCACTCAACAAACGTTTTTACAAGTTAGCCACTGATCAAGGTACGCGAATTTGATTGACAGACACGCCTCCGTAAGAACGTTTCAACACGCAACAACCAAATGGAGGTGTGTCTGTCAATCAAATTCGCGTACCTTGATTTGGCTAACTTGTAAAATGTTTGTTGGGTGGCCGCGGTAAGGCGCGTCGCACTGTAATGGGGTATTGAAACTGTGAAAGTTGGTTTTCTTTTAGGATAAGTTAGGCTTACCGTATTAACATACACAACAGACAACATAGCAGCATTTTCAGTGGTTATCAATAAAGTGTTTATCATGTTTCCTTTCAGGAGGAGGCTTGTCATCCAAGGAGGGATAGACGATTACTTTCGAATCATGATGGTATTTAATTTCTAAGATGGTCAACGAATAACAAAGTAAGCACTATTTTTGATACATTCCAATAGGCAGTTGACAAGTTTAGCCTCCCATCTAGGGTACGTTTAAACAAGAGTAACAAAAATACGGACGTGGCATGGCTCATCATGTCGCCCATGCCACCACGAGGGTCGGATTGTGGAAACCACACCACTCAGTGGACTAAGTGTCCATAACCGAATCTAAAGGCTCTGGAGAGACATGTTCTGTAAGTGTATTTACGTTTTTTATCATCTGTTTCATTATATGGAAAAATGTGGAGTTTAGACATCATGTTTTCTTACCCCCGCATAGACAGAAACCTGGGTCTATTCACAGCGGGACACGACAGGGGATCTATAAGTGCAGACCATAACAGATGGCAAGAACAACCCTGGCTTAGAGGAATCCCGTCTGGAAGGGTTACAGATGAGTTCAATGGACAGGTATGATGTTATGAAAAAAGTTATAGCATCAATAAAGTCTACGAAACTTAGTGTGGATAAAGGTTAAAAAGAGCAATTTTGCCCGGCCTTGTGCATGTTTAGAATCGCAAAAAGGGTGAATCAGATCATTGTTAAGCTGTCTGCTAGCTGCCATTTACACTCACAATACGAAATTGCGCGTTTGTAGATTTTAGCTAATTTGTATAAGATTATGATGTAATAACTAGGGAAAGCCGGTAAAACTAATTGGCTATATAAGCTGGGATCGAAGCTTAACTTTAAACTTCGGGTAAAAGTTCAAATTAATTTTATGCGGCATTACAACATCAAGACATTTAATAGCCTTCATATTCAGGTGGTGGAAAATCGCCACGTGCACAGTGGAGATCCACCACAGTAATAGTGAGACTTGAAATAAGTGAAAACAACAGTTCTATCTTTGAAGTAGTACATTTATTCTTTATTTTTACTTGCTCATTTCTTTGATGGCTATTTATGCTCAGTTCTTCGCTTTACGTAGGTACGTGGTGTTTCACTGACAATTGTCATGAAGTGTTTTGACAGGTAGAGCACTGCAACCTGACCCATACAAAACCTCTAAATATGATAATTGTCTATGAAACTCGCTTTATTCCCATCCGCTGACCATTACTTCCGCGTGGCTGAGTTGGAGGCCCTTGCTATAGATGCAAAACAAAATATGAAATCATTTCGTTTAATGGACGATTAGGAACCAGTGAATAATTAGAGGGTGGGGTGGGGGGGGGCAAGCTGGGGCACATAGTGGGTGGGTCAGCAAAATTGAAGTATCATGAGGGAGGAGGGCTACCAGGGTCATAATATAATGACAGGTTACATAGTTTATTAGTTTCTCCAGAAAGTATGACAATCCATATCGGGGATATTTAACCGGGGAGTGGGGGGTGGGGGCTGGGTCAGGAAAAAATCTGTCTTACAGGTCATGAAAAACCAAACATGGTGTACTCACTGATGCACCAGTCCCACCCCTCCCCCCTCCCCCACCACCCTCTAATTATTGACCGGTCCCTTAATAGCTGTTTGTCTTGTCGAGAAATTTAGTTGGTTTAATCATTATACTATGCACCTGCCATTCCAGAGACTGTTATTTTAACTGTTTTATTTTTTTTTCCGAATCCGATTTCTATATTTATTATATAACGGAGAAAATCAATTCACTGTCATTGGCTAAGAGTAGGTAAATTCATCATGAATTCTTAACGATAGCTATTTTCTCAGTAATAATAAATGATAGCCTGACTTAACAGCCGTCCCATTCTCTCCCGAGCCCAAGGGTCCGCGAGCTATAGAGAGGTCTGCGCAACGAGCTAAAAATTCCATACTGATGACATTTACAGTAGCCAGATCTTGGTGATGATTCTGGTTGGTCGACTTGTTTGTGCATAAATTAACACTCCACCCATACAACACCTTCGCGTGTTTTGCTTCGCCCACGAAAGAATACACCATGTCACGATCGAATTAATTGATTGTATTTTGTGTTTCAAACCTATCGAAGACGCCTCGTCACGATACAAAGTAGGTAAATGTAAATTAGAATTCAAAAACAAGACATTGTTTTTTGTTGCAGGATTGTTTTGGCATTAGAACCTACCATAAGACCAGTTGTACGCCCATGCGCCAATGTCTTCATTAAACGTTGCGGTCACCCTTTCCGTTCCCTTTTTAACCTTCACCTGATACCCAAACAAGATAAATGTTTTACTCAATGACTGGGAGACATAAAAAAGGACTACGTTGATGGCACGTTTTAGTGTAGTGCTCTCTAGTAGAGAAAGCCGGCGGTTTGTGCTGCTGCGTCTATCGCACCAATCACTGCTTACAGTCTTCACAGCGACGAAAACAAGACTGACAGTCTACCAATAACATTGCGAATTCTTTGACCAATCACATCAATGCCCAAAGTATTTACACCAGCTGACGTTACACAAATCACTTGAATCTGATGATGACTTTTGCTCAGGTTTTTGAGTCTGAATGTAACTTCCACTGACGGTCCTTCTCAGAACTATACTCAGGCGGACGATCGTAAAAGTTGACTAACTTGTGCTACATCTGAAGTTCACTATAATCGTTTATTGGAAGTAATATCGCAATACCTTTTTAAGAATCAAATCACGCTTCGGCATTAGTAGTATCCTAATGATCTTGATAGTGCCCACATTAAGATCATTGAAACTGGCTTTAATGACTAGTTGGTCTCTAAAGAGAATAATAATAATAATAATAATAAAAAAACGATCGTTAGGAAAAATATTTCGCAAAACAAAGAGTTGTCTCTGCAAGTAACTGGATCAATTAATCTTCTTCTTACAGGGAAGAAGTGGAAAAGACTACCTAGGGAAATGGGGAAAGGGGTTAAACCACCGGACACCGTACAGGGGCGTAGCCAGGGGATGGTTCCAGGGATTCCGGAACCCCCCCCTCTCGCGCCAAGGAACCTCCCCCTCTCCTTTTTGTTAACAGTGATTTTATCCCAGCAAGAGTGTAATGGACTCTCGATTCTCGAAATTCTTCGTTTTGTTCTGTGCTTACAATAAGTACAGTGAACGCCATTGTGGTATCTATTTCTACGTACGTAATGTAAGGATTTTAGATCAACAGTTTTCGTTGGAACCACTTTGGAACCCCCCTCCAAGAAATCCTGGCTACGCCCCTGCCGTATTTGCTCGAATAAAAGTTGGGGGCAGGGTGGTTAATGCTTTCGCACTAAAAGGGAGAGATTATTAGAGGAGGATTAATTGTGGGCCAGTGGCCCTTAAGCAGGGGGCCGTAGGTACGTGGTGCTTCACTGACAATTGTCATGAAGTGTTCTGATAGGTAGAGCGCTGCAACCTGACCCATACAAAACCTCTAAATATGATAATTGTCTGTGAAACACCACGTACCGACCCAGGGGGGCTTATCTCCGGTTTCTGAAGCATGAAGTGACTAGGAATTTTTCTGTTTCTCTCCCGGATGGGATTTAGTCCATCGCAGACATATCCTCCAGCATTAAATTCACCGGTACCCATTTATGCACCTATGTGAAGAGAGGCACTGTTTCAGGTGTTTATCCAATGAAGACAAGGCAATGAACCCGGCCAGGGCTGGAACTCGGACCACTCGATTGGGAGTCAAGCTCACTAACCAATCGCAGGACCAAAGTTTCTCGATAAACAGACTGAGGTATTATTTGAGAATACTACTGCCGCGTTTGGATGAACTTGACTGGTTCGTTAGACCTAAAATTCGGTCCCAGTTGTGGGGGGACTTGAGGGGAGGGAGCTCCGATAAAAGTGTGGAGATAATCGCAATTGTCGGCTATTTTAAAAGGAACTTCTAAGAGAAACCGGAAACGCGTTTGAAGGTGCAACTCAAATTCTCAGAAATCGTTCAAAACGTATTTTGTTTCCAGTTTAATATTAATATCCTAAATGCACCAAAATAACTTTAAAAATTGTCATTTTAAATTTAAATGGGCCATCTGTACTAAGCCATTCATTTTGCAACGATATCACAACACTTTCTATCGGAACCCCACCCCCTCCAGCCATGGTTCTGTTGTCAGCTTCATGTAACAGGTACATGTCATACCCTTGCGTTTCTGTTGTTGCGCCGTCGATTAAGTGATGTTGTTTAGTTTCTTGATCCCCTTCTCCATCAATCCAAACTATCAGACGCACCACATCTTCAAATTTTCCCGTGGTGTAAATTTCGACTTCGTATGTAACTGTGAAAACAAACAAATTGATTATGAAAGTAGAACACAGGGGGTAGTTTCGAAAGAAACTGTAATGCTGCGTTTGTGGTGGAGATGTACACAAATATTTGGCTTTATCGACAGAGTTGATAATGTTAATTGATCACCGGATTGTAAAAGCTGGCGTCAGCTGTTAAAATCCCTGAACGGTGGTCAATTTTCATAATCAACTCCGTCGATAAAGCCAAATTTTTGATTATGAAAGTAGTATGACACTGGCCTGATACATCTTATCTATCTTACCGTAAGTAAATTTGAGGGAGATACGCTTTTGAGTTGTTGACGATCGAAAGCTTTAATTTTCGGGCTTATGAAGTTGCAAAAAAACAAATGCTTGGTCTGGACAAGGGAGGAAAACAATTAAGATTTGACTGTTCAGTGATTAAAATTCAGTCAAATCATGTCAAGGTTAGATTATCACGTTAAGGTTGTCAAGCCATTGTACTGAGCCGAAGCAAGAATACTTGGACAAAGCTATTTTACTAAGTCATTGTTAAAGCTATTTTTGACGTTTTTTCTTATACAAGATCGATTATTTTTATCTAATCTCGAGATAGCTATCTAGAACTAAACACTATATAAAATTACTGTGAATGAGTGTTTAAATTCTCCAAAAATATTTCTTAAGGCCCGTTTACACAGGCGATTTTTGTCGCGGCAACTCGATGCAATTTTTGTCGCGCTTAAGTTGCAACTTCAAAATCGCACGTGTAAACCAGGTGCGATTTTCCGCGCGATTTGTCGCCGCGATATCGCAGAGGTTTCGAACATGTTTGAAACTTGATGCAACTTTAGCGCGACAAAAATTGCATCGAGTTGCCGCGACAAAAACGCCTGTGTAAACGGGCCTTTAGGTTCAGTACAATCACTCGCATATATCGATTTCAGTGTTATAGGTGGTTTGCAGACAATCTCTAGAGACATAGGTTGTTTACCATTTACATGGGAAAACCGGTTGGTCGACGGTTTGTACAAATGGTAAGCAAAAATCCCCAATGAAAAGTTCCGTTCAGAATTGGCGTGTACCATTTGCACAACCCCTACTAAATAACACGTGACACGCATCAAAATTGGAGTAGGACTTGGAACTGGTGAAAATCCCAAATGGTACACACATTTTCCGTTCGGAAATTTCGGTTGGAAATTTTGGACTACCTTTCAAGACGTTCGGAAAATTTTGGAAATTTTCCGGTCGGGAACACCTAAATAGCCTTACCATTTCATTCCAACCGAAATTTCCGAAATTTTTTGGTAAATGGTAAACAACTATAGATAACAATGGTGAAATGTACAAATGCTGGTGGACGAACAAAACGAACTAATGAGAGATCTAGGTTGTTTACCATTTACATGAGAAAACCGGTTGGTCGACGGTTTGTACAAATGGTAAGCAAAAATCCCCAATGAAAAATTCCGTTCAGGATTGGCGTGTACCATTTGCACAACCCCTATTAAATAGCACGTGACACGCATCAAAATTGGAGCAGGGCTTGGAACTGGTGAAAATCGCAAATGGTAAACACATTTTCCGTTCGGAAATTCCGGTTGGAAATTTTGGACTACCTTTCAAGAAATCCCGTTTTCCCGTGGAAATTTCCGTTGGGGAAGAAAAAAAATAGTCTTCCCATTTACATTCCATCCGAAATTTCCGGATTTTTTGGGTAAATGGTAAACAACCCTATTGTTCACCGTCCACCAGCATGGCGGCGATGACGTAACGTGAAAACCACCTATTCTAGGCACCTGAAATATTAACATATCACAACACTTTCTATCGGAACCCCACCCCCTCCAGCCATGGTTCTGTTGTCAGCTTCATGTATGCAAAATCATTTTTGAGTATTAAATTGACATGCAATGGTCGAGGGAGCAGAACGCAAACTGCAACTTTTAAAAAGATGACTTTGTAATTCACTGATACATGTTATCAATTTTTGTCACTTCATTATAATTTAGGAGCCGACAATTTAACCGGCTTGAGGGGGAGGGTAGGTGATTTTGAAAAAAAAAATTCCTGCAAGCGCCTGTCGGAAGGAAAAACTTGCATGCAGCACGAATGTAATAGAAAAAAATTCTTACTCTGCTGTAAGAAAGAAAAAAATGTTGCAAAGCTATTTCATCATTCCTTGGGGCTTAACAAAATCCCAGCAAAACTGCAACCATTCTCTTCCCTTGCTGCCTTTGAACTCTGGGTTTCGGGTGATGCCGCAGAATTATTGCTCCATATGTGCAAGATTTATTAGAGCTATTTTTCAATTAGGCCATGATCAACTAACTTCAATTTTGCTTTCACATTTGTTTTGAAGATTTCAGCCCACTTTTGAATTGTAACTGATGACTCTAGCAGCAATTACCATGCTATGAGCATTTCTGAACTGCTTTTTGCTACTTTTTAATTTAGGAACTAAACATTTTCATATCTGCGCGTGGTCAGAGACCGCGCAGGAAGTGGGGTTGGGGGCGCTTTAGCCCCCTCCCCCACCCCCCACTTGTTTTGGCGGATTAAATCACTATTTCTTTTTACTTAAGTAAACCAGATCTGTCTTTTCCAAAAAAATTGCATTACGTTATTTTACGTCAAATATACGGACCTGTAAGGAAACGCTGCATTTTTCAGATTTTCGATCCAATTTAGTTTGTTGAGGGTTTTCTCCTACAAACACGGCCGGACGAGACAGTTTGTCGTTAGGTTTGTTCCTGAACAGACGAAAAATGATTCATTTCTAACCATTTTAGAAGATTTAAATTTAAAATTTAAATTTACGCGTTCGCATTACTCCCCCACCCCACTCGAGAATCCGCTCCACGGTCTCTGTTTACCTGGTGGTGCATAACTTTATAATATTATCTTGACGTAATATGAAATGAGTGTAAAGAATGACTTTCCGCAAACATAGCTATACAAGAACGATTTTGTATAGCTTATAACATTTTAACTCATAAGGCTTTGCAGCTCGTGATTAGGACAACTACAATGTAAATGTAAATACATTTTGTATATCTAAACATAACCCTTTTTAAGGAAAAAAATCCTGCAGGGAAATGAGGTTGGAAAAAGTATCCTGTCCAACAGGTTGCTAGAAGAAAAAAAAAATCTTCCTGACCAGATATCACTCCCCCCCTCCCCCTGTTCGTCAAGAGTTAAATGGTCGCCCACTATCATACATGTTTGTATTGCGTATTACATGATATTACAATTTGTTGCCCTGAAATGTTGCACCCGTTTTGCCGGGCCTTTATAAAGCACACAAGGGGGCCTTCCTTCCGGCACAGTGTCGTGGGCACAAAAGAAGCGAAGGGTGAAACAAGAGCCGTGGATTCCCTACTATTTAGTGCTCTTGTCACTTCCTCTTCCTTCTGTACAAAACAATGCACGGTCTCTAGCTCCTCTTTTATTCATTTAATAAAAAGCTATACATGTGAAGATAATTTAAGTTTTCTTCTTCAGTTGCGCAAGAAGTACGGGGTCACGAATTTATCATGTGTATCACAAGAATTTTATTGGGTAAATTTTATTTGTAGAAATGCGTAGTCTTTACTTTTCACATGTGAAAATAGCTGTGCAGTCAATAGGAACGGCGTAAAGCTGTTTTCACATATGGAAGGACAACGTGCAAGGATTTCGATCAATCAGAGTTGTGCTCTGAAATGGTTTTCCCCATTTTAACGGCTCATCCTCCGAACAACAACGAAAGATTTGTGCCGTTGGAATGTCCTACACGACAAACTCTTACTAACCGAGTTCGAGGTGCGTTCTGGAAGTTACGGACTGAGTTTTTCAGTTCCCCTTCACTTATGGCCCACGTTCAGTACGGACCGAGAAAACAAGGTTAGTAAGATATTTATTTATCTGAGGTTGAGTAAGTGAAAAAGGAAACTTTCAAATTTAGCGGGCGTACAACAGAATACGGCCCGCAAATCTGACCAATCACAGCGCTTGTACTAACTGAGAGATATAATAAAACCCCGTAGGTCGCACTTGTTATGAAGTTAACTATAATATCAGTACTTTATCATTTAATTTAGTATTAGGTTGGGGCATACACAGAAAGAAAAACTTTGAACACGAAAAAGACGGTACAGTATGCTTTAAAATAATGTTTTTCTACTTTTTCCTACTCCCTCAGCTCGGCTGTTTATTTAGAATTGAATGGGAAAAGAAAACGTGTCGTCTACTTTGATGAAGCTGATGGATTTCAAGTTTTTAATTGTAAGCTCCTGGTGTACACGTGGTCATTATTACACATGGTCAAAAGAAAAGACAGTTTTACTCCTTGGAATTATATATGCAGCACTTACCAGAATACAAATGGCTGGACCGCGGCCATTTTGGAATCTCTTTTCTGAACACTGCAGTTAATGCTTGGTCTCCTTTTGTCACCTTTACCTGCAACAACAACAACAAATGTATATTTAAAAGTCGCTTTTACTCGGTTAGGGTTAGGGTTAGGAAAGGCTCCTCACGCAGGCACAGGTGGGAAAGGCTCCTCACGGAGTTCATAGGCCGACAGTGCACAGTGTTGCAGGTCAGATACGCACTCTCCCCCGAGCGGGACATAATTGAGATAATTGACATGGAATAATTGCACTCGTTAATGAGCAAGATTGGAAAAAAACATAGGTTCGTACGAACCTGCCGGCGCCGGCCGCTTCCGGGCGGCGCGTGCGGAGGCGGAGACGGCGGGAGGCGCGCCCGACGTCCGGCGGAGCGGCGGCGCCCCGGGGCCCCTTCCCGCGCCGCCGTGCGTACCGACGCCGCGCTACTTACAGGGATTACCAAGAGGCCGAGATGGCGGGATGCGGGACCGTCTTGCGGCGAGTGCATAAAGCGGGGCAACATCTATGATACGTTTCTATATTACTTTTCTCGGCTACTTTCTATATTTTCCGAAAGAGAAAGTTGTTCGTTTCTTTCGTTCCTGCTCATACTATTGCTGTTAATGAAATATCAGTGCTTCTACGCCCTAAAGTACGCTAAACCGGAAATGATACCCTAGACCGGAAATGATGCGACAGTACCTTTTCCTGGAAGGCGCGGTGGCTTAATGGTTAGCCGGAGTAATACACCATTTTACTAATGATCAGTTCCCAGTGAATTGTGGGTAGGTCCAGTCCTCTGTGGGGGCAAACGGCCCTCTAAAGACGTAATTTGAAATTCTAATTTTGACCGTTTGCCTCCACAAAGGACTGGATCTACACACAAATCACTTGGAACTTATCATTAGCAAAATAGTGTATTGCACCGTTGTCATTGTCGTTGTCCCACACTCCACCCTGGCCTACATACTGTACTGGAGGTAGTTCTGCCATGCAATAGCTAGAGGACGAAGTGGGGGGGGGAAGGGGGCAGAGTAGGCCCTTCCGATTATGCTAGCATTTTTTCGGAAATATTTAGTTAAACAAGCATTTTTTTCACACTCTTTCTGTAAATTGCTAGTATTAGTTAGCATTTTGCATAACTATGATTTAGATTTCAACACTCAAAAGATTTTAAATGCTAAATTTTACAATTCAAAAGCATTGTGTTGATTTGCTTTTGTGTTTGAGAGAAGGATTTCTGTAACTGAAGCAGTGAACTGAGTCGAAAGAAGTCGGGACCAAGCTGGTCAGCGGTTAACTTTCAGAGGCCGTTCGCGCACTTGCTCAAACAGGATGGCGTCGGCCAGTGCCACGCCATCTTCTCGAAACTTGCAGCTCATATAAGGAAATTCTGACGAAGAACATAGACCGGTTTCCTTCAACGATGGCTGTATCAGAGGTTTTAAAAACAAGCAATTTAGCACCTTTCACTTTATTCAGTTGATGATAAGCATAATGATAATGATGAGGATTTATATAGCGCTTTTATCCAAAGGGCTCAAAGCGCTTTACAACACTTTTTGGGGGACTTTGCTAGACTGCTTTTTAGGCGCAAATTGCAGCCACGCAGTTTACAATCTTATTTGAATGAATAGTAGGATCAACACAGGTGCCCCCATAACAGAATAAGTTATAGACCATCACTCCGGGGACTACGTCCCCTACTCTTTCCGATCAGTGCGTGGGTTCTTTAACGTCCCACACCAGTACTGTGAGACGGAACCTCCGGTTTTATCGTCCTTATCCGAGAAGACTAGAAAGTCTAACCATTTGCAGATGTCATTACAAAGGTAGCATTTTCTCCTCAGTTATTTAAAGACCCTGAGTGTTGGTCCGGCCTGGGCTTGAACCCCCGACCTCCCGCACAGCAGTCCGGTGCTCTACCACTGAGCCAATCGGTCGGCGGTTGAACTCACAGTTTCACGCATAAAAGAGCCCGGGGCGACGAAAACATGATCTGACAGTGGTCGGTTGACATTC
>OX419341.1:27549096-27691596 GCA_948470475.1 Galaxea fascicularis | reverse complement strand
TGCATCAAGAGCAAATTTTTGTAAAAATTAAAACATTGCAAGAAAGCAGGAAAGAAAAGAAAAAGAGAAGAGGCTGATTAAAAGTGCACTTTTAAATGTGGCTAAATGCAATTTAGGTGAGGTTAAACTCGGGCCAGTGCTGCCAGTGGTCTTGCTCATTTGTGCAAGTAATTTTTGCAGCTCCTGGCCCTGTTCCCTCCCACCCATTACTGATTAAGGTCAATAAGTTTGTTGAATGGTAAGTATTCCACTGAATTCATACAGTGTGACAGTACCTGTTGGCAGGTGCTCCCTGGGCTGGTTCCCACTCACAGGGTTGCCATGGTTACTTCCCTGCTGCACCTGAATTGCTTAGGATCCCACCAACCTCAATAGCACCAACTTTCAAGCTCATCAATTGGCGATGAGTTTAACTGGTATTTCACAGCATACCAGGAACATCAAAACCAAATTACCTCACACATGCAGTCCTTAACATAAATATAATTATTCGTGTACTAGCTCCTATTCAGTTTTCACTGTAAGCTTCCACCCAACCCTAACAAGTGATGTGTGATCATACATGTAGGACAGATCATAACAGCAGGATTGTTCCCTACTCTTTTCAATAAGCGTGTGAGTTCTTTTACGCCCACCTCAAGTTTTTGCATGTGGAGGAGAAAGGCACGAGGCTAACAGCTTAACGTTTCTGCCTAGTGACACGACCATTTGTACTAAGATACATGTAGATGTTGAGCATGTGTGCAGCCAGCATGATGTCACCTGTTATTTTAAGATTCTGGTTTGAGGTTCGGTCTCGGGGTGTGAACCTGCAACCTTCTGCTCAGCAATCTGGTGCTGTATCAGGCGAACTAACTGGTCCTGGGGAATTTTGATCAAAGCGACATAGTTTAATCTCATTCAATTGAGGAGGAGAATACCAAGGAAATGAATTCAGAAGTTTGTACAATACAGCTGTCTGTATTGTAGAGGTATACTCATTTTATTAGGGGAGTTTTCAGGACAAATCTTTTAAGTCGTTTATTCCCAATATTCTTTTTAAAAATACTCCAGTAAAAATTAACCTTAAGTCAGGTGTGGTTAGGGTCAGAATTAACACAGTCAACTGAAACCAGCTTAATGAATATATGGACTTCTATTTATGAGTTGGTGTTTGCGCTACATATGTTTAACTCGTGGGTAAAATCAGTTAACTTGCCAATGTCAACAGCATGGATAGTAAAAAAACATTTTGATTTTGAGATTAAAGTATTTTAAAATTGTGTTTTCATTGATTTTTGTTGTAAATTTTTGTTTTATTGACAGGGGGACTTTGTGGCATTTGCATACAACTGTGATTGCTTTTCTGTTGGCATGGTAGCAGAAACATGGATCTCTTTCAAGTTCGATTCTTGGAGCAGGTTGCAGGTCAGTGGTAGAGCACCGGACTGCTATGCGGGAGGTCGGGAGTTCAAGCCCTGGGCAGCACAACACTCAGGGTCTTCAAATAACTGAGGAGAAAGTGCTACCTTTGTAATGATATCTGCAAATGTTAGACTTTCTAGTCTTCTCAGATAAGGACGATAAAACTGGAGGTCCTGTCTCACAACTCTTCACAAATTGACTCTGTGGGACGTAAAAGAACCACTAGGGCGGTAATGAACCCTGGCTGTGACCACCCCTAGTGCTGACCTAGAGGACCTTAACATGTCTATACCCTCTTTAAAAAAAAGACGTTGTATCGACTCGTATCGTATCAACCAGAACAAGTTTTTCCTGGCAATCTGATCCAGCACTTGAAGAAGATGAGACAGATAAACAAGCAAACAAAAAAATCGTTATTTAATCTTGTTAATTTTGTAGCACACAAAATGCTAGTTTCACCAAGCTAAAATGAAGTAAAAAGGACGAGAGATACGTTAGCTTTCCAAGAAGATTGAAGAGTATTATTTTAAGACCTTTTGTGTTATTATAGTATTCAGGTTTATTGGATATTGATGGGGTTTCTTGTGGTCTTGCATTTGTCTCTGATGCAGGTTGGAAGAAATCTTGGGAGATCTTTATGCACCATTTGACAAGTGGGAAGTTTGATGTGGAAAGATCTCAAGACAATTCCACTGATCCTATTGTCATTGTTGATGCCTACATGTTGAAAATAGAGAGGAGGGTGAACAAGAATGTAAGATGATCTCCTATTATCGATTGGTTAATAAAGGATGTCAACTTAAGTATTAATTTTTTGTGTTACAGTGTAGATCAATGATTAGATGTATATCAAAAAACCTGGAATCACAGTTGTTGTCATATATGGCCAAGTTCATGGTCACCTTGGGCAATCATTTGAATAACTGTTATGGCTCTGAAGTCATGAATGTTTTGCAATATTTATACAGTTCAAATCACTGTGGAGAATTTCCATCATACACTGTAAAGTAGTATGCAACATAAGCGACCCATTTCAGTCCAATGGCAGAGTGAGGCCTTTCTGGTAGCTGTGGGTCCCTTCATCAAGTAGTCAAACGTTTTTCTATTTAGTAGTGATAATAATTTATTGATGCTCATCACTTACCTAGTCGGTATATCTTTCTTTCTTTACAATAATTCATTTTTTGAAGGAAAGAATTTTTGCGCTTTACCAATAAAATATTTTCAGTGGGCACCTCTTGTTTGGGTAAAGAAATTCAGCTTACAAACCAGTCACTGAAATGGGATAGCTAGCAAAGGGTACTAAAGAATGTACAGTATCTGCCTAAACAAATGATTTTTACAGCAAACACATTTTTCTATGATTTTCTATCCTTGTTATGTTGCAGCTACTGGTGACAAATTGTGTTGACGTTTACTCCCACTTTGCCATTCAGTAGCTTCACTACAGTAAATATTAAGGCTGCTGTTTGCAGGACAGTTTGTTAGGCCTGGTCAATGGAAGTTTGGTGTAAGTGCCACATGTTTATTGTGATAACAGTAAGAACATGGTGACATGTTTCTGTTTGGAGTTTGATGATATTTTGATGAAGCAAATTAAGTCCCTTTTACAAATTTACAATGAAATTCATCATCACAGTTTATTGTTTTTGCTTTTTCAGTGTGTCAATTGCAACTGCTTCATTCTTGTGAAAAAATTCAAAAAAATAAAAACATATCAAGCAATGCAAACCCCCACACTCCAATGGTTGTTTTCATGGCCTTACAGTTTGTGTTGTCTTCTGGTGTTTGTAAATTTCATTTTATCATCAGAATGGTGTTGCCCTCTTTTGATTTTTCTGGCCTGATCAACAATTGATCAGACCAGAAAAATTAAAATGAGTTGGTTTTGAATAGGTGGGTAGATTTGGTATCATGAACAGTGTCACTTGTGGATCCACTTCAAGCTGATGTCCGTGACCCAGAGATTTTTAAACAACTAAGGCCTGGTTCAAATGTCGAACTTCTCATGTACCGAACTTAAATCCCTATTTGGGTCGACCCTAGCCTGAGATCATGCCCTCTCCCTATTATCCCTTTATGTCTCTCACGGGAAGAGGGCATGATACATTTCTTTGTCAGATCACATGTAAAAATGCCAGATTCTGGACTTTTTTCTGATTGGCTTAGAAACAATACCTCTGAGATTCCCGCCAATGTACGCAGAGTGGCTGACTTCCGGTAAATGCTGATTGGCTCATTAATTTGCCAGGTAGAGCTGACGTTTGTTTATTTAAATTAGAGGGTGGCTGGCGCCATGTTAAATAAATGTATCAGGCGTTATTTTTTTTCCTCTCGCCTCGTCCGCCCTTGAAAAAAAAAAAACCCTGATCGCAGGTTAGGTCGAAACAAAAACTATCAAGTTCGACTGTTTGATTAAAACGTGGAACTTTTCATGTACCGAACTAAATTTGTGGTGTCAAGAAAGACCATTTTCACTGCTTAAAATATAAAATTGAACCAATGTCACACCCTTCCATTTGGCTTGAAAAAAACATATTAAGTCATGTACAAGCTTGGATCAGGTTGGAAAAGCTTTCTGTGTTGTTTTTGCTTTATGTTCAAGGAGATCGCGATCATATTGAAATGCAAATACACAACGTGAATTTCAAAACCGATAAATAGCGTTAGTGCTAGTTGGAAGTAGACCCTTTTGAGCTGTCCAGGTTTAGCATGTTGCAATTTATTTAAAATTTCACTTTGAGAACGCGGTCTGTGGTCACTGTGCTTGTGTGAGTTCCCTTTTCATGCATGAAATGTCATACAGCCAATCATAAGTACTGTTATACTGAAAAATGCATTAACATATTTTATGCATTTGGTTCGGCACATGAAAAGTTCGACGTCTGAACCGAAGTTGCTCCCCAGTCGAACTTCCCATGTAGACCAATCCTTGGGTTGACCCAAATTAGATATGTTGAACTTAATTGATTCAAATGTTGATCTTTTGATGTACTTAAGGTGCAGCACATTTGAGTACATGAAAAGTTCAACATTAGAACTGGGCCTAAGTTAGTGTTAGCATGTAGCAAGAATACATGTACATGCTTGCTTTCAGTACCCAGTGCCGCTTGATATTGTTCTAATAACACAGGAAACTGAAGTGTGCCCAAAACGACCTTCAATTCAGTTCTCCAATAAAATTATTGCTGTCCCAAAAGTTAATACTGCTGGATTGTTTTTTTCTCCATTTTTTCTCTCTCAGAGGATTTCTTTGTGAAAGGGAAGATCTTGGGAAAAGGATCTGAAGACCAAAAACTTCCCAGACAGACCTCATGAGTTGCACCGTTAATGTGATAAAGGTTAGTGAACTGTTTCATATGATAGAATGGTGTCCACTGTATAAAATACAAAAGTAAATAATCTTGTAAATACACATTAGATCATGTGTACTGAAGGCACTTGTCTGCCAAGTGCAGGGTTCGTACGTGTCTTGAAATCTCTTGAAAACCCTTGAATTTCAGGAGGCCGATTTCAAGGCCTTGAAAGTACTTGAATTTCGTTTTGGGTCCTTGAAAGTCCTTGATTTTTTATTGAACAAGATCGAAAAATATCTGCTTTAAGGCTTTAAAGTAAATGAAATCCAGTGAGAACAAATGTTCAGGAAAGCAAGGCATTATGCTCTGGAAATGCTCATGAATTATGTGGTAACCTGTGTTTTTGTTCCCAGTGCTCTCTCTCGTTATTCTCACGCATGTACGTTTAGCTACAAGTGCACTGTGCATGTCTGGTTTACACGTGTTTTTAAGCACTCGTTTTCTGGTGTTTGCGTGTTTTGAGGTAAAATTGCCATTACAATTTCTAAGTAGGGTCCTGGAAAGTCCTTGAATCTTTGGCCTGAAAAAGTGTACGAACCCTGCAAGTGTTAATTGACACTCAGTTGAGTGGCAGTCACCATGATCTTCAACTTGGTAGAAAGTATAGCCACTATCAGTCAATATTATTTGGTCAGTATGTTGGTCGAAACACTTCTAGGTCAATGCATGTATGTTGACTGCTACATTATGTAGGCCAACAGTTGACAGATACGTTAATCATCACTAGGCTGGTAATCTACTGTCACTTGGTTGGTTCTTGTTATTGAGTTTTTTCTACTCAAATATTTTAATTTAAGTAATCTAGTTTTTTCTATTCAAATTACTTTCATTGGCATTGCCCACTACACTGAGTGCCACCCCTTTTACCTTTCATGTGTGGATATTTTCGAAATACTAACACCAACATCACCAACATTTACATGTATAAGACACAAGAATTGTCATTTGATTTGTTGAATAGTTGAATCACAATGACTATTAAACATTGGCACTGCGTGTCTTGCATTGTGATGACAACATTTCCCTGATTGCTTTGTTCATAGTTTTTCTTATTTCTTCTTGAGCTCAATTGCCACTTTGCAGTCAGTTGAAGAACCTTGTAACCGGAATTTGTGATTTTAAAATCATAATTTAACATTTGTAAATAATGTGAAACCTTTTGAAGCCCCCAGCCTCTAATAAACCCCAGTCCAGAGGGGCCAAAAAGAGTATGCCTCAGGGGGCTAAATCCAGCCCAAATCCCAGAAAAATCAGGCCGAATTTGCAGCCCAGTCAGTCCAAGGATGCGCGTAAACAAACTGAAAGCATCCACCCTTCATGAAAATGTTACAGTAAAAACCCGCATACAAGAACACCCATTTTCGGGGTTCAGGCTGTTGGGTTCTTATATATTGGGTATTTTAAGTGAAATCATTTATAAGTGTTTTAATTTTTTACTTCTAAAAACATGTAAGGGATTTACTAACTATGATGAAATACATAACTTTCAGAGAGAATTAAACTTGAGACATACAGCATTAGAAAATAAATTGCACAATCGAGTAAAGCTACAGACACTTTGTTCTATTAAACTGAAAAGGGAAGAGTTTTTATATATAAGAACAATTTTCAATTTTCGGGCTGAATGTGTTCTTATATATATGCTCCTTTTTTTACCAAATTTCAGCCTGGGTGTACTTAATCCACATGTTCTTGTATGCGGGTTTTACTGTATTGGAAAGAATTCCACACAGCCCCATACATTTATTATATATGCATTACCGCCATTATAGTAACCCTGTTTCAAAAACGAGGAGAGTTTGAATCACAAAATCCATGTATAACTAATGTATGGGGAAATCTTGCCATGTTATTTTATGGAGAATAAGAGTAGAAAGCATTTTCCAGCATCATCCGGTCAGGATATTGAACGATACTTATTGACTATTGTGCAAATATGAATGACAGTTTCTAATGCAACGTACATTAACGTTTATTGCTATTTAGGCGAGTGCCACGTGAAGGAGATTTTTGTTAACGCATTTCCTTTGGGTTTTATGTATAAAAGAATAATTTTGCTTCTTAGCGGCAAAAAACTGTGACAAATCCACTTTGTACGGGAAAAGTGTACACGGTAACACTTGCCACCATGCTACCAGACATGCTAATACGGAGCAATCACGATTTTCTGAGCTCTGTCTTATTCATTTCTTTTCTTTACTCCGGCTGCTATTTTGGGGGATTGTTCCGAAGCAGGACATGTTTAAATACTTGGATGCGATCTTGCACTGTTCTACTGGCTGAAAAATCGGCATCTGCATCAGAAACACAGACTGAAGTTTGGAGCAGGGTTGGCGTAGTGGTGAGACCGCTCACCTTCCACCAATGTGTCCTGGGTTCGATTCCCGGACTCGGCGTCATAATTTGGCTGAGTTTGTTGGTTCTGTACTCAGTTCCAAGAGGTTTTTCTCCGAGTACTCCAGTTTTCCCCTCTCCTCAAAAACATATTTGATTTGATGTAGAGTTGATTTGATTTACAGTCTCCCCAATTAGTAGAGCACTTGTGTTCGGCTAGAACGATTTGAGACTTAAATAAAGTTATTATTATTATTATTATTATTATTAATTGTTATTATTATTAAGTTTGATACGTGGCTGGTTCTGTCTTGTTCAAATGCAGGCGGCAATGCCAATTCCAGGGTGTCAAGTTCCTATTTTTTCCTATTTTGTGGCCTGCCTCCTATTTTCTCCTATTTTTTCATGAAATTCCTAGTTTTTCCTATTTTTTAGGGTCTTACTAGGTACACAGAAACATTTTGAAATATTTGAAATGAAATTGCCAGTAAAATTGATAAATTTTACAAAAAACTGAAACTTCATGTCAAAAAAAGACCAGTTTGAAGCCTTTAGAGTGATTTCTTCTGAAACTCGTGCCCAGACTTTCTCAGTGCTTTTGATTGTTGATGTTCAAAAGCCGTGGTTGGCTTTTATTGTAGGGAAGACATACATTTGGTGACAGTGAACTTTGATATTGTTTCGGTTTGTCAAAAAAATTATTGTTGCTTATCATTCTCGCAGTTTTAAAGGACTAATAAATCATCATCTTGGGAAGTATCTAATGAAATTTGGAATCGGGTAATTGTTGTAGGATGAGTTGTGCTCGGTAACACAGGTGGTAACACTTGTTTTTGTTTATACGGCAATGAATTGTGGATGTATGCCGTGGTACCTGTTAAACATTTAAGCGTTGGGTTGTGGAACAGAGTTGCTGTTGGGAGTGTTAAGAGGATAGAACTCAAAGAAATCCTCTTTTTTTTTTCCTATTTTGGGGTGAGAATTCCTATTTATTTCCTATTTTTTGGCCACTGTCATTCCTATTTTTCTATTTTCCAAGTGTCATTTGTCACTTGACACCCTGCAATTCTGCAAACAATAGGACCCACTCTGCTAACAATGGCTCCTTTTCATATTTGCCGACCTGGAACAGCAACAACAGAACCATTGCAAACAACAAGACCTGTTCTACTAATAAAGACTTTCATCTCTGTCGACCCTATTGCTGAAATGACAATAGAATTCTTTCGCGGTTCGTGCTTTTGTTTGGCCTTTGTGTCGCCCGTGGAAGCTATCTTTGTCACGTAAGGTCAAGATTGGATGCCAAAAACGCTTGTGTGCATACTTTCCAGACACAACACCAACATTCCACTACTTGCTTGTTGATGACCTGGTATTTGTGCACAATCCCGGCCTTCAATAGTACTGAATCTCCTCTATGGTGGCCAAGGACTGCCACCGAATTTTCAGGGCAAATAGAAAACATTTGGAGAGAACACATAAGCTTAGGAATTATTTAGCCCAAAGCAATTTCAGGTGAAAATGTAAAAGAATTCACGGCGGACGTAAAACAACAAAACACAAGAAAACAAAATCAAACAGAATGCCCAAGATTCGTCTCTATGTCGTTACATAGTTTAAACGTAGCACAGCACCCTCTGTGATTATCATTCTTGCACGAACTTAGCTGCACTTATGAGGCCACTCCATGTGTGTAACAGGTAATATTTCAACTGGCATATCCTCTTAGGCAGACGAAGAAGAAGAAGAACCAACAACTGTTTTTAAACTCGGCCTTCCAGTAATTAAGTTTGACTGACCTGAACAACGGACTGGAAAAATCAGGAGTAAGGAATCACGGCGACTGGCTCCAAAAGTGTGTATTTTTTATGTATCAAAATTTTTTATGTATTCTCATAATTCCTTCAGGACCTTTTGATACTTACGCAAATTGTCCATCTTAAAACTTCTTCCAAATTGCTCTGAGCATTCCAAGCCCTTCGGATGGAAAAAAGTATCGTCTAATTCCCAAAAAATAAAGCTCCAGCCGTTTGCTTCCACTACGGAAATCCCAGAATGCCCAGAGACAAGAGCTGCAAATATGGCACTTTTGTTTAATACTGGGGAGGGGGTAGTTTCCTACCCTTACAGTTAGTTATCTCTGAAAAATACATCAATTCCCACAGTTTTCTTTTTTTCTTTTTTTTTTTTTCACTACCCCTAACATAACCCGTGCGAACATAGTGTTCTTAAGTCCTCTCCTACTGGGAACAGGAGACCCTCTGGATGCGAGATACTTACAAGAACTGTCCCTTGCTACATACTTTGTCGATTTAAGGAGGCTGCAGCAATAGTTACAGCCATATTGAGGCCTAAGCGCTATGAAAGGTAAAGTGCCCTCCCAAACGTACCCGCCATTCGTATCTTTTCTCCCTAAACAGATTTAGCACAAACAAAAATAAAACAGACATAAGACGAGTTAAAAGCAAGTTACATAACACAGAGGGAAGACTGCCCAGGCAGAAAAACTGGCGTAATGCTTTCCCAGTAATTAAGCAAATTGATGTTTTAGAGGTGCAAAACAAAAAATAACAGTTATATGAAACAACTAGTTCTGTCAAGACGAAAAAGAAACTTGCAAGAACTGGTGAGAGTGGAGGGAGAACACCCAACACCAGAGGAAATCATACTGGGAATATAAATTAAAGACCACAGGAAAAAATAAAACATGCCATAGGTTACGGTGGAATAACCTACCACTCCTACCCATGAAAACCTCAGGATGGGGAAGGGACAAGGAAATGTAAAAGTATTGCTCCTCCCTACACTATTGCAGTGCAAAAAAGTCAATAACGTTTTTATGCTAATTAAGGCAAAATCAATTATCTTTATCCTACACGAATCAATTACCTTTTTAGTGTAATTATGCATCCAGCAATTCCAGCAGTGCCCATCCTCCCCCACTACCCCCCGCGGAAAACGCAGGGCATTTGCAATGTCATCGTGGCCTGGGGGCTGGGCATTTGCGTTCCCCAGGGCGACCCCCGGGCATTTGACACGCAGCGTGCTTCAAAAGTACCATGGAGAAATTCATCGGTAAAGACCAGGTTTCTTTGGAGATTGCATGTTTTTAACGGTATGTTTTCTCAGTTTCTTTTTTTAAAATAAAAGCAACCACTTCAACTATCGTAAACATGACTATTTCGAATTCAAAACTGGCCTAGCAGTTTTTTAATCACCTAGCATCTACTGTTGTCCTTCAGGTCTTACCATTGCATTAAAATACTAAAAAGTAAAACGTTTTATTCACTGATTAAAATGTGTTGTAAGGTAACGATCCCAGATGCGCGGCATTTGCCCTCTTCCTTCATCCCCGCCCCGCCCCACCCTGCGAAATTTCCCCATTCTTTTTTTTAAGGGTAAACTCGGGTAGAGAAAGAAAACACACTGCTGCTGCAATTGACTTATGCATTAAAAAACATAAATTACCTTTTTATGATAACTAAGATAAAAAATTATCAGCGTTTAATGCAAACATTTAATTGTTATTCACATATTCAAAACAACTAATGCATGTTCTGAATATATGAATAAATTACTACGAAAGGGAGGGATGGGAGTGCCTCCCACCCTCCCTCTTCCAATCTTCCGAGTGGAAGAGGGGAGGGATGGGAGTGCCTCCCACCCTCCCTCTTCCAATCTTCCGAGTGGAAGAGGGGAGGGATGGGAGTGCCTCCCACCCTCCCTCTTCCAATCTTCCGAGTGGAAGAGGGGAGGGATGGGAGTGCCTCCCACCCTCCCTCTTCCAATCTTCCGAGTGGAAGAGGGGAGGGATGGGAGTGCCTCCCACCCTCCCTCTTCCAATCTTCCGAGTGGAAGAGGGGAGGGATGGGAGTGCCTCCCACCCTCCCTCTTCCAATCTTCCGAGTGGAAGAGGGGAGGGATGGGAGTGCCTCCCACCCTCCCTCTTCCAATCTTCCGAGTGGAAGAGGGGAGGGATGGGAGTGCCTCCCACCCTCCCTCTTCCAATCTTCCGAGTGGAAGAGGGGAGGGATGGGAGTGCCTCCCACCCTCCCTCTTCCAATCTTCCGAGTGGAAGAGGGGAGGGATGGGAGTGCCTCCCACCCTCCCTCTTCCAATCTTCCGAGTGGAAGAGGGGAGGGATGGGAGTGCCTCCCACCCTCCCTCTTCCAATCTTCCGAGTGGAAGAGGGGAGGGATGGGAGTGCCTCCCACCCTCCCTCTTCCAATCTTCCGAGTGGAAGAGGGGAGGGATGGGAGTGCCTCCCACCCTCCCTCTTCCAATCTTCCGAGTGGAAGAGGGGAGGGATGGGAGTGCCTCCCACCCTCCCTCTTCCAATCTTCCGAGTGGAAGAGGGGAGGGATGGGAGTGCCTCCCACCCTCCCTCTTCCAATCTTCCGAGTGGAAGAGGGGAGGGATGGGAGTGCCTCCCACCCTCCCTCTTCCAATCTTCCGAGTGGAAGAGGGGAGGGATGGGAGTGCCTCCCACCCTCCCTCTTCCAATCTTCCGAGTGGAAGAGGGGAGGGATGGGAGTGCCTCCCACCCTCCCTCTTCCAATCTTCCGAGTGGAAGAGGGGAGGGATGGGAGTGCCTCCCACCCTCCCTCTTCCAATCTTCCGAGTGGAAGAGGGGAGGGATGGGAGTGCCTCCCACCCTCCCTCTTCCAATCTTCCGAGTGGAAGAGGGGAGGGATGGGAGTGCCTCCCACCCTCCCTCTTCCAATCTTCCGAGTGGAAGAGGGGAGGGATGGGAGTGCCTCCCACCCTCCCTCTTCCAATCTTCCGAGTGGAAGAGGGGAGGGATGGGAGTGCCTCCCACCCTCCCTCTTCCAATCTTCCGAGTGGAAGAGGGGAGGGATGGGAGTGCCTCCCACCCTCCCTCTTCCAATCTTCCGAGTGGAAGAGGGGAGGGATGGGAGTGCCTCCCACCCTCCCTCTTCCAATCTTCCGAGTGGAAGAGGGGAGGGATGGGAGTGCCTCCCACCCTCCCTCTTCCAATCTTCCGAGTGGAAGAGGGGAGGGATGGGAGTGCCTCCCACCCTCCCTCTTCCAATCTTCCGAGTGGAAGAGGGGAGGGATGGGAGTGCCTCCCACCCTCCCTCTTCCAATCTTCCGAGTGGAAGAGGGGAGGGATGGGAGTGCCTCCCACCCTCCCTCTTCCAATCTTCCGAGTGGAAGAGGGGAGGGATGGGAGTGCCTCCCACCCTCCCTCTTCCAATCTTCCGAGTGGAAGAGGGGAGGGATGGGAGTGCCTCCCACCCTCCCTCTTCCAATCTTCCGAGTGGAAGAGGGGAGGGATGGGAGTGCCTCCCACCCTCCCTCTTCCAATCTTCCGAGTGGAAGAGGGGAGGGATGGGAGTGCCTCCCACCCTCCCTCTTCCAATCTTCCGAGTGGAAGAGGGGAGGGATGGGAGTGCCTCCCACCCTCCCTCTTCCAATCTTCCGAGTGGAAGAGGGGAGGGATGGGAGTGCCTCCCACCCTCCCTCTTCCAATCTTCCGAGTGGAAGAGGGGAGGGATGGGAGTGCCTCCCACCCTCCCTCTTCCAATCTTCCGAGTGGAAGAGGGGAGGGATGGGAGTGCCTCCCACCCTCCCTCTTCCAATCTTCCGAGTGGAAGAGGGGAGGGATGGGAGTGCCTCCCACCCTCCCTCTTCCAATCTTCCGAGTGGAAGAGGGGAGGGATGGGAGTGCCTCCCACCCTCCCTCTTCCAATCTTCCGAGTGGAAGAGGGGAGGGATGGGAGTGCCTCCCACCCTCCCTCTTCCAATCTTCCGAGTGGAAGAGGGGAGGGATGGGAGTGCCTCCCACCCTCCCTCTTCCAATCTTCCGAGTGGAAGAGGGGAGGGATGGGAGTGCCTCCCACCCTCCCTCTTCCAATCTTCCGAGTGGAAGAGGGGAGGGATGGGAGTGCCTCCCACCCTCCCTCTTCCAATCTTCCGAGTGGAAGAGGGGAGGGATGGGAGTGCCTCCCACCCTCCCTCTTCCAATCTTCCGAGTGGAAGAGGGGAGGGATGGGAGTGCCTCCCACCCTCCCTCTTCCAATCTTCCGAGTGGAAGAGGGGAGGGATGGGAGTGCCTCCCACCCTCCCTCTTCCAATCTTCCGAGTGGAAGAGGGGAGGGATGGGAGTGCCTCCCACCCTCCCTCTTCCAATCTTCCGAGTGGAAGAGGGGAGGGATGGGAGTGCCTCCCACCCTCCCTCTTCCAATCTTCCGAGTGGAAGAGGGGAGGGATGGGAGTGCCTCCCACCCTCCCCTCTTCCAATCTTCCGAGTGGAAGAGGGGAGGGATGGGAGTGCCTCCCACCCTCCCCTCTTCCAATCTTCCGAGTGGAAGAGGGGAGGGATGGGAGTGCCTCCCACCCTCCCTCTTCCAATCTTCCCCGTTTTTGTCTTTTTTAAGTGGAAGATTGGAGTTCATTTTACCCTGTTTGATGTCTTATTTCTGGTTTTCACTTGAAGAAGTAAATGAAGGAGACATGTTTGCCACTTTTGGTTGCGGCACTTTATTAAGTGTGATGTGCAGATTTTGTGTGTTTTATTTGCTTTTTCTTGTCTTAGTTTGTGTACAATTGTTTATGTAAAACTTTAAAATCATCTAAATAAAATAATCTAGTTGAACTGTATGACAAGGTGTAAATTAAACTGTAATTTAAACTTCAGTACTGTGTATTTCATGACCTGTTGGAAATCCTTTGAATATACAATGCCCTCAATTGATTGCAATTGTTAAATTACTTAACAAGTTTTTCAAAGTAAAGTAATTAGAACGAAATATAGCTAGATTATACAGAAGTTTATTTCACATTGTTTTATTTGTACATTATGGTGAAATTAACTAATTGGAACGTTTTTCTTTGTATGAACAGCAACTTTAATTTGAGTGCCACGGTTCAAAACACATTTAAAGGTTACCTAGTCTTTTTCAAAATCGACGTCATGCATGCTCTTATTGGAATGTTTGGAAAAATATTTTTTTGATTAAAAAGAGTCTTTTTTGCAGTTTGTAAAAGAGTTTATTATTCGAAATTTTAATGCTACGTTGATGAAAGTTAATGTAAAGGATGTCGGTTCTTTCGCAGTAAGTAATAAACTCAGTATTTCTTGTGGAAAACGGAAGAAAATGAAAGGAAAAAATGCCTTTTTTCCATTTGAATCTTTCCTAGTGTTCTGTCAACACTGGTGTTTATGCTTGGAAAGTACAACGAACTCTTAAGTAAAAAAGAGGTTCCAAAACTTGTTTAGAATGTTCTTTTCCGCTGAGCACTAACTCTGTTGTGATAAGCTAGTATATCCTAATTGGAGTTTGCCCACTTACCTTTTGGTTTTCACCGGTGTCTCAAAACATCACTGCGGCACTATGACTTAAAAACATTAACTGTCGTACTATTCATACTCAATTCTCTCCTCTCCAAAGAAAAGCAAAGGCCCTGAAGACTAAGGCAACGTTGTTTGTCATTTGTAGTTTTAGTGTAGAACACACAAACGTTGAAGCTAATGCGCTAGAATCCCTTCCATATCATGTAATAGCATGCGTTATTAAGAATTACAACTATGAAAAAACAAAATTGGCATTCTGATACCTTCTCGCGAGAAGAAAGCAAGTACCGCAAAAATTATCACGTAATGTAGAATTGAAACTCTTAGTTTGCATAATATATTTGCGAATGCATTTTAGACGAGAACGATGTTCAAGGACGGTAAAAATTAAATCTATGCGATCAGGAAGTCTATCGTGATTCCAAAATCTTTTACGAGAATAAGAGACCAAGAAGCGTAAATTAAAACAGTTTGGCGGCGGATACTATTGGATCATCTGGAACTTACTTTGGTTTTGTTAAAACCTTTCGTCTGTCTGTTGAACCTGCAAACATTCACATAGACACATTGGTTGATCAAACCTCAAAAACACAGTGAATCGACGTTCATGTACGTGCACGTGATATGTTTCTTAGCAGCCATATGTCACAGTGCGCTACCGATATGAAAACATGCAAGCCGGTATATTTTTGAAAATGTATATTAGCTGATAAGGATAACTTAAAATTCTGTTTACTTTTTAATTGTAGTTGTTTATGACGTCACGTGAAAACCAAGAATTGGTTTTAGCCGAGCCTGGATTGTGAAAACAGTACTCGATAGGAACGCCAAACAAACAAAACAAAAATGAAATAAATTCGCAAAATTACCAAGTAGCGCAAAATGAAACATGCAGTTGTGGCAAAAAAAATTCCAATTGGGTTTGGTTTTAGCCGAGCCTGGATTGTGAAAACAGAACTCGATAAGAACGCCAAAAAAAAATGAAAAAATTCGCAAAAATCTTTTTACCTCTTTACCAAGTAGCGCAAAATGAAACGTGCAGTTATGGCAAAAAAAAATTCCAATTTCAAGTTTGGTTTTAGCCGAGCCGGATTGTTAAAACAACTCGATATGAACGCAAGAAAATTGCAACAAAAATGAAATAGGTTCCCAAAAATATTTCTTACTTTCGTTGTAGAATTTTAGGTTGCGTTGCTGTTCATGCAAAGAAATAGATTTCAGTACCGAGAAATGATATTAATCCTAATTACAAATTCAAAATGGAAAATGAATTGAGAAAAAAAAGGCGATCGTTAGTTCTTCTGACGATGCCGTACAGTGCCTTTACTTCAATTTCTTTTTCGATTTCGGCATTTTCTATGAATTTGGTGGCACAAGTAAATTAGAGGGTTTCTTAATTTATCAGGGCAGAGACCAAACTGCTTAAGTTCTTCGATCAAAATCTGGAATCCTTAAATTGTATTCACTACTTGCCCTGTCAATCTCTCCCCTTTCTGTTATCCTTATGGAAATGCTTACAGAAGTTCTAAGTACAGTCTTCTGCCAAGTGGCAAACAGTTTAAGGAAAGCAATGCCGCCGTATCTCAATTAACGTGGTACTGGTCTTGTAGAGCTTGAACACGTTCTTGATATACTGGATAGAGTCGACTATTTCAAAATATTTCAAGGTTTTCGATCTTTAGTGCTCATTTCCTGGAATCGTCAAGCTGCAATCGGGCTAAGTGCCTGTTCAACCTGAAAACTGAAAATTATAAGCGTTTCAATTAACAGTTTATGCGGCACAGACAAATGCTTTGTTAGAAAGGTAGGTTATTTATATAAGAAACAAGGCTTTTAAGCAAACAAAAATATTCCAACAATTCACGGTTTTGAGTAATGTTCCTCATCCAATAACTAGTATTTGAAAACACATGTCAAAGCAGGACATAAGAGTCAGTATAAGGTTCACTCGCAGTTTCCTCTCATAGTTACTAAAATGTTACCTATGGTTTTTTATGATTCTTTAAAATTGAAACGTTAAGCAAAAACAAATGGTTTCAATTAATTTTGATAAGTGGCGACGTGTTTTGGTGTGACGAATTTTGCCAAATTTCAAGTCGCTGTATCGTGAAGAATTATGAATTATTCCGAGGAGATCTGTGAGGGTATGTGTGAAATCTGAAAAAAGCAATTTTGTGGTACCTTCCGTAAAAGCGGAAAGTTTATGGCGCAAGATAAACATATGGAGTTTTAGAGCTTGTTTCAACATTCTTTTGCTTCTTTTTGCTTTTAAAATTAGTTCCTCATATTTAATCTCGCAGAATTCAGCAAGTAAGAGTTTAGCTATAGATGAAAAGAATCAACACAAACCCAATTCTGGCTCAGTGACACTCTCCGGGAAATAAAACGTGAAACCCCCAATTTTTTGAAAGTCACGAATTTCCGTGGAAGTTGGGAAACGACGTAATAGGCAACCATTTTCTCTTCAGAATTGTTGAGATCAATCTTTTACTCGTATGTTCATAATTCTTCTACATTGGACTGGTTACGTATCTGACCAAATTTCAAAGTAAGTTTCTCGCAATATTTCAGAACGAAATTTTCTAACACGTGAGAGAAGAAATGAAATAGGTGGCTTGACTTGTACTCAGTTCACGTCAATTTCATACCAAAACTCAGAAGATCAATCATAAACCGAGGTAAAATGAATGCATGTGGCCACAGTGTAAAGTTTTACTTGTTTGCCTTACTTGTCAGTGTAAAACAAAGATCTAACTCTCCAATGCTTGCAATTGTATAAATTTATGCAGTGTTCGAGTCGTTGTAAATCGGGCATCACAGAGGTAGGGATATTTGATTAATATAACGTAAGTTGCCTGTCGTGCAAAAGTAACAATGAGAAACAAACAAGAAAGTGAAAGTATGACAAGATCAAAGAAATCTTACCATCCCATTGTCGAATGTTGTTGACCAAACATCCTTGCCGGCTTTATTTAAGTCTTGGTGCATTATCTTGGTTCTTTGACTAAAACATTGGAGAAAACAAATGAAGAGCGTTACAAAGGGGGAACACATCCGAGTGGAACTGAAAAACAATGAAAGCTAAACTTGAATTATCTTTTTAGATCATTTGAGGATCAATGTGAATGCTTCAATGAAATTGAAATTGCTGTTATGAAAAGTTCAAGGTTTTATTAGAATGTGTGTGTAATCGTTTAGATGCCAAGTGACACATAGAGAGAGTCTCCTAAGAGGTTTCCAAGGAGGTTTCTGCGACCCAACAAAGACTCCTGGGGACGGGTGGCCAGTTCATCGCCCAGCCTTCACTCAAACCTGTGTGTGAGGGCAGACCACAGCATCGGGTACTACGTTTCCTACTCTTTTTCGATCAGTGTGTGGGTTCTAATTCGTCCCCTTCCGGTTTTACGTGTAAAGATGAAGGAGACAAGGCCAGCAGCTTAACGCCACTGCCCAATAACGCGATCATCTGAACTGAGCTGTTAAGCACATCGGCAGCCAGCATGATCTTACCAAGACCCTTGTTCGTGGACAGGTCTGGAGTTTGAACCAGCGACCTTCCGGTCAGCAGTCTGGTGATCTGCCAGCTGAGCCAACTTTTTTGCATTTGATATCCTATCTTTTTCTCAGAAAGCAAAAACCAAAAATTTGATATTAAAACAGAGGTCTGCAATTTAGCCTTAAAGTGTCGGAGGTAGGTTTGATTTAATTTCAGTTTGTAGCAATCGAATTTGGGGTTGTGTTTTCTAGATGATGAATTGGTCCTTCTATCAATTTTCAAACTAATTTCCAGATTTTAAAAAACAAATATATAGTTTAGTGAGAAATTTTCCTCAGTTGTGCAAACTGACTTTATGTCTTGTTTGACAAGTGAAACAAACTCGCCCTCACCCGCTGGGAAACCAATTCATACAAATGCGAAATCACCATATGAATTTCCTTGCTGTTCTCTGGCGATACAATGTAGACGTTTTATATTAAATTGATGGTTTCTTCAAAGATTTTCTACCTGATTTTCTTCCGATAATAGAATAAGCTCACAAAATATTAGCAAGGTATTACTTTAATTTTCCCCAGAAACCTGACCTTCGTTAAGCTTTGATTCTGATACTGTATATCTGGAAACACTTTGTCCCAGCTTTATATAACCCGCGTTTCGAAAAACCAATTTATTTCAAGGACTTACAGCGAAATGTGCACGAACGTTTGCAAGCGGAATTGAGCTTTGCCGATTTTCAGAAAACGAGACAACTCCGGCGGCCGAAAGAAAGTCATAGTAGACTACTCCGAACTTAATTTGTACGTCACGAAGAATACAAGAAAAGAAAACTGATCGACGGAAGTCAAGTGTCCGCGAAGTAGAACGACATACCATTTGATGATTACGATTGTTATCGAGTGCTATCGGAAAAGTTCGAAATCGTTCGTACGCTGACAGCATTTGTCCGTATAGACAGTGATCCCAACTTCCCCGTAAAGCAGAGTTTTGCAATTATTGTCTACTGCAAAACATACGGACGTTACACCATTGCTTATAAGCCATATATATATGGGTCAGAACAATAAATATTCTCGTTTGTTATCTACTTTGCTTTTCGATAACAATTCAAATATTTTTGTTCCAGTTTTTTTGTTATCTACTGTTGATAACAATGACGATTCAGTTCAACATTGATTTGAATTTCAGCCAACCAAGCAAGTTATTAGAAGTCCGGTCTCCCAACAAGTAGACGCTTTTCTGGAGCACCATAACCTACTAAGCAACTCGGAATGGGGTTTCAGAAAAGGCAGATCAGAGTTACTACTACTTCACATGACAGAATAATAGAGATGCGCTCTAAATCGAGGGAAATCTATCGGCGTAATTTCAAAGGATTTCCAGAAAGCTCCCTTCATTGGAATAATTCCACCAATAACCTTGGACAATCATCTGATTAACTTTACAAGTTAATCATTAAGTCTGGGAGTCACATTAGACAACAAGCTTAGCTGGACAGCCCATATTAAATCCATTGCTGCTAATTGTAATGCAATAATCAAACAAACTTAAACAGATTAAGTCTTTTGACCCTCTATTTTAAAGGCATACTACCAAACACAACCCACTGTATTTCTCTATGGGGCTGTTCAAGTTCATTACGGGTTTTTGAGGAATCTCATATTCATGCTGTTCGCCGGACTTATTCATAATCTCGGCAGCCCCTCTATCCCAAAGCATAAAGTTTTATCTAAGATAAAATGGCACTTTTTATCATTTTTACGAAAAGAGACTGGCATGCATAGTTTACCAAGCTTATTATAACTTAGAGCACCACCTAGTATCACAAATCTTTTTACGGAGCATGCGACTAACTACAATTTAAGAGAACCTTAAATTCGATCTTACCCATACTTACTGAAAAGGAAACAATGATTCCTTCACTCATCGAGCCAGTATAATTTGGAACAGGCTACCCGTAAAGATCAAGTCTCTACCTTCAATTCTTTCATTTGTATCATTTAAAGCAAATCTTGCAAGACACTCGAAATCTATTGATAGGTTATCTTTTGGATGTGGTTGTACCAAAACATTTAAGAACACTGGTGATTTTCATATTTTTTAATGTTATTTTGGATATTTATTTGTTAAATAGCATTTGTAACCTTTATCTGTATGCCTCTTTGCTTAAATTAATATAAATTGTAATTATCTTTACAGTTCTATTACATATAGATAGTGAATGTTGTAATTTTTTTTTATTAGACCATACTGTTTGAATCATTTATCATACACCCCTGCGTTGTTAAATAAAGTATTATGGATGCATATATTTGAATCATGCATTGATTTGCTTTTGATCATCTAATGGATTTCTATTTCTATCGAGACTCCCCCAGGGTGTCATAAAATCAAAAAGCAAAATTCAAACCGGTAAGTATTAATTAGCGAAGCGCCGTCCCTCCTTCCCCCGCAGGCAAATCTCCCTTCCTCCTCCCCGCCGCAGGCAAATCCGCTAGAAAGGTCTGTCAGAGTACAGAAGAAAGCAAGGCAGTTCCTAAAGCGCGCCCTGTGGCATTGATGCTATTGCAGATGGCTCGGTTGGTAGAGCATCGCACCGCTGAGCAGGAGGTCGCGGGTTCTAACCCCAGGCCGGATCACAAACCATGGTCAGTTGGTAAGATCATGCTGGCTGTGCGCTTAACATTTGCTTCAGTTCAGATGCACGCGTCACTGGACAGGCCAGCCGTTAGCGTTGTTTCCTACACCTCCTCGCGTGAAACTGGAAGGGGACGTAAAAGAACCCACACGCCGAACAAAAAGAGGAGGGGACGTAGTTCCGGTGCTGTAGTCTGCCTTCACACACATCGGGGCTGCGTGGAAACTGGGCGATGGCATGACCACCTGTCCTCAAGAACCTTTGTTGGATCGCAGAAACCTCCAAGCAATCCTCTCAGGAGGCCTCTATGCGCCACTTAGCGTGGAAAGGACATATTACTTACTTGTAACATAGTTCATGAATCGAAGAACCACAGTTGGCTCTCAATACAAGTGAATTCGTTTTGAAATTCAAATCATAGCGTCTATTTTCCGGATTTCTTGAAATTTATTTCGCCTCTTTGTAAAGGAAGAAACCTAGTAGTTCTTCTATCTTCTTAGCAATTACTGTAGGAAGATGCTTGTTCCCACCCTTAAAACGATATAGATTTTACGAAAACTTCCTAATTCAAATAAACAGGAATTAATTAACAAGCAATCTTCAAAAACACGCTGGAGATCAATTGGTTTCCAAATGCTCACCCTAAATTTTACAATATTAAACCTATGTGCTTGTGTAACCACTCAAGATTTTCATGGATGCGCAATTTGAATGTTGTTCCCTCTTACTCCAAACATTGCCTTTTTCTTGTGGAAATTATGAAAACATTATTCCTTTTAACTAAATTGAATAACACGTGTTGGACTTATCTGAACAAGCTGCGCTTGAGTGGCAGAGTGATGGAACAATCTTTGCTTGTGCTCCCCGGCCAATCGTATGTTTTACATAACCGTTCATATCTTGACCTAAAAGGTAGAACCGGTTGATTAGACAATAAGATTTATTGCACGATAAAAACAGAGCAAACTAGACAATATTAACGGGCCCATCTTGACCACTCATTAAACGGAATTTCGAGTGCCAGTGATAACTTTGGACACTGTCGCGTGTCATGAGTCGCGAAAACCGCCCAATGTTGCGAGAATAGGGTGCTAGTTTCATGCCAGAGTAAAATACGAACAAACAAGTTAAAAATAATCTGGTGAAGTCTTACCTTCAAGAATCGAAGGTTGAGTTTGTCAATCGTCCCTGCAGGCTCCATTCATCCAGTAAGTTAATTCACTCAGTCATGCCATATAACTAGCGAGAGAGAAAGAAACGGAAACAAATTACTTCTAAATGCCGTGTATTCACTCAGGTCTCGATGCGAAATGTTGCCATTTAGCGAAAGAAAATCGTACGACCTTTACACAAAATTCATCTCGAAAGCAACGAAATCAGGTAGACAAGAACTGGTTTAGATTAAGCAAGGGTAGAAGTAACTACGTACTATCATATTCCAAGAACGAAACTTAAATAGCCAATGTTCACTTGATGTTACTCAGTGGCAATAACTTGCAGACACTGAAACTCTTGGTCAGGCCAGATAAATAATTCTAGGAGAACTAACCTGCAGAGTCCTCTGATCTTAAAGCGTGCACATCAAGAAGATAGCAAGCCAAGGACCTCAAAATGAGCTCAACAGAACACGTCGCAAACCGCCACAAGTAATGGGAGTGCCGTTTGACTCACCTCTTTTTAAACCGCATTAGAAATTCATAACCGGTGAAAATGTTAAATATTTAGATTGGCCAGGACACACTAAGCAATTAACACGTCAACGAAGCTCAGTTATCAAATCGTGTGATGTTGCTTCCGGTATTTTGTGCATTTGCATCTCAAAACGGATGCCCATGATCTCTGTACTGGCTAGTTGCAAAGTTATTTCATTATGCTGCACTTTTGTTCCAGCGATGGGACAGGCGACCAATCAGTGCCGGAGGATGGAATTAAGACAGCGTAAATTTTAATTTTGGATTCCAACACGTTCACGCACCGTAATCCTGACTTGAGGTGTCACAAATAAATAAAAATTAGTTTGAATTTCAAACAACGTTACTTGGTCTAGAAATTTTATTGATGGAGTGGTTTTATGCACACATCCGTTCACATATTTTCATGTACGGTTAACCACTTGAATCTTCCTTTAGGATCCCTCGGCTTGTTACTTTATTACTCGGTCTGAGCCAAAAGTTTTCTCTCTTCTCCCTCCTCGCACAGAATCGTACCGAGAAGTCCGCAAATCGACGATCAGTTAAAAGAAATTCAAATTTGGCAAGAGAGAAAACAACAACCATTTTAGCGCTAATTTGGAGTAAAAACCGGAACATTCAGTCATTTAGGTTGTGTGACTGATGCAGGAATGCGTGTGTCGTGTATAGGGGTACAAGTACTGGTCGAGCATAATTCCTTATCCTGAAATATTCTGAATCACCCTTACGCATCCCAAGCTATCATTGGGCAGGTTTAGAGAGTAGATCTATAAATGCAAATCTAGAAACAGACTTGAACTTGTAATGAATTGCCCAGTAGTAAAGTGGTAAATTAGTTTTGCTGAATTAATCCGCCTGATAACAATTCTAAGACGTCCCTTCATATCTTTAGCTCTCCTTGACCATATCTACATATCACTTACCAATAATAATAATAATAATAATAATAATAACTTTATTTAAGTCTCAAATCGTTCTAGCTGAACACGATTGCTCTACTAATTGGTGAGACTGTAAATGAAATAAACTCTAAATTAAATCAAATGTTGGTTTTTGAGGAGAGGGGAAAACCGGCGTACCCGGAGAAAAACCTCTCGGAGCAGAGTAGAGAACCAACAAACTCAGCCCACTTATGACGTCGAGTCCGGGAATCGAACCCAGGACACATTGGCGGAAGGCGAGCGCTCTCACCACTGCGCCAACCCTGCTCCCTAAAACCAACCTTTCCTATCCGTAGATGCCCCTTGATTTCCTTTGCCTCCTTTAGCCACGCCTACCCAGAGGGGTCCCCAGAGGGTGATAAAATGGGGGTGGGGGTCAAGAGCAAGTTTCACTGAAAATAAAACGGTGCTCTTTCACAATTCACGGAAAACAAAGACACACTGAAAATCACGGTTCATGGCAAATTAAACATTTATTTCTCGTTTAAAGGAAAAAAAATTGCAAAATCACGATTCACGTGGAAAAATTACCCATTTTATATTTCACGGAACTAAACAAAGTTTTCTTTGTATCACTCCATTTATTTAAGATTTGTTTTAAAAAAGTTGAGGTTATATAGTTGGCATGAGTTCAACACAGGGGTGTCTATCTTTTGACTATGTATCACTGCTATACAAAAACGGCTGTTTTGAAACGTTTTTGCAAGTTATTTGGAATTCCAACCTACAAAGTTTTGCTGTGGTTCTATTCAGTAATAACTCACAGAAGACACTGTCTGTCACCTTCTCCCTTCTTACATGTACAAGATTTGACACAATCTTTGATTACTTATTATGGCAATACTGGGGTGGTAAAATGGAAACTACTTGTTGCATCATATTCTATGGTTTAGTACTGGCATGTCTTGGCATGATGTAGAAGTCATCATTCTAACTCCATCGCTCTGCACTTATTTGACCAAACACAGTCTTAATCTATACATTCTTTTAAAACATTTCCACGCCTGTAGGGCTGTGAATAAAAGATGAAGAGCCTGTCTTGTCACAAAGTCATTGCTTCTTGTTGTAAGGCTTGTCCGGGAGTGTAAGAGCTTTTGTCTTGTGAAAGTTCCTCATTTACTTCAAGCCTGACTGCTCTTCTTAATCATGTTGGCAATGTGGGTCCACCTCCAGAGTAGTTCCCAGATATGTTAGCTTTGCTAAAGTCAAAACCTGGATTCTGTCAAAAAACAGATTAAGAGGTCTTAAAACCTGTGAAAACAAGTGAGCACCTGAGTATAGGGTTGAGTACCGGTATGTTTGCCCCAAGTTGTAACAGCATATAATATAACATGTACCTCTTGCCCAATTTAACAGGTCACACAAAAGAACCATAGATCACCAAAGATAACCCATTTTCAGTTAAATGCCTCTTTAAAACTGAAATGTTCCAACAATTGTATTATTGTTAACTTTGGAGAAATTGATCATACATTAACTTGACAGATTTATAAAAAAACATACAGTACAGTCAGTACAGTCAGTACAGGGTCAGTACAGGCCCTTTCATGCAAAACTAGTTGCCATCAGAATTGGGGTAACCTGGTGCTTATGAATGTATAGAAATGAGATGAATTTTATGTATACATAGATTTCTAAAGGTAAAAAAAAAGGTAAAGAAACTATTTATTTATACACGGTTTACAATTATTTAAAGCTGTAAGCTTGTGGGGCTGTGTGGGAGGAACAGTACCCAGAAAAAAACCTCTCGGAGCAGGAAAGAGAGCCAACAAACTCAGAGCCCACATGAGATGCCGGATTGGAGAATTGAACCTGGGCCATCTTAACTTGTAAGATGAAAATATCTCACCTAAGATTTTGCTGATAAGATGAAAAGCTGTCTATTAAAGTACACTGTGCATTCAAGCTAACATCTGCAACATTTTAATTCCAATTGATTGGGCATGTAGTTCTGAACTTGTGATTGCTATCAAGAGGTATTATCATTTGTCATACAGTGTATCAGGGTTTGAAATTGCGACTCACTGCTTGCCAATGCGACCAAAACTTTAGCACTGGTGACTAGTTTTTTGGAACTGGTGGCCAAAATTTTTTTTGTCGCCAGATGGTGAATGGATGAAAAAGTTAATTTCAAGCCCTGCATATACTGATTTCTCATTAATTTGTTTGACAGCCTTTATGTGAGATATATACCTCTTTTTGAAATCTTTCCAAAGTCAACTTCTTCTCCATTTCATTAAATGTCCAAGGATCAGCAGAATATTCATTTGCAAGAAGTGAGTGCCAACAGTTAGCAGCATCTCTTCCAGATTTCACTAGAATAATGCGAACCAGCTCATTGTCCTCTGAAATTTAAAGAAAATCGCAATTAACACAAAATGATTTTAATGTATTGTTTGCTGAAACGTTGGTATTGTAATAAATTTCCGTTAACATGTATTTCCTCCAACAATCATCTTAATCCTTGATAAACTAAATTCATATTCTCATTAAAAGCAACTTGTCAATTTTGCTAGCCTGAAAAACAGGCCTTTTTTAACTTAGAGCAACCATTCTAGTGAGAAATGTGGATCCTTTATCAGCAGCACGGACTTACCCAGATATTCAGATGGACCATGTTATTCAACCAGCACAAAGTGGGAATTAAGAACATAGGCGCTCCAGAACCTGATTGATGGTCAGATATGCTTTCATAAATATTCCGTTAAGTTGCGGGTTTCAAGGTGCTTTTGCCTCATATGGATGAGATAAAGGTACAAGAGTTTTAGAATTAGACGCAACAACAACTGCAACATAATACCCACCTAAAACCCAAGTACTTTCATCGGCCAAAACAGTTCCAAAGAGATCTCCCTGTGAGAAAAATGACATCAAAAGTAAAGTTGAGCCAAAGGACGAACTGGCCAAATTAAGCTGAGGTCAACGTACACTGTACATACAGCTGTATGTCTGCGTAAATATCTTGATGTTTGTCATTCATCACCTTGAACTGCTCTTGACCTTTCAAAGTAAACTTTATACTCCTCGGCTTGATTTCACAGGAGATTTCCCGGCCCTTAGTTCCTTTAGGTACATTAACCTCAATAAAGACTTCATCAATTGTCTGTGCCCAACTTCCCCAGGGAGTTTTCGAGGGAACAACACCACTCTTTTCATCAAAATGGTCAGCCATCTTGAAAGTACAACTGTCTTGGGACTTACATGACATAGTCTTTCGCTACTTTCAATTACCGCTGGCCACAGTTTACTGGCTCATAATTTGTAATGCGCCTTGATGCACGTGTGGTTGCTCAACTAGCCGGTAGTTTTAATTTTCTGCCCAATTTTGTGAGATTCAGAGCTCCCAAGTACTGCAATTTTGTTGGGGAGATGTCGGTTAGTATCTTTGTTTAAATTGTCATGTTTTGTTCGCGCGGCTTTACTTAATGATCACGTTAAATTTCCTCGAAATGTTTATGTAAGCCTCATACAGCTGTAAGAAACAATTCCTGGCAATTCGAAGACATTTTCACATAATAGAGAGATGCAGTTAACTCGTGGTTGTCGGTGCAGAGGGCAGGTGAATGTTTATTGGATTGATACATCGATCTTAGGTAGGGCTATAGCATTTATTATTCTTCCGTGATATGGTACGCGAATACAGGTTCAGCTGGATCAACAGGTTAGTTTCCCGTGCTGTGATTAACAAAGACCAGTTTCTGCTAGCCTGCGAATACAGCCGCCTCTCATCGCTCCCGGCCCCCGAGGGGCGTTTCGCGAGAGAGACGTCTGCGATTTACAGCCAGAAATTCCATACTGATGACGTACTTACATGTTGTTAATTTTGTATAATTATACTGATGAACAAGCCACGTTGCATAAATTACTACATGACTTCAAAATGGCGGATCATGTGAATCTTTTGAATATGCATGAAACTTGCATTCAGTGTCGCAAAAGCAAAAACATGTGCTAGCTTCAGACAGGAAGGGATCGAAAACCGCTTTCACAGTTGGCAACCTAGATAGCCAAAAAGCCCAGTACTTTCGATCCACCCAGTGGGTATAAAAACACAAGCAAACTCCAACGCCAAACAGATTCGAGAGCAGTGCGATTATGGCTAAATCGTAGAATAGTATACACCGATTTAGGGGTACTATTATCCGATTTAACCACCACAGTTTTTGCTATTTTACGAATATACCGTCCTATTCTTCCTATTCTACGATTGTACTTTCAGATGCTTCAGAAATCTTTGTCCGATTCTCCGATTCTACGAAGATGGTACAGAAATCCCTTTCCGATTCTGCGATTCTTACGATTCTACGATTGTACCTTAAGATTATCCAGAAATCACTCTCCGATCGGAGAATCGGCTGAACAAGCGGAAAATCTGAAGAATAGGAAGAATCGTACGTCAAAAGTCATATTTTAGTATTGGGGTACGATTTAGCCATAATCGCACCCTAGTGTGGATCGCCTAAAGAGCAACTCCATTACTCAAGCCATTCCCGGCAACTGATGAGATCCACAAGGGAGGATCGAAACCATGGTCTTGCCTATCATTTAATGGCATACCCAAACACAGCCAAAACCACTGGCACAAACAAAACGAGGAAAATACTATAACCGCAGTTACAGAGCGGAGCGAAACGATGACAAAGACACAGCCGTAATTAGAGCGGATTTTAGCGCTCAATTTCACGTGTTGCATGGCTCTCTGAGAAGCTACAATACTAAAGAAAGGATAAAGAGCCGAATAGCCGCAAAAGAAACACAACGTCTTACTACAAAACCAAATAACCGGGCCCGGTAATGTACAAACACTGCAAGATAAAGATTATCATATTACGCGGCTTAAATAAATTTCCTATCTTTGATAACAAGAGAGAGGCTGTACTGTCACCGAACGCACTGAAACGAGCCAAACTAAAGCTAGACAAAATGCTTCAGATGGCATGTAAAGGACCACAGTCGCTAAACAGAAACAACAAGGGTCAAAGCAAACAGGCAATAAATGCAGAATTTAAACCCAGAAATGACCTTTGGTATCAAAATACATAGCATGCGACATTTAAGCACATGGCCGTTTCAATCGCTATCACCATCATGTTATCCTCTAAATCACCGTGTTGCCCCACTTAAAACAAGAAAGAAGCTAAATCGGTCGATAGAACCGAGATAGAAGCGGCAAACACGCGAACGGGAGTCGTGCAGGCCTTCCAACCCCATTTTAACCTAAACATTTTGAATATTTATAATTCTTAATTATGCAAATCATGGGGCGAACCAATCAGCGCTCCTGACCAGATTCAGGACAGATTTACGTCATCAGTATGGAATTTCTGGCTGTAAATCGCAGACGTCTCTCTCGCGAAACGCGCCTCGGGTGCCGGGAGCGATGAGAGGCGGCTGTATTCGCAGGCTAAGTTTCTGCATGTCCTTCAATTCTTGTAAGTTTAATATTAAAAATGCAAAGCAGTTTGTAATGGGTTTTAAATTTGTATATTAATTACATGTATTCTTTTCAGATTGACAGAAAGAGCACTGCCAAAGTAGATTACCTCAAGGAGGTTGAGGCAAAAGTTCAGAAGAGATGGGCTGAGAAGAAGACTTTTCAGGCAGACTCAGTTCCTGTATGAAAAACATTATTTTAGCCTGAAAATTGCCAGTTTTTACGTCACTTCTGATTTTTTCCAAATTCTAATATGCACATCTTATAACTGTGGTCCTATTTCTTTTTTTTTAACAGCCTGGTTCACCAGAAGCTAAGTAAGTACTTGTACAGCCAGGTTAAAATCTGAAAATATTATTGTGTTGATTAAGTTAAGGTTATAAAAGTGAGAATCTACCACTGCATTTCCTTGCAAAAAAAATATTGAAATCAACCATCTGATAAATTGGTGCCAGTTTGTGTTCTACTACATTTGATTGTTTCCACTTGCCATTATTTGTCTATTGCCATAATGTTTTCTTGGTGATAAAAAAATATATATTGTATTTAATCTATTAATGATGTGCCTTCTTGTTTCAGGAAAGAAAAATTTTTTGTTACATTTCCATACCCTTACATGAATGGGAAACTTCATATGGGACATACATTCACTCTGTCCAAGGTATAATTACCGCCATATTAGCTTAATATATTATTGTTATTTATATTATAAATATTCATTCTATTATTAATTTTTGCCTCTATTACTCAAACAGACAAAAACAATCAATGTGCATTAGTTAGCCAAGCCATGTCATTTATTCAACTTCCACTTAGATACATTGTACAAATTAAAGGTTGACTATAAACCAAGAAAATTAAAGCACCAGAGCCTGATATGAAAACTCCTTAAACCAGCAGGTGGAAAAATGGGGAACATGTATCCCCAACCAAAGCAGTGGTACCACCTGTGGGGTTTTAGGGTATCCTATTCAACGTTGGAAACGTCAAAGTACAGTGGTTACTTTAAGAGAGATGTAAAGACATAGAAAGGATTAACAAACTACCCGTGACAATTAAAAACAATTTTGGAAAAATCAAAGGTCACAACTTAACACGGTGAAGGCTAGCTGGCCGTAGAATGACTCACCCTACTAACCGCTGCAAATTGCAAACCAAAGCCCCACCATCCTCCACATGCATAACACCCCTCACCAGGCCTCTGACATATGCCAGCAAAATAGTCATTTTATGCTAATTCATGATTATCACAAATTACATAAAGTTTTTGCTATTTATTGCCCTACTTGGTTCCATGGATGCAATCACAGTACTTTTAGGCCACATTGTCGTCTTCTTAACATGGGGGTTCAACAATGGATAATTTAAAGGAAGGCAAACAGTTCAATCTGATTTTCCCTCAAGCTACAAAAAAATCAGTCATTAAACAACATTCTAAAATTAAAATGATTCTTCATTGATAACCAGGAAATAAAATGCAGTTTTATCATAACTATAAAATACAGTAGTTAACTTAAATGTCTACCATTAAATGTTACTCTTCTACAGGCTACAGTCAGGAATTAAAAAAAACTAACAGAAGAAAAGCATTTTTATTTCTTTACATATTGAGTATCCCAGGACTGTTAGTGAATATGCCATAAGAATGGAACTCATTTTATTTTCGTCATTTCCTTTTATTGCTCTGTTTGTCCTTTGTCCTTGCATTGGTGGATTCTTCTTTTAGGCAGAGGTAGGAAACTCTTCTGTTATTACAGTAGGAATGCTTTTTGTAAACTCTAATCTTCATGGTCTTATAACAAGTCATTCTGTAAGCAGACTTAATTATGAGTTAGAGGTTTTTAAGCCTTAAAATGCATAGACCAGTTAAATAATGACCGCCGATAATATTATTCTTTTGTATCTATGTTAATTAGACTCACTGGCCTCATTTCAGCGCAAATATTATTTTGGATTTTGCACATAGTAGCGAGGTTAGAAAGGCTTATCAGCATTAAAACAAAAGAATATTTTATTTGGCTGCCATTATGAAAGAGGTCTGTATGTGGCTGTTCACATGCATTTTGGGCTTTTCAGAAGTCTTTACTTGTGAATGAAAAAGAAATGATTATTTTTTTGGTTAACAATCATAAGGGCAGTATTAATTACTTGTCTGTCAGCTACCAATGATAAGGAGTTGGGCTCATTATTATGCCGTCTGGGTTTTGAAGACTGGATTACAGGACCACAAATCCATTGCCTTGTAACCATAAAGTGTCAAAACTAATTTGGGAATTATTAAATTTTAGTTTTATAGTGGTTTTGTGAATCTTGTATTGCTTTTTTTATTATTACATGTAGTTTGCTGTTGGTTATGAGCGACTCAAAGGGAAAAGGTGCCTGTTCCCATTTGGTCTTCACTGCACAGGAATGCCAATCAAGGTAATTTGTACAGTCAACCACTTCTGTTGAAGATGTGAAATTTCCAAAAGACCAAACATTTAAGTCAAATCACTACAGATTCAACCTCTCATTAGTCACCTCCTCTTGTAAGCAACCACAACAACTTTTTTGAGTTGTTGGAGTTCTATAGTTCTAGAGATGACCACTTCACACATAATCTGCTGACCGGTTGGCTCAGTTGGTAGAGTGCCAGACTGCTGTGCAGTAGGTCATGGGTTCAAAGCCCTGGCCGGACAAACACTCAGGGTCTTTAAAAAACTGAGAAGAAAGTGCTTCCTTTGCAATGACATCTGCAAATGGTTAGACTCTCTAGTCTTCTCGGATAAGGATGATAAACCGGAGGTCCCAATCCACAATTCTCCACAATTAACTAGGGACATAATGAACCCTGGCTGTTACCACCCCTAGTGCTGCCTAGTGCTGACCATGGGTTGGTGCTTTACATAGGGATACCCCCCCCCCCCTGGACAGATGATATAATTATGATGATTATGTATCTTTTCCAGGTGGAAATTTGAAATTGTGTTTCTGTAACACACTTTCGTCTCATGTTCACATTGCATACAGTGTACAAGCTAGTTGTACCGAAAGTTATTCCGAAATAGACTTACTGCATGAATAAAGCATTGAAATTACCATATGGAAATTACCCAAAATTCAGACACCTGTTGTAAGTGATCTGACCACCTCCATAAGCAACCACCATCTTGATGTTTTGGGTGGCTGCTTATAGGAGGTTTGACTGTGTTGTTATTGTAACCAGGCACTGAACTATACATTTCCTTTTGATGTAGCTTGTTCAAACCAACTGCATGCATTGTATGCTATCAACATAAGTCATATTGCTTGCTAGGATTGAAAGTTATGTGGGGGTGGGAGGGGGGGTAGGTGTGACTGATTGCATGCTCAGAGATGCATTACATGTATTTTAACTGATCAATGTTTTGAATGTGCTTACTAGCCTGTAGAAAGGGGTTTCACTTTGAATACTGACTTTTTGTAGTGTAATATTGGGCAGGCATACTCAAGTTCTGTAGCATGCAGTTTCTTGTGAAGAACATGATAAAGAATAATTGCTGTAAACAGGGGAAGAATAAATCAAAAGGAAGCTACAATGCAAACAAATACAAACAACCAAATGAACACAAAAATTCATACAGCCCTTTTACACTAGGGAGAGTTTTGTGTTAGATCATCAATCTCTAACTCTTGGAAATGTTTATTTAAATTGTACCTTTTAGTAATAAATTATTTATACATGCTACCAATTTTTCTTCAGGCATGTGCAGACAAATTAAAGCGTGAAATGAGTGACTTTGGATTCCCACCCAGATTTCCACAAAGTGAGGAAAAAGAGGAATCCAAACAGGTCAGAACTGATAAATATTTATTTATTTAATTAATTTAAAAAAGTACCTTTAAAGTAAGAATTTGGTTTTATCAATGGAGTTGAAATGTAAAATGGCCACAGTACAGGGATTTTCGATTGTTAGCCCTGCATCAGAGCAAATGGCGAAGGGCTAACACTTGAAATGTCTAGAATCCCTGTATGGTGGCTAATTTACATCTTCATCAACTCTGTGGATAAAACCAAATTCTTGTGTACTCAATAACTCCCTCACCCATGCTGCACCACAGTTTCTATAGAAAGTGCCCCCTTTTACCCAGAAAGTAAGTTAAGTTCTGATCACAGGACATTGTATGTAATTATTGTGTACTTCGTCTACATCACTGATTATAAACTGGTCATCTTAATGCTCTCCCTCCTGTAAACAGTAAGGATACTGCTCGCAGCAGTTTGTACACCTGACGAGAGTCTGTATGGAAATAATGAAAGTTCTAAATAACAGCAGCATTATGCAGACCAACGTTACTACATAAAACCACTGACCCTAATTGTTTCAGTAAACGAATGTTCTTGACACCAACACTTTTTAATATGGGTTTTATTATTTCCACAGCAGAAAAGCAAGATTGCAGCAAAAACAGGTGGTTTTGAACATCAATGGGAAATCATGCAGTCTTTAGGACTGAGTGATGAAGAAATCAAAAAGTATGATTTAATATAATTATAATGATTATACTGTATATCATTGATTATTATGTAAAATTAATCCGTGTTTTTTTGTATTGCTCATCAGTAATGGCACAAATTCTATAGTCATTCATTGTGACCTCCCCAGTCAACATCGCAGAACACTGCTTCACTCTGTTATTTTTATGGTTGTACTGTATACAAGCCAATAGACCCAGCTTCTCCAAAATGGTGGCCAAAAATTCAAATAAGTTAAAATTAAAAACGTATATGAGCACTACAAAGAGCATTTTCTAGGCTGATATTACACCTGATATGCTGATATGCTGCAACTTTAACTCATTCAAATCCATTGCAGCCATTTTGGAGAAGGGTCAATTTCATGAAATATATGGTTAATACAGTGTAGTTATTTGGTGTAAATAATTTAACAATATCTTTTATGGAATGTCCTTTGCACTTGAAATAGAAATTAAAATTGAAATATGGAATGATTATTACTCTATGTATGGAAAATGTGTGATGTCAAGTTAGTGAATGAAATTATGTAAACATTTCAAAAGTACAGTGCTGTCAATGATTGTGCGAAGAGCCCAGTGTGCCATGTAACAAATTAATCATTAAATTTTTTGCACTTGGTGAATGTATGTTGATTTAGTTAGTAATTAAACTAAGAGAAATACATATTTATTAATTTATGTTATTAATAATAGTAACAATATTGATAATAACAGTAAGCTATTATATTATTGATGATGAGTATAATGATTTATTACACAACTTAGACTGTCAGAGGGCCAATAACTAAAATCGACCAATAAGACTGCTCTATTCCCAGTCCGATATTCTCTAAGTATTGGACCGGGTATTGTCCCGAATGATCCCATGTTGTTCCCGCATTGTCTTCAGTCGTGTAATAAATCTCTTTATTAACCAAGCTTGCTCGGGACCGTACTGGGAGAATATCGGCCCTCTGTCTTTTTTGTACGGAGACCTCGGGCCGATATTCTCCCAGTCCCAGCCCTTGCGCTTGGTTAATACGATATATATAATAACAATGCCAAATTGTCTCAATAAATGGCTAGAGAAGACTGGTATAAGGTTAAGACCAAAGCACATTGAGATGACCACATTGCTACATGTACAGTGTACACAGTCCTTGAGACATAAAAAGAACAAGCCAGACCCTTGTGACCCTGAACTCAAGGAAAGTTCCCAGTTGATCATTACAACTGAACTTCTTTTTACATTGTAATAATAATAATAATAATAATAATATTATTTTTGTTATTGTTATTAATTATACTAATTATTCCATTTCTCTCAGGTTTGCAGATGCTGACCACTGGCTGCAATATTTTCCACCTCTGGCAAAATCTGACCTCCAGAGCATGGGTGTGAAGGTATAATTTGTTGATACAGTACTGTGTGTATCTTAATTTTTTATGGATCACTGTGCAGGACTGTTACTGCATCCTCTCTATCCACAGTGTGTGATATATTTACAGAAGCAATTTTAAATGAAAGATGATCCTCGCAGTTGTGATTTCATTTGATTTCATTTCTGCATTTCATATATGATTTATTTCATATACATGTACAAGTCATCGTTCACAATATTGATTTTGTTTAGGTGGACTGGAGACGTTCCTTCATTACCACACACGTCAATCCATATTACGACTCATTTGTGAGGTGGCACTTCTGGACTCTGAAGGATGGTGGCAAGATCAAGTTTGGAAAAAGGTTTGTTATGTTAGTTAATTATTGATTAATTATAAATTATCTTCTTTGACTATGTATGATATTGGTGTGCTGATTGTTGATTATGATCAGCCATTGATCAAAAATCTTTAAGTGACGCGACAATCGATTATGGGTGGTGACAATCGATTATCGTGGACAAATGAAAAAAAAAATTGAATGGTTCTGTTGAAGAGAATGATTTAGTATTATAAACTGAGTGTAAACTGTAAATTCCCCTCAATTGCAGATTAACTAAACTACCAGGTCTGCCTGGCTTGGGGAATGCGATTTCTAAATACTGTTAAGAAGAAAATGAGTTGGTCAACTAATGTTAATGTAAATAATAATAATGATGATAAAACCACTGTGACTTGTACACAGACGAAACAGACATGTTTTAGCAGTAGATTTTCTGATTATAATAGATGATCATTCGGTTGGGTCCATCCAATTACTTCTGATGATCGATGATAAAATTTCAGCCGGCTCCCATCACTAATGTATGGCAAAATAAAATGTGAAAATTTGTGACATTGACTTATTATACATGTAATGACCGTACATGTGAGTTATTTTTCTGTATTTGTTAGGTTCACCATATTTTCCCCCAAGGATGGCCAACCTTGTATGGATCATGACAGACAGACAGGAGAGGTATGGCAAGTTGGATTTTTCTACTTAGGACCATTTTTCTCGATTTCCATGTTCTGCCTTTTATTTGGAAGAAATCATTTGCTTACATGTCATAAGGGGCCTTCTGTATTGTGAAAACAACCAAATTCTACTGCAGTAAAAAAACCCAAACAAACAAACAAAAGCCAGCCTCCCCACCCTTGTGTTTTTTTCACACAACTGCCAATCACCCACCCACTGCAAACTGTGGGCTCACTCTAATTCATGTTTGGCCTACACTAGACCAGGAAAAATTGCCAAGGTATCCTACACTGTAAACTCTTACTTAACAAGGCCACAAACTTTCACCACCCCTCCTTCCCTCTCCCAGCACTGTGCTTTTCACACACAACTCAGGGTCACCCACCCACTATTACAATTGCCCCTGGGCTGTTTTGCAAAGCAGGTGTTAACAGCAAGCCCCCTCAATTCTTAGCAGTCACATTTTCTTGAACACTGGCTGCACCTGTGCTCAAGCAAAAATTAAGTGGCCACCTTTAGGGAATACACTCAGACATGTTATGTTGTCACAATTTTATGTGAATAAAAATTATATTCTCAATGATCTATGTTTGAGTGCAGAATAGGAATAGGGGAAACAATGAAACTCTTTGTCTAGGCTTGAAAACGTTTGCTATGGGCAAAACCGCTGGAAATTTTCATTTGGTGTTTTGATAAAGAGATGGAAATTCTTGGTTTTGGGAGTAGAGTTGTATCTTAATGAAACAGACCCTGAAACAGACCCAGATAAGACCAGTAACAGCTACATGCTTTGCTTAGCTGTCCGTTCTAAGCTGAAGTTAGTAACTGTAATGTGGATGATGTACAGTGTATGGCCAGAATGGACCAACTTTAGATACCTGGTTTAGAAAGTTGTCCACTTCAGAAGGTGTCTTTAAGCAGAGTGGACTGTGACACCTTTGCAAGTTTGGTTCAACTTACATGTATGTGTATCTTTACTTCATCGTTTGTGTTGCATATCAGGGTGTAGCACCACAGGAATACACAGGAATCAAGATGAAAATCTGTGAGCCTTTTAGAGGGAAATTAAGGTATCTGCTATTAATGTTTATAAATTAGTTTTACTGTCTTTTTGACAAACAGTGTTTCACAAAGATGTTTTACAATCACACTTACTTTCCTTCCTCCCGCCCAATTCCCCTCGTGGCTTCGCCGTTTGCTCGTGCGCTTCAAAACTGATAAAAGCGCTAGCTAGGCTACATTCCAGGAAACTCAACTTGTTTGAGTGATTTAAATTGAGAAGCGGTTAAGCCATTTGTTTGATTGGGTGCTTGAATTGTTAGTTCATACGTTGACACTAGAGATAAAATTAGTTGAAAATCTGTGGCTAAATAAAGTAAATAAACTTGGAAAAGTACAACTTGGAGTCGAGAGCGATTTGACACGTCCGGATATCAGTGCACTAATATTAACACATCTTTCAAGAAATAAAGAATTATTTACTTAATGATTTGTTTGAGAAAGGTAGTTACAATAAAAAACTAGGTCCCTTACGAGGTACAGTAAATCATCCACCCCACCCCTTAATAGTAAGTACCCTACCCCAGTGAAACACTCAGTGTTAAGAAAAACTTAAGGTAATAAACATAATTTATAAGAATAGCGAAATATGGCAATAGAGATTAATATTAAGCATTAACAAGAGTAACTGAAAAAGTATTGGAACGACAGCACTGTGGGCAGATCAAATTGAAGGTACGAGGGTCATCTTGATCGAAACCTTGATTAAACTCCTGAGGAATGTCTGACTGGCTGCAGCCCAACTGGGCCATCACTCATTTACTGATTACTAATTTTGTGTTGACTGATGCCGGGCATTTTTACAGGCTGATAGTCTTGTAATGTATCCTTCTCCACTCATTCAGCGCATTATCAGGGAAAAACGTGTTTTTGATTGCTGCAACACTAAGACCCGAGACAATGTATGGACAAACAAATTGCTGGGTACAGCCAGAATTAAGGGTAAGCATTAACAATGCTTGGTCGTTGTTCGTATGTATAATAATACGAAATAGTCTTCCAAAAGACCCAAAGTTGAAACTTGAAAATGAGGAAATATCCTTAGAATTAGTAATAATTACTGGTCATAAGGCTTAGATGTACGGAGGTTATTTTGGATTTTGGATCGCCTGTACTCTTCTATAATAATTCTCGATTGTTATGTTTTAAGTAGCTGTTATTTATCGAGTACAAATTAAGTCGTGTGTGTGTGGAATGTTTAGCATTTAAAATTAGGGTCCTAAGCCAAGACAAGGTTAGCGTGCATACACAAGTTGGGGCAAAACGTTTTTCAACTTGCCCAAGAGAGTAATCTATTGAGATCACGTACAGTGTAGGCTTGGCGTGATGATGTTTCGCCCTTCCCCCGATTTTTATGTTGTAAGTAATGGTTAAGCTTTGTTAACATAACCGGCTTATTTTTCTTCCAGTACATTGCCTTTGAGTCTAATATTGAGAATGAGATTTACATCAGCACCCGACGAGCAGCGAGGAATATGTCGTACCAAGGATTTACATCCAAAGAAGGAGTGGTGAATGTTCTGCTGGAGCTGACAGGGCAGGTCAGTCCAAGAAAAAAGCACTTTCTGTTCTTTTGATTTCGATTTTCAGTCATCCTGTTTCACACTTTTTTGGGGATGAAGCACAAGAATAGTAAAAAGCGCAAGAAAAGAAGTGCTGTTTTCCTTGCTTATGCTTGTTTCACACGTGGAATCGCGCGTGAAAAAAAACGCTTAGTGCTCAAGCACAAGACTTCTCAACACTGAGAATACATATGTACATGTAGTTTATCCTTGAGTTAATATCTTTAGTACAGTGAGAATCCTTGTGAGGTAAGCACAGGTAAAACAAAAAGAAAACTTTACCTCTCACGCCATTACCCACTGTGTTTTTCTTATGCTTGTGCTTAACTAAGTTTACAGTGTTTCAACTAAAAGGTAACTGTGCTTTTGCCTGCGTGGCAAGCGTTGGAAGAGAAAGAGGGAGTTGAGAGTTCGGGGCGCGAAAACGCGAAGTGCCCACTGCACTGCTATGCAGGCTAATTGTGTTTTGGTATTACGTGCTTCACAGGACATCATGGGAATTCCGTTAAACGCACCGCTCACAGCACACTCTGTGGTGTATACTCTTCCCATGCTGACGATTAAAGAAGACAAAGGTAAGACAGCAGAGCTGTCGTGAGAGCGAAAGCTTTAAAGCATTTTTTGTTTGTCCTTCAAATGATGAACCGCAAGAACAAACTCGATGGAACTAATTTGATTTGTTGAGCGAATAGACATAGACCAGCACAGCTTTTGATTGGTTCAGCAGAAAAAAATCGCAAATTTTTTTTTTGTTTTATGTTTACTTGTTCTCTGGTGCTAAGTGTTCTGATCTAAGCCTTGTTAACTAGCAGTGGATGAAACTGAACTTTTGTGAGAGTTTGCGGGAGGCTTTTTTCAAGGTTAAACGAAAATCGCGCTAGTAAATCGTATTAAATTGATAAAAATTGTTATGCTACATAGTAGCGGAGCTCCGCGCGCGCCTTCGGCGCGCGCGCGCGGAGCACCATAGCTAAGAAAATATGGTAACCCATCCATCCGAGAAATTTTGGTTATGACGTCATCGTACGACCGACCGACCGTCCGACCGTCCGTCCGTACGTCCACCCCATCATGTAAGCCAAAGTCAAATGTGATACTCCGATTAACCCTTTCGTGTGCAAGCTCGCATATAAGCGCGCTTCCATATGGACTGTTTTTGGACAGATTATTTGCCCGTACACGCAGTTTTCAACCCCGCGTTTTTGTGGCGGGAAATTGCATGGCCAAATTTTGAAGACAGTTTTAAAACAAAGTCAGTTTTGTCTATTCGCTGGCGGAGTATCAGTGACAAACAACGGGAGAAAGAACAAGAAAGGGCATGAGTAAACAGGCAGAGTATCAGTGACAAACAGCGGGAGAAAGAACACGAGCAAACCGGCTCAATTGCAATGTCGAGCAACGGGAGAAACAACAAGAAAGGGCTCGAGTAAACAGGCTGAATCGTACTGACGAGCAACGGGAGAAAGAACGGCAAAAAGCTCGAGAAAAGGGACGAAATTATAGTGAGGAACAGCAAAAAAGAGAGCGTCTCTTGTCAAGCTGTAAAAACATTACCAAGTGTCAGGGAGTTTCAGCTTGTTCTCGTGTTTGAGTGCAGAAGCTTGCATGAAGAGAAAAGATCGTGTGGTCTGGCAAGGTTTCAGTAATTATGCGCTGTCTTCGGACCTTGCTGTGTATTAAAGTGGACGGTTTTGCAGCTAAAATCCTTAATTGAAGAAGCTTCCTTGATAGGCATGAAAAGTAGTAAGACTTACTTTTGTGTGAAATGACCGCTTCTGCTTAAGCTCTGCGGGCGGAGTGATTGTCAACTGACTTAAACTGTGCGCAGGTTAGTTCTCCTGTTTTGTCTTTTATATGAACATTTATGTCAAGAAAATTGAATAGCGATTTGTGTCGGTTTGTTTACTTGTCTTATTTTTTCCGATTTCTACGAGAAACGTCGAAGAGACAATCGCATCAGTTTCTTTTTTCTTACGTTTCGTTGTTTTCACGCTTCCATCTCAAATTGGTTTGGACTCTTGTTAATTTCAAATGTTTTCTATTCAATATTTTATCTTGGATCCTAAAACGTTTCGTTTTTTCCTACTGTCGCTCATTTTAGGGCACAAAATTTGTCGAAGAAAAGCCAAGCGAAGTCCGGACGGTTTATAATCTCGGCCCCGCTTGAAAAGTTTGACATTTGAAAAACTCTCGCAAAGAACAACAACTCCTTGCCAAAAGTAAACGTGATTTTTAACAGCTGCAGCATCGGAAATGCCAGCAATATGTTGTCCCTCGCAGCAATTCTTAGCAAAGCAATGATTTTGTGTGAAATGACGGCTATTATGTCAGCTCTGCGTTCGGAGTGATTATTGACTAACCTAAACTGTCCGCATCCGCAGGTTAGTATTCCTGTTTTGTCTTTTATACGGACACTTATGTCAAGAACACTGGGACTAGCGATTTGCCTAGGTTACTCACGAGTTATGTTTGTTACTTGTCTTATTTTCCAATTTCTACGAGGAACGCCGAAGAAACATTCGTATCGTTTTTTGTTTTCTTACGTTTTGTTGTTTTCACACTTTTATCTCAAATTGGTTTGGACTAAAAAATGCTTGTTTTTTTCCAAATGTTTTCTATGCAATATTTCATTTTAGATCCTAAAACTCTTCGTTTTCCCTGCTGTCGCTCATTTTTGGGCACAAAGAAAGAAAAGCCAAGCGAAGTTCGGACGGTTTAAATCCTCGGCTCCGCTTTGTCAGAAACAAGAGCCGGATTGACATTTGGAAAACTCTCGCAAAGAGCGAGCGACAACCTCCCTGCCAAAAGTAAACACGATTTTTAACAGCGCCAGCCATTCGAAATGGCTGCAATATGCTGTTCCTCACAGCAATTCTCGTTGTTAGTTAAAAAATCACAGACTTGAAAGGCTAATTGCAGTAAAACTTCGTCTTTATTTAATGTTTTCGGCTGACAATTGTTTTTCTTAAAGCGATTTGTTGGTCTGTTGTCATTGCCAATCAGATGTTATCATTAACAGTGATGTAAAAAATAATACCGCCACGACTTGTAGTCAAGGGTTGTAGTTTGCAATATTTGTAGTTGATTGAAGTCAAGAATAAAACAATTCTCAACCATTTGCAGTTGATCACCGGAGTTGATTCATGGCTTATCGTGCCGCAGTCACTTTTCACAACGAATAGTTAAAATCATTTTCACCTAATGTTTTTCGGTGCTAAGGACATGCACCGACGGCAGTTTTTAATCGTCTTTACTCTTATAGATCACAGAAATGACGCCATAAAATAGTCAAAACAAGGCGAACAAAGTACTGTTCTTCTTTTTTTGGGTGGTGTCCAACAGTACCCACTTTGGGATTTTGTCATTTTGTTTTGTTGTGGAATATTTCGGTTTGTTAGGTTTAAAATGTCAACGATACATGTTAGAAAATTTGTGACTCAGCCAAAAGCACATAATCGGTTGTGATGTTGAATTTAAATGTGAGACACTGGGACTGTTAATCTATAGTTTAGAGATTTACACCATTTGTATTGAAATGTAATCGGATGTAATTAAACTATGGTGAAGCAAAATCGTTTATGCTCATAGTCATGTAGTCCTTTGATCCAACGTGGCAAAGGCCGATGATAAATCGAAAATGTACGTTAGCACATGTTTGAATGGTGGCTGTGGCTCTGCAGCAAAACAGTAAAAACTATTATCACAATACAGAAGTCCTTACTGGTCCTTACTTGGTAAATGCCACACAATAAGGAAAGAACTGTGGAGCCCCTGTGGAGCTCCGCTTTTAGGCTTGGCTAAATATATATATTAGATAATACTATGTAATGTTTTGGCTTCATCTCCTTTGTTTGGGCAAAATATTATGTTCGTTTATGCTCTTCCCATAAAGGCCTTACCCGACTCGGTCTTTTTAACAACAACGGTTTTTAAAGGATCGAAGCCATTCATGATGTGTTGAGCAAGCGTTGTGTCGAAGAACGTGGTTTTGTGTGTTGTATTTGACCAGAAGTGTACTTGTAACCGCTTTGGTTGTTATTTGACGACACACCACTGAAAAAATATTCAGATGCCAGGAATTAGCTCTTGTGGTAATGCTCCTGTATCTTTGTTTTATTCGTAGCTACTGGTGTTGTAACGTCAGTCCCTTCTGATGCCCCGGATGATTACGCAGCTCTCAGGGACGTGAAAAACAAAGCGGTCAGTGCCGAGATATTGTCTGAAGATGAAGATTGCAAGAATGTAGATACCAGTGAACGATTGAGCTCATTTGCTCCCATTTGTTGTCCTCAACAAGCATCTATGATGCTAAGACTAATTTGGTGTTATTTGCAGTATACGTGAAGCAAGCAAGATTTAAAATACATGTACACAATACAACGCAGTGGTTTTCAATTGACTGTCGAGAGAAATTTTCGTTCCCTTAACTTCGCTCTGTGATCAGTTCGCAAAACTCGCGCCACTTTCTCAACCAATCAGACAATGACAACTTGCTCACACGCATTTTCCCGCGCTTGGCGCCCGCTACAACTCATGTAATAGGCCATATTCGTATTCTCAGTATTGGACTGGACCTAGCATGAAGTGGACGCTCTTGCGGGGTAACGCATTTACATATGAAAAGATTTCCCCGCAAGAGCCTCCACTTCATGCTAGATCCAGTTCAATATCAGAATACGAATTTGGCCTATTTCTTCGACTTCTGAGTACTATTTACATCTGTTGTGATTGCCCAGAAAAAATGCCTTGGTTTTGGTTGTACTATATCTAAGTGAAAATCGCTCTAATGTTGCTTTGTATTCTTTTACCAAGGCTTTCAGACGGAAGTACGGCATCACAGATGAAATGGTACTTCCTTATGAACCAATCCCTATCATTCGAGTCCCTGGTTATGGGGACCTCTGTGCGGTGAAGGCGTGTGATGATCTCAAAATAAAGAGCCAAAACGACAAGGACCTTCTGGTGGAAGCAAAGGAACTCACCTATAAAAAGGGGTTCTACGAGGGAACCATTATCGTTGGCGAATTTGCCGGGCAGAAAGTCCAGGAAGTGAAAAAACTCGTGCAGAAGAAAATGATAGAGAGCGTAAGTCTGCACGATTTGCTTTTATTTATTTGTCATTTTATGAGACATTTATGGTTAAAAGAACACGATGTCGTCTAGTCAGTATATCTGTTCATAATAAAATGTTTGTTGTTTTTCGTGTTGGAACCCTTATTAACCAAAAAGAATTTCTTAGTGTTTAAGGAATTCCCATCTTTTATAACAGTCACGCTTTGCGCTAAATTCAAACACAAGCGTCTTTTTTTATTTTTCACAGTTAACAGTGTTCGTCATCTGTATTTTGTGATTACAGGGAGAAGCCCGAATTTACATGGAACCAGAAAGAAAAGTGATTTCTCGCTCAGCAGACGAGTGTGTTGTGGCTCTCTGCGATCAGTGGTAAGATAAAAGATGGTATCAAACACTAACGAGGCCCGCTGAGTGATAAATGAGCATCTTTAAGAATTAACTTAAGATACTCCACGAAGTCGGTGTTGAATGGATGCGCTAATTTTTTTGCCCCTGTTACTGTAAATACTTACCGTATTTAGAGCGGTTTATAGTGACTATCGAAAGAAATTCTCATTTTCACTGTTTTGCTGTATATCGTTCTGTGATTGGTTGGAAAAACATGCGCCTCTTTCTCAACCAAGTATGAGTATGTTGTGAATGGCCATAGTAATTACTTTAGTTTTGTGAAAATAGCTCTAAGAGAAACAACATTCGCAATAGTATTAACGCGTTGTTTTATGTCATTTTTCTTGTCAAAAATGTTTGACTTTTTTGTTTTATGGACATGTAATCGCACGGGGCCGAGTAAAATTAAGGATTAATCATGCATCACCTGTGTTTTCAGAAGTTGCTGAAACTGCCCGCGACTCGGACAATTTCATTAACTTACTCGGCCCCATGCGATTACCTGTTTATCACTAAAAGGGGAAAATTAATTAGGGTATCGCGCACGCGGCAGCTTTGTGCAATTACAAATTTAACTAATCAATCCATTCAATGAGATTATTCTCAACCAAAGTCACTGAAAAGTCCTGGTTCACAGAACAAAGATCACCAAAACTTGATTACCAAAAATACTATGTGTCTCAGCCAATCAGCGTTCAGTAATTTTGCCCTTTAGTGATAATCAATCAGTTTATTCCGAGCATTCCTTTTACAGAACAGCCCCCAAAAATGCACCCATAGATTGTAATTGTTTCAAGAGGATCGAGCAGCAATATCATTTACCTTACAGGTACCTAGATTACGGGAATGAACCCTGGAAAAATGAGGCACGGCAGGCTTTGAAAGACTTGAACACGTGAGTAGTTCCCTTTCCGTATATCGAATTCAAAGGTGACAGACCGCAAATAAATGTTGCTTCTAAAAATATCTGAGTGTAACAACTGTTCATCAGTAGGATATCTAAAATGTGTGCAATTCCACAATTGGTTTCGGCTCCATTGAATTCTATACCAATTGCAGAACATTTTAAGAGGAGCCACCCACAGTGTGAGCACAGTTATTGACAATATACATGTAAATTAGCAAGAAAAACAACGCAAAATAATAGTAGTACATGTACGTTAAATAACGAACTAAGCTAACGTGATCTAAATAACGAAGTGCACGTAACTAACTATAAGCAAAGTCCGCGCACAACTCGCCCAGGTGGTTTTTAGTGGGGCCCTCAAAAACTATTTAATCTCCTAATTGTATGTAAAATAACGCAAGGCTTGGAACTTTTCTACTTTGTCTACTGTACACATTTTTAAAACCTTTTTTTAGCCTGGTTCACGCTGCTGTTGTTTTCTTCACCCGTTCTCTCTCGTCTCAAATATCTGAATGCCGGATGCAGGGAACAACTGTTTAGCTGGCCTGCGTTTTCGTCGCAGTGGGATTTGCTTTATAAATGCCTCCTCAGCCTTAAACGTTTATTCTATCTCATAGTGTTAAACATTCGACTAGAATTAACAATCAGAACGCACGAAAAGCGCTATTCACTTGTGTGGTATATACTAATGCCACCAATTCACCATGACACCTCGTCCATTGTTTATTTTAGCAGGCTCTTGGTGTCTTTTTGTCTTTGTTGGGGGTGGGGGAGGGAGGTTTGGGCGAATGGACGTGCATTGCAAGCTGAAACAGAGAACAGGTTAAAAATACTGCAATCAAACTAAACCTACAATTGTAGTGCCTACGATAAGACATTCACGGCGATGATGAAGCTTCATTTCAACTGAGGACTTAAGGTGTCTCGTGATTAGTTTTACCAATGGATCCTTCTGAGCTGTGAAAGTTTGCCTCGTGCATATCACGTGACAAATTCCTTATCAGCATGTTTTTTTTTTCGCTGCCATTCCGAAGTAGCCGCCGATGTGCCTTCGAAGTTGCGCTCGAGTTAACTTCGCAGGCACAGTTGGCACTGAGGACAGGGATACCAGGGTAACAGGAACCAGCGATACCTGTCCCATTTTGTTACTTACTTTCTATGTATGTCCCATCTGTTAATTGCTTTAAAGAGATTTTCTGGTCGCAGTGCGTGGTGACCATGCGTACGGCACGGTTGTTTATGTTTCATGTTTATACCGCGTTTTCTTTTGGTAACCAGGTGTAAATGGCTACTAAAAGACCTGAAGAAAACCCTATCGGAACCCCCGCAACGAACGCTGGGGGAAAGGGCATGTGACCAGCCCGTCTCATTGCTAGTGTGACCCCTCACTTAAACATTGCGTGACATTTTTTTAAAGGTACGCGGAAGAAACCAGGCGAAACTTTGAGGCCACACTGGATTGGATCCAAGAACATGCGTGTTCAAGATCTTACGGTTTAGGTGAGGTGATGTATATTTATGCAATTGTTTGATCCGGTGAGCATCAAACTATTACCATTTACTGGAACATTTGGTTTTATCCATTGATTTGATAATATCAGTTGGCCATCTCATGGAAACGCAAATTCTACTCAAAGTCAGTGAAAAGTTTTCTTCTGCTGAGCCATAAGGTTTGAAAAAGAGTTTGTTTCTCTTCCTTGGCTTCGTCACACTGGCGTTATCGCTTAAGAATTTGTTTTGGATGGTCGGTTGAAATTAGTTTGTGATCAGTGGAAAATAGGGATTTCTCATCATCCTATTTGGTGGTAACCATGGTTAAGAATCTGCACATGCGACGTTCTGTGGCCAGAGCATCGTACTTAATTGTCCTCTGGCGAAAAAGGCGATTTCAGTGGAGAATAAAATAAACCGGGAAGAAACAAGTATTTCAAATAGACAATATCATGTTCAAGAATCCCGACTGGCAACAGGCGGGTCAGTTGGCTATGCAAGCGTGGCCGAAAAGCTGAACTCGGGGCCGCCAAAAGACAACTACAGCTTGTGGGCAGAACGCAACGGGTTTCACGCCTTAATTAATCGCTCGGCCAGTCTGGAAGGTTTCAGCGTTTATTTTATGCTTGTAATCTCGACAGGGACACGGCTTCCGTGGGATAAACAGTACCTGATCGAGTCCCTGTCGGATTCAACTATCTACAACGCGTACTACACAGTCGCACATCTACTGCAAGAGGGCTCCTTTGATGGATCCGCTGGCGGGCCCCTTGGAATAAGGTACCGTATAATTAGCTGAATGACAATTTGTAAACCATTTTAAACATGTTTGGAGTGGCCTTCCGTCAGTCGTCACTCCCTATTGAAACACGTTTTTTTAGATGAAAATTGATCTTGTTTTTTTCAATTTCGTGGTATTTTGTTTTTGCACAATGGAGAGCTGATATTGCTCAATGGATCTCCGTTGAAAGATCTTGAACAGTAAGTCATACACCGACTCAACGCTTAAACTCCAAAGATCTGATTAGCAATTCTCCCTCCAGGCTGCCATGCATTTTCTGGTAAATTACTTAAGAGAATTTGGTGTTGTATTAAGATAACGCCCTCCGACTGATGAATTTGTCCATTCTTTTCCCCTGATTGCTTTGTAATGTATGGAAATTGTGAGGAGATGTTACATGTTAATAATTCCTGATAGTTAAAGGGGTAATGAATGTCATGAACACGCTTGGAGAATTGAAAGGGTTGGTTTTAGACGTTTAGAAACAGCTCTCGATGCGAGCTTTAACTGTTTCTTCTTCCATGACTCGAGTGTGAATTTGTCGAAGTCAATAAACAGGGAAACATTTTGAATGTCTAACAAGAAGGAACGCGCCAAATGTTGCATTTCGCACGCTTTAGATAAATGAGCTGTTTTTGATGTGGTATATTTTTGTCTTAATTTGACCACCCACTGGCAACGCGAGGCGTGAAAATAACTAACCTCCATACCATTCATAGTGCAACACTCGGCCAAAAAAGGAGACAAAGGAAGCTACAATTCGGGTCGAAAGTTAACGGCCCGGGATACCGTATACCCGCTTTCTCCGCTTCCCCTCCTCCTACTCTCCCCCCCCCCCCCCCCAATTACCCGTTATAAATATAATGTTGATTTTATACCGGTCGGTTATTCGACGGCTCGAATTTTTCATTATTTCTGCCTCGTAGGACCAAAGTCTGCAAACCCTGGTCGACTGATTGATACTCGGATTTCCGGCATTTCGTGTATCAGGCAAATCTGCCCAGCCATCCATTTATCTTTTCTAAAGATCTGGGACGATGACGAAGTTATGCACTCCCAGAAAGTTCAGTGCCAAAAATGTGCGAAAGCACGATTGATATTATGTGTTTCGTAGTTACAATGAGCAGACGTCATTCTTTTCGTAAATAGAAACAGTTTTTGGCTCTCATTTCAATGGTTTAATCCTCTAATTGCAGGAGATAAGAACAACTGAATTCCTTTAAGTTCCACCCGTCGAATTATTGAATACCACTTTAAGGGGGAAATGCATTTGAGCAGTTTGTTTGTTTTCACCTTTACAGTATAAAGACGTGTTGTATAGTTTTGCCAGGTTTTTGTCATCACACTCGTGCATTGTGTAACTTGCGTTAACTTCATTTTCCATCTGGGAACAAGGGGCAAGGGTTTATCACTTTTAAGTGTCGAGTTGTTATTTTGGTGAAGGGTGCATCGCACTGTCATCAAAACGTCGCTCCCTTTTCAGAAGTGAAGAAAACGTATCCCATTACAGATCCAAATGAATTACGATGCAATGGCATTAGCCAATTCCCTCTTCCCTCCGGATCTGCTCTCATTTTAGAAAGCTAATTCACGATTTACGCGTTACGCGTACCTGTATCTTCCCACCTTGGCCTACAGTCAATGTTACTCGCGCGGCATCCACGTGCGAGGCAACACACTATTTTTTTTAAAATAATTTTTTTAGCTCTCAAATAAAACATCATTTTCAAGAAAGAATATCCAGCGACAAGAGTTGTTGGTTTTATGGAATAACTTCTTTGTAGGATCACTGTTCGGCATCAAGTCACCTCTTAAATCACTGGTTTCGGAATTGATTTTTATCATATTTTTGTTAGTGACGTTGTGTCACCTCTTCACCCAGAACCAATCTACAGAATTCATAAAATATCTTTTTAAATGTTGCTTATCTACTTGACTACCGTTTTCTGGAAAACGTTTTATCGTGTAAAAACAAAATAATACTTTGAATGGAAGGAGATTAATCTGAAAAGCTCTCCAAAAGCACACGAACACAACTTTCAGCTCACTCTGAATTTGCATTTCTCGAAACAAGTCAGTAACTGACAGATTTTTAACACGCGAAATAAGCACATACTCCGTTAGCTGACAGACGTTTATGTCCTCAGTAACTTGGAATCACCAAAGAGACACGTCTAGGACAGATTTTTAATTCGTCGTATAATCTGTATAATCTGTAGTTTTAAAATTTTCTATTTGAGGAAGGAAACGTCTTGTCTTGCAGGAAATATGCTGCCTCGTTTGCTTTTAACCCCTGTGGCTTTAAAGTGCTTGTAGCAAAAAACTAGTTTTCCTTATACATCAAATTCAAATATGTTTCATTTATTTCGTGTGCCGCAATATTGTTGATAATTATACCCAAGGTGAGTTGTATTATCCGTCTACTTGAGAATGGCCAAAACACTCGGCCATTTTTCCCGCTTCTTGTAGTCTTTCAATTTAATTTTTCTGGGGAAAAATAAAGGTGAGCAAATAGCCCAGCCGTCCACCCCCTTCCCTTTTTCTTTCTGGTCATCCCCCCCCCCCCCCCACTCATTAGTTCGATCAAAAGTTTAAAAAAAGCGAAATTTTTGAGGAGAAGAGTTGACTTGTCGATCCGATGTTTCTTTAAGAGTTTTATCTGTTTTCATCATTGTGTACTGAATTGTGTTTCGTTTTATTTTATTTTATTTTATTTTATTTTATTTTATTTTATCAGAGCGGAACAAATGACGCGACAAGTTTGGGATTACGTGTTTTTTCAAGATGCTTCCTTCCCAGAAACAGATATCTCAGCAGATAAACTCAAGTAAGTTACGCAAAACTCCACATCAGTTATTTTTTCTCGTGATTGGAAATTAAGAGCGTTATACCCGAGATGACATTCAGGTTTCCTTCAATGCAGTTTTTGTGGTGTACCTATTGACTATAATTTAGTGAACATGAAAAGCCTGAGAACTTGGCTTGTGTTCCTAACAATTGACACCCACGCTTTCGTTGTGATTTTTCATTTGCTTCATAATTTCGCTTCGTTTATGATCCTAAGAAGACTTTAGAAAGAACCGGTAAAATGCTCGAGGCTCTATGCAACAACCGTGCTAAAACAACCATTTCTTCTCTGCTTCTGACCTCCAACTGAAGGCAAGCGCTGCTTTAATTCATCTAAACAAAAGCGAGAAGATTAGTGGGTCACAAGATTATAAAGTTTTGCGCGGTTTCGTTATCTTTGGAATAGGCTGGAAGCAAATGTCTCCCTTATCTTATGGAAGCCGATTTTTGAAACATGTCTTCGCTTGCGAAGCATAGCCGGAGGGAAGACAGTCAAGTATTGGATTTGGATAAAAGTTGGCCTCTAAGGGGGTCTTTCATTCTATCGAGAATTGCTAGCATTTGGTAAATTTGACATTTTCTGGTAACTAAACGCGAGTCGATAGGTGGATCAACTTATTCTAGTTATCTGAAAATTTTTTGCAATGAATTTTCCAGCTGCTAGTTAAATGACACAACAATTTTACGTGGACCCGAGCGAGACTTGAAATCTACAGTGGACCTGAGAATTTCCCACATGGCTCTCTTCTTACATTCTGTGATGACAGCCGCTTTCGAAACATGTTAACAGCGAAAGATGTTCTAGACCCATCTTTCAGCTACTCTTAGGAAAGATTTGATATACCCGTTGGTTTTAAAATCTACGTTTGGGAACAGCTCCATTAAAGCCTTGAAGCGCCGTTTGTGACATTTTGCGATTCTGTCTACAGGTTGTTGTTGACCTATGGCTCGTTGTTTTGTTCTTGTATAAGTTTAATTTCATTTAACGCTTGTTGAAATGACCTTCGCGCTCTAATTTTAATTAATTAGGTTATGTCCACTTCACAAAAAAAAAACAGTTTTCAAAGAATAATTGTAAGTAATGTAGTTTATACTCTGGATCTTGTAAAATAGTAAAAATTTCAAAAAGTTGATAGAATTTAATAGGATTGCAGAACTTAGCCGGAAAAAATACTGATCGGTTCCTAGTCAGTTCTCTGGGTAATAATTCTTATCGCTCGCTCTCTTATTGAGCGGCCATCCTAAGTGGATAAACACTAAACAGGAAAGGAGAAGTTCCAACAACACAAACATAATTAAATTCCAAATCACACGTAGAGGTACTATTGATCAACTCGCTAACTGATTAGGAGCAATATATACAACCTGCTTTAATATAAACTAAAGTAGTACTTATTTACAATTTTGTTTTCCATTTGAGAAAAACGACAGGGCTGTTTTGCAATCGTCCATACTATTTATGGTTTACGCTTGCCACCGCTGTCGAACTTTGTTCCATTCCGTTTAAAGGTGTCAGAGTTGTACTTCCCCGACTTTCGCCCTTTGCTCTGTTTTTCCTGCAAATTGCTTGAGTCAGCGCTTCTCTGAAATCTCTCTTGCCTAGCACGTACAGTAAAGGATTGGAGAGTGAGGTGAAAAACCGTGTGTAATAATAAAACACGTACATGACCCAAGCGGGGAGATCTCCGTGGCCAAATTGTTCCTGAATGGTCAAGATGAAGTACGGAAGCCAGCAAACTATAAATACGATCAACATGGCCAGGAAAATGGTGGCTGTTTTGCGCTGAGCGTTGTGGTGTGCTCGATTCTGCTTCGTGGGATCCGAAGGACTGTGGTATCGCCTGATCTGACGCTCGTGATATCGTACGGTGACAAAAATGCGAGCAAAAGTGAAAATCATTACACAAAGTGGCACCACGAGAAACAGAGCGAAAACGCTTAGTTCGTATATAGTTTGAGCTGTGTGCTTCGCTTCTTCTTCTTCTTCTTCGTCGATGCTGGCGTTTTCGCGCCATGATAACTGAACAAGAGACACGAATGCTGCCAACGTCCACGCGAGAGTGGTAAGCGCAAAAAACGTGTTGCGCGTCATGATGTTGTGGTATCGCATGGCGTATTTGATAGCAATGTAGCGGTCGACGGAGACTACGAGGATGTGGAGCACCGTGGACACAGATATAAATCGCCATATCAACAGCGTAGGCGGGCAAAACGTGTTGTCTCCAAACACGGAACAGCTAATATACAGGGGTATACCGAGAAGGCCGGCCAACAGATCACTTGCTGCGAGACTGACGAGGAATGAGTTAGTGACAGTTTTGAGAGAGCGGTTGCGAATAAATAGGACAATGACGGTCAAATTTGTGGCGACGATAAAGATAGCAAGTATGATTGGAAATGAGTCGAATTCTGCACTGAAACCTTTTGCAGACATTTCTTCTCCGGAATATTCGCCGCTACCCGACGACGACCTTTCATCGTCGTTGTACTTGTCTCCGGTGATCGTTTGTGTCGTATTGTTCATAGTAACTTCTTTCTCCTCTGCCAGTGATTGCTCTAAATCTTTACAAGCAGCTCATTTGCCGCGCTGTCGCTTTGGCTTGATTTTCATCCAGTAGTTTTCCTTTCTTCGTTCTTGCGGCGTTTTTTTTCCTAATGGGTGTCGACTATTGCCTCCGCTGTGGTAAAAAAAAAATAATCAAGAGCATTAAACTTGCTCAAACAATTCTCAAACACGTAAAGCTGCCTTAGCGGTGCCTACCTTTCATACAATAATCAGGACTTATAGTTAGAGCACCTATGTTCTTTCTCGTGTATGTCGACCATTACTCTAACCCGTGAGGGTGGAATTGCTATTTGTCTGTGCACACGTAACTGATATGCAGGGGAAGAGGAACACTAGTCACTTTAGTATAAACACCCTGTGGCTATTTTTGGCTTGACAGCTCGATTGATTGTGACAAATTTCCCATCACCAGGGATAGTGGAAGCGGTAATGCGTCTCCAAATATCAACTTCCCCATATCTATTCCCCACCATGTTATTTGTTTTTTTTTTTTCGCTCTGATCGGAAAAGCAGGCTTGTCGTTCTTTATTAATCCAATTCACATCGGTCAGCTCGTGCATGCGTTCTAACTGGATTCATTTAGACTTTTTAAATGAGGAGCCCCGTTCTTTCTCGTTCGCCTCAAATCCAATATCTAAAAATTACCCTTGTTTTCATTTCTGGACTACGCTGACCGCTTCCTTTTAAAGCTAAATTAAATACGCATAGGTTGGTTTGAAGCTTTTGTCCCTTAATTACGTTCTTGCGTTTCTTTCTCTGGCCAGAAAATATCCTTTTGTGATATTGGCACATTATAGATTTGTGTTCATTTCCTGCTGCCACGCGTGCATAATCGTGACATTAAAAAGTCTGTTGACAACGTTTCATCATTGGACCTTCCTTACCTTAGCGACCTATTTTCAGTCTTCTGAACGAAATTAATCGAACTCTACAGAAGCCTCGCTGAAGACGCGGTCTTTGGTTTAGTGTAATTTAAGTGGACGAAAGGAAAAAAGGCCAGCGGTCCGTGGAAACGTGACGTATATAATCGCAACGAAAAAAATAGCGAATCTCATGCTGATAATTCAAGGTTTAAGGTTCGGCCATTTGATAAGCACTGGTCGTTGATTGAAGTTGCGGTCATCCAAATCGCTTGGGTCCGATTGAAATTCAGTTTTGTCTGCTGAATTAGTTGCAGTCGTCAGGTGTTTAGCATCAACTATATCACCATGAATGGCTTTTTGCGATAAGCACTTGCAAATGTGTTTTTAATTGTTGACATTTAAAAAGGCTTCTACAGCCTGAAGCCACCTTAAAAATCCATGAAGGTAGTACATTTCAAGGTGCTGGTTTCTTCCGTAAACAATTAAAAGGATCGAACAATTTTCGGTTTTACCGCTTACTCCCGATTCTTTATTGAATTGATTCGGAAACAGATTTCTGCGAAAGGGGTTATGCGAATTACATTAAAGAATGAAAGGGGTTCCATTTGAAACCTCGGCTATGAATGATGTCGTGAGTTGGCTGTGAGTTTTCCTTAACTGTCGCAACAAAAAGAAAGCTTTTAGTCTTTGCGATTTGCTCTGTCAAATGTTGTGAACAAGTAGTAAGTAAAGAAAAAACGCGGTGTCTTTAAGTTAAATGGACATAGTCTTGTGGTGTTTATATTGGTTTATGAGCTGAAAATAAGTTACTTTCAAGTACTTATTTATGCCACACTTTTAATCAGTTACGTCGTGCGGCATAGACTCGACGTATTTAACAGTATTATGGTTCCAGTACTTAATGTAATAGTTGCATTTGCGATACATGATGGAGTGTAACATGGAAACGCTCTCTAGTTCGTTAGGTAATATTGTCTTCGTTTTGAAAAGATTGGTTTACTTAAATAAGTACCTTTTAATCCGAAACGAAATGCCGGGCTTTTATGAAACATTAATCAAAGTTATTTGTGAGTGGTTTCAAGTTGTTCATGTCGTAAACTTGCCTTGTTTCAAAGATACACACCCTTAATTTTATTTTTTTCTTAATACCAGCGTTTGTTTTACACTCTGTGTTTAAGATGTCGATAACATAAGTGAAAATTTGAATTTCAACCTTATCGAGTAGCATTCTCCAAGGACTGTCACTTGATAGTTGGTCACATGGGTTCTATTTGTGTTTTATCTCTTGAAGTTTCTTTTCAATGCCTCTGTAATTAGTTTACACCCTGCCTCTTTTCACCCAGTGGTTGTCTTCTGCCCTAGGCAACATTTAAAGGCTGAATTTATAGGAAAGCTAACGTGATATTTTTCAAGCGTTTCCGTGCGTGTGATACGTTGTCTAGACTGCTCGCTTAGTTTTCAAGGACAGTATTGAAAGTGCTTTTATCCACTTCATCTGTTTCCCGACTGTTTTTGTTTTTCTATTGAATGTCGAATGTTGCATGAAACAGGAACTTGCAATATTCGTCTGCGCGCTTTCTATTGAATTGGCGGGCGTAAACGTGATGTAAGCTAGACCTATGCAAGTAACTACGTCTTGTTGTTGCGTCATATTAAAAATTACAGTTGTCATCATGAGCAAAATCCTTTCAAAGTTAAAGAATAATGCCAAATATGTTGTTTTTAGAATAACGATTGAAAAAGAGCATCGTCGTAGAAAAGAATTCCTTTTTCTGTGGAAATGTTGAAAACTAATGGAAAGCTTTAAAAATATTCGTAGCGTCAATATGGACCGATGCGCTTATTTATTTTTTTGAGTGCACACAAGTTCGATTGTTTTTATTTTTTTGAATATACAGTTTGGTAGAAATCACGTTCTAACGTTCTTGACGTCAAAGTATGTAACAGGAACGTAAATTATAAACTCTGACGATCAAATCTTTTAGAGAACAATAAGAGAGGGCACAAACACGGGGCCTCAGAGAAGACTAGAAAATCTAAACCATTTGCAGATGTCATTACAAAGGAAGGTCGTTGAACTTGGATATCGTTAGAATGTTCCAACCTATCCACACAAGATGGGGATTGGACATTGCTCTGGAGTCTCACTAAACAACAACAACCCGACAGTTTGCAAAATTACCAGTGAATCTCGCTGAGAAGACTTCCAAGCTAATCGAGAGAGGAATTCTGAAAGGCAAATCAAATGGCCTGGTGGTGAAAAAGTATCACCGGTAGGAACCGAATTAGACACGGTTGTGAAAACTGTGCATGTGTAGTATTGTCTCGCTACTTAAATGAACGAGAATTGAGGCACTCGTTTTCAACGAAGCTTAGTATGAAGCTTGGAAAGTGCACACGTATCGTGTACTTCTGCGATTCTGAAAACCAATAGCTCCACCTACCAACTTGGCGCACAGCTTGCAACAAGGAGGAGATACTAACAATCTAAGTGCATCCATAAAGTCATACAGAATATATTTGCGGATTGATAAATTCACTCAAGCCATACAGCCGACGGGCTTGGTTTCATCTCACTTCGGTTACACCACACAGATCTGGAGGCCGGAATCGTTTTACCTTATTTCGCTTTTCGTCGGCGTGCATCAGCTGTGAAGTATACCGGTTTCGCAGTCTGCAGCACACAGTTGTTGTTTTCAAAATTCACACCTATCTTTTTCTTGCATAAGTTATTAAGATCCAATTTTTTTCAAATAAATACCCCTGTTTTCTCTATTGTTATTCACTCCGAGACCCATCAACTCTTCTACCAATTACGCCTCAAAATTCATTCCTCGTAGCTGCCAAATTACAGCTTAACAGCGATATTTTTTGTGGAACCTGTGGAATAAGGAACTGACTTTCAGACGAAAGTAATTAAAATGTCGACAACTTGGACTTTTAAATCTATTATTCATAAGTACAATAAAGTTTCCACAGACTTCACTTACTACCATGACAACCTGTAAACTTTTTCAGTGGAACCATCCGATCTCCTACTGTGTGTAATTGTATCTCGTGTTCTTCTATTTGGCATCGAACCTTTGTAATTTGACTGTTTTTACTCCTGTATATTACCACAGAAATATGCTTATTTTGTTCCGGCATCTCAGCCACTCTTTTTATGAATTATTTCTTTCGTTGAAAGGATTTCCCACTGCCTTGTTTGTTGAACATGGAACTAGCTTAACACTTGCTTACATCAGTTTGGAAGATAACTGTTATTACCATGAGTACAGCACGTACATGTGCGTACCAAAAGACTGCACGCTAGCATTGTTATTCATATTGTCTCCAAAGTCGTAGCGCATGCAGGACTTCAAACCTTATCAGGGATTTGCAGCTCAGCAGAGGGAAAGATTGTGTTTTTCCCATACATTTTTCATACTAGAAAAGCACTTCAATGGATTCGTGAACAGGGATTTCTTCGCGCTAGCCTTCGCGTTAAATCCATGGATGTGTCGCGGCGTTCCGGGCAATGCTATTTAAATTGGGAAGCGGTTCGATGTGTCACGTGAAATGCGTTTTGCAGAATTATATTCTTAGTACCTACCTAGTACCTACATTGTCTCTTCAGTCCACAAAACTAGCATGATTCCAGAAGTGCTTATCATATAATGGACATAACATTCGTATTTTTACGGTAACTGTGAAATACAGGAAATTATTACGATCGCTTTCTTTTTTCCTTCAAAACCAAATGGGGAAACCACAAAGGAACTTTTTACGTTTGCCTGTGAGGCAAGGAAGTAGATGAATATTGTAATCTGCTCTCCTGATGACTTTTAAGCTTTTTAAGGTTGCATTTATTTAAAAGCTCATCCATCAAAGCATTAAAAGGTTTCTTACGTGTTTTTCGATTAATGTTTTCCACTACCAAACGTTTCCACATATTTGTTTCGAAGATTGATGTTTGTCTCTTTTTCGCCCGTGCATATTTGCTTGAAATTAAATATTTTTGCCTTGGCCTGCCCTCCACCAGCATACTGATGTTTGCCTTTACTGCGTCAACGCCATTCTGAATCCCTGAACCTGTATGACCGGTTTGATTTTATTTTATTTTCACCCTGTCCGCTTTAATTATTGACTTTCATACGCCGTTTTACGTTCATCAGAATTGCTTTATTCTTCTTCGCGGTGGTCTCGAATATCCGTATTTTTCAGTTACCTCAGCAGGTCCCCTCCATTAAACGTACCTTTTCAGTAATCACTCTTTTCTATCATTCAAGTCGTTACACCTGGCATTAATTTGACTGCCCTTTTGACACTCGGCAAGCCTCCCACGCAGTTGTTTAAAGAAACCAAAAGTCAAATGCACAGCAGTTTGGATGCGGACTATACCTTGTTTTTACTTCCTGTTGTAGTGTTGTTTTAGAAATCGGTACTGAGAGTGTTTGTTAAACTTCTTAAAATGCGTTTGTCTTTGCGGAAGTTTCGGTCTACAGTTCAGTTATGGTTTCCTTCATTGTGTTAGAGTCAGAAATAGCGTTCAATTATACTAACACGACAAGGTGGCAGAGTGGGATGGCTGCCGCGACAAAACACCGCGGAAATTAGAATAATAAGATAATACGACCAAGAAAACACTCTCCTTTGCTATGACAATAGAGAAAACTAAGATACTCACCAACAAGGAGTATGTGAAACAGAAAGCGAGAATCTACAGTGAACACCTTCTAGTGCTTGTATTGACGTGAATTCTCCACGCTGGCGTTCACTTTTTTAATGCGTGTTAAGGTTTATGTGTTTACTTAATGATACAATTTCCCTTATTACTATGGAGATTCCTAACTTACAGGAGTAAGTGGATTAAGTTGTTGTTTTAAGAAGTTGTTATTGTGTTGCGTCGCGTCGAATGTTTCCTTTTGCTCCTAATGATTAGTGAGTCGGTCGCTGATGCAAACGATAATCAGTCATTGAAGTGGACTTACTGTATGTGTCTGCAAAGTCTTTTGAATGTTCATAACTGTTTCCTTTTTACAAATTATATGATGCCACCTGCGTCAAGATATTGAAAATCCCCATAAGCAAATTCAAATATAATTTTCTTGCCGGTTTCTTAAGACGGGGACACCTTTTACAGTGCTGCGCGTTACTTTTTTCGCAAAGGACAAAACTTTTTAACAAACGATCTTTGATTTTCCATGTCATCTTGCAACCGTGTGAATCGATTCCGATTTTCTTTGGTCGTGCTCTCAATAAAAGCTAGGTTTTATAATAAGGAACGTAAGAGAAGGTTTCCTTTGGATTATGTGCTGTATTTGATCCCCAACGAGAAAAAGAATTCTTAAGTATCCTTTGCTCTGAAGTTTCTATCCACGATTTAAGACTGGCCACAGACAGGATACTTGGAATTGTGGGACTGACAAAAATCGTTTGAAACCTGGTTTGCGTGATGTCCTTGTCTTTCTGCATGCTACAAATTATTGGTAGAAACCACAGGAGTTTATTTAAATACTGAATTTATTTATTGATTCTGCTGTTCGATACTTCTCTGTCCGAATATGAGTATACGTCGCTACGAAGATAGATGTTCTCACAAAACTTGTCCAAGGCTGTGATATGGCATGTCAGTTCGCGGTTTAACACAGAGGATATTAAATTATAGGGATGGTGAATGGTACTACTAAAATCTTAGGTCTCGTAAACCTTTCATCTGATCTCGAAATTCCGTTCATAATGCATTCATTTCGGTCTCGTGTTTGGTCTCGGTCTCGGATTTTCAAACAAGGGTCTCGGTGTCTCGGCGAGTCTCGGATTTTACCATTCGCCATTATTAACTATGTTGCAGCGATTGAGAAATTTAATGGTTAAATGCTTTTGTGTTCAATCTGAGTAAAGATTTGTGTATCGTGTCGCTGTAACAGTGTCAGCTTGTGTCAGCTTTACAGGCTGACAAGCTGTACCACGTGACCTGTGTTTCTTCGGCAAGAGATGTTGCGAAAAGCCGAAAATAGTGTACTTTTGAGGTCTCTTTTTAGACTTCATGACGTATTGATTGTTCTTGAAATTATAAAGGACTGATTTGAAATCAATAAAGTACAATTTCTTCCCTTTAGATTTGTTGAACTGTTTACAATATTTCTCTCATAAGAATTCGCTCACGTTGATACTCTGGTCAGTGTAGAATGGTATAAAAAAAGGAAACAAGATGAAGGTGAAGCCAGCTACAAAATGTCTGAAGACATAATTCATTTTTACTTCTGGCTCGCTCTCTTCGGTACCGCTTAATAACTGATACTAAACATGTGAGAAACCAAATATCTGTCGAATGGTTTAGCAGCATTACGTAAAAGGAGAAAAACAAGGCCATATGAAAACAATAAAATAACGGCCCATTATTTGAGGGGGCCGTATTGGTGACAGTCAAAGGCGCTGGCTGTGTTACAACGTTCGTGATCAAGACTTAATAAAATTGACATCCTTTGAAGGTGCTGATGTTTTGGGTTCAGTGGTAAACTGTTTGGCAAGATTTTGCTCGTTAATAACTGATGAACAAGGGAAAGAGTAAATAGTTGCTGCATAGCTCAATTTAATTTTCATTTTCTTTTTAGTTTGGCTTGGTTTAGTTTAGTCTAGTTTAGTTTAGTTAGTCTAGTGGCCCTCTCTAATTTTAATAATTTCATTTCAAGACCTCTGCTTTCATCTGCTGGGGAACGTAATTTTGATGCTTATTGTTCTATTTTAATAACGTAGCGAATAGACCTTTAAACTGAGCATTTATCGATAGCCATGTCGATCTTAAGATTCTTTAACTTGATCTGAAACTGATAATAATCTTTCACGGTAGTCAGTCAGTAGATCCGCCAAGAAGATTGCTTAAAATGTAATAAAAACATTTTTTTTTTCGTAACCCAAGATAACACCTTGCGGCGAGAAAATCCCGAAGTTGTAACCTAATTGATGTTCTGTGAGGTGATAAGTGTGGCTCGCTTATCGTGTTGTCCGACGCAAAAATCTAAACAAGACCGTGCCTTAATCTGAAATGAGCTTAATGTGATACGTAACGCCTCAGAGAGAACATTTGATATGTTGACTATTTTACCAAGAAGGACTTTATTGTGGGACCTGTTTCGGTTTTAATAATAAAGTTACTCACATGCAAATGGAGTTCAAACACGAAGACTTGCTCTTGTATTATCCTTTTAAATGGAAATTACGTTTCTTTTGTCTTAGACGTCATCGAGAATGAATACTCACTTACCTTAATCCAGAAATCTTCAATTACTGAGCGCTGGGAACGTTTTTCACACGGCCAGACCACATTTGTCATGCAAACTCACAATTAGAAACAAGCGCTTGAGTTAGAAAGTTTACACACTGCCAGAACAAAACATGATACATTATTTATAATTTCGATTGTTGCCTTTCGCAGTAACGCTTCCTAACCTGACCACATTAATGAAATAGGCCATATTCGCCGGTATTCTCGGTATTGAACTGGATCTAGCATGAAGTAGAGTCTCTTGCGGGGGAATACATTTACATATGAAAAGATTCCCCCGCAAGAGCCTCCACTTCATGCTAGATCCAGGTCAATACTGAGAATACGAATATGGCTTATTGTTTTTCTTTTTTTTTTCAGCAAATTACGGCAAGAGTTTCAATACTGGTACCCAGTCGACCTGCGTGTGTCTGGAAAGGACCTGGTGCCCAATCACCTGACCTACTTTCTGTACAACCACTGTGCCGTGTGGCCAAACGAGAAGGACAAGTGAGTCGTAGAACTGATAGGGTTTATTGCTTAGTCAGATTTTCCTGTTTCGTTTTGGCGGAGGGTACCTTATGGGTACTAATTCGCGGGACATAATTTTCGCGATTTTCGCCATTTCAAAAAAATCGCGAAATTTAAATCCCGTGAAAAAACGTTACCGCAAAAATTAGCGACGCGAAATTCAATGCCTTGGTACAAAACCTTATTAACTTTAACAAAGATTTTGGTATTATCAACAGAGTTGATAAATGTAAATTGACCACCGTACAGGGATTCTAAAAGCTGACGTTTCGAGCGCTAGCCCTTCGTCAGAGCGAATCGAGGAATTATGGGTTGTGTGTAGTTTTTATAGTGGAGTAGGAGCTACGCTATTGGTGGTAACATGGCAACGTGAAAAATAGGAATACATTAGTTAAATGAAAAGCGTTCGTTAATACCGTGGGGATTAAGGGTGCCGATTTGGAAGATGAATTTTTGTTCCAGATTCTTGCGGCTTTCCGTCGTACCTTGATGTAGGGAAAGGCCGCAGATAGCCATGTGTTGTTTGGAGTGGTTAGGGAGATTAAAATGACGAGCGACTGGCTTAGATGCATCCTTGTCATTCTTCTCAACATCGCGAAGGTGTTCGCGGAATCGGTCGCCTAGTCGTCTTCCTGTCTCGCCAATGTATAATTTATTGCATAACGTGCAGGTTGCACGTGAATCTGGAACAAAAATTCATCTTCCAAATCGGCACCCTTAATCCCCACGGTATTAACGAACGCTTTTCATTTAACTAATGTATTCCTATTTTTCACGTTGCCATGTTACCACCAATAGCGTAGCTCCTACTCCACTATAAAAACTACACACAACCCATAATTCCTCGATTCGCTCTGACGAAGGGCTAGCGCTCGAAACGTCAGCTTTTAGAATCCCTGTACGGTGGTCAATTTACATTTATCAACTCTGTTGATAATACCAAAATCTTTGTGTACTACTTCCCCACCGACGCAGCACCACAGTTTCTTTAGAAACTACCCCCCTTATTAACTTTAACGTGTGCTTACGTGCGTAACCTGGATGGTAAGCCTTCGCAACCACATGCCAAGCAGTGAAGGAAAACGCCACATAGCGAAAGGATGGAAGAAAGCAGGAATAACTAAGCTTGTAAACGGAAAGCCAAATCTCCCTCCTGATGACCCGTTTGGAGACATTGAAGGTGATATTCAGATGCATAAAATACTAAATGCTTTTATTGTGTAGTCATATCGTAAGTATTTTTCTGTATACGACATGCAGAAGGGGGTTATAACGATGTTCTTGGTTTAATACTGTTATTGTTACTGTTCAATTTTGTCACTGTAGTTTATGATACTGCAATAAAAAATAAAAATGAGACTTGGGATTCTCAGTTTTCGCGAAAATTACTTCGCTTTAACATTCATGACTTTTCTGCCAAATCGCGAAATGTATGTCTTGCGAAATATTCCTCTTTCGTTATCGCGAAATTAAGTGACCGCGAAAAATAGTACCATTAAGGTATATTTAAATAAATAGAGGCATTTAACTTGGGAGAGGAGCCGCAACCAGGAAAGGAGACCGTAGCAGAAGACCTTATTGAAGACTAAAACGGTCCCCACGTGTTGTAAACGTTTTACTAACGTTTGGAAAGAGAACTAATTCGTTTGAAGCGCAAACGTGAGATTTGAGAAGAAATGGAAACTATTTTCCGCTCGTTTACAATGACGTTCGAATTTTGAGCTCGTTCCCGGCTGGTGTATTTTTCCTTTTTAGCTCATGGATGACGTAGTCATGCCATGAGGTTTTGTTGTGGGTCTGAATTTCCCTCACTCACTCAGGGGATCACTCATTCGCTCACTCACTCGATTCTGATTAATTTATTCATTAAACTTCCCCCCCGGTCCCTCCCCTGGTAAGTGTTGCTTTTGTCTCCGTAGTCTTCTTGGTCTAACGTTTGCAAATTTCAGGGTGTAGTACAAAGGCGGAGAATTTCGCTCTGCAGATATTGTTTACGTGTTTAATGTTCATGGCGTCGGTTTTTCGTTTCGATTTTCCAACTCAACAAAGGTAAAGTTAATAAGATGAAGAACACGAGCCGCGAGAATTGAACTGTGAAATCTTCAGAGCAGCGGAAATGAACTTCGAGATCTCGCAAAAGCTACTGAAAAGCAACTCTAAAGCTTATCACTGTGCGGTACCTGGGGCAGTAGTAATCGAGAATTTTTTGTCACAATATGATGGAAGAAGGAAGAATGAAGAAAATCGGCAAAAAAAGGAAACAGGAGAAAGACTTTCTAGCCAAAAAACCGAATTCTGGAAAGCAACGCATTTGATTTATGAGCAACATATGATCGATTTAAGCAGGTACGTAATGAAGTATTTTTGAAGACGCTCTTTTTATGGTGAACGCTCGATTGCAAATATGATCTTGTTTAGAAAGGCTATATCGCTTGGCTTAAACGATCAGTATAACACTTTGTCAACATTTGACAAAAACACAAGGACCACAAGCATGCAAATATTTTTCTCTGTGAGGATATAATTTGGTCTGACAAGCAGCAATAACAGCTAATCTGTTCGAACAACAAAATATTTGGAAAGTCAAGTTAATTGTAGCACAAAGCATAGATGGATTGAATATCTCACCTTACAAAGCAAAAGTTTTGTGCCGGATCCCGAATCGCTCAAAAACATTGTGGCTGTAAAGCGTGACTAATTTCCCTCAGGACTTTCACAAAATATGTTATTATCTGTATGTTATCTCGCATTCAGAATAGTCGGAAATTTTATTACGACCAAAAACGTTTATAAAACTAACTTGAAATGAGCCGTCGACCAGTAAGAAACTTTAACTTACCCGTTACACTTCAAAGCGATTACATTTGAATATTATTTTTATAGTCCGTGTACAAATTTGCATATTTGTGCGCCGGTTCAAATTACTAACGTCTGTCAATTTCGTCTAACGTAATGCTTCTGGCGCCTGTCAATCAACTGCGTAATTTTACGGGAAATATTAGCGCGTAAACGGTTCTTTTACCAAGAGGTATGTCTGAAAAGGATGTGCTCCCACAAAACACAAACGAATGTACAGGTTTCTTGCACATATCTTTTTAGAAAATAAAGTTGTTGTAAATTCAAAGTATTGTTATGTTCCCCATCCATGAGCTGGCTCATAGGAGCCTTTGATTGTTATTGGATACATTAATGGATTTAAGCTCTTCCCGCGATAATGAGCAAATGCTTAAAAGCAGTCGAGGAAAGTTTTGGATCAGAACTTGCTATGGAATCAAACAGAAAATAATAAAACAGGCGACATGCAAAAGCTTGGCGCTATGTCGCTTTTGTTGAAGCAAATTAATGAAACAAGGAGGAGAAACAAGTTTGCAAAAAAAAAACGACACAAACACTCATATAGACCTGCAAAAAGACTCTTTGAGGCTTATCATGCGATCGTAGCCGTTTTTGTTTTCTGATTCCGGGTTATAATGTAAATGACTTTTTGAATCCAAACGGCATAACGTCAAAACATCGGACTTGTTTGAAATGTTTATGCCTGTAAGGAGTTTCATGGGATCTAAGAATCACTTCTGTATTGTTTGTTTTCTTTCGGATATGCACAGTTTGCGTGCACATGTTGATACCATCTGTTCAATCCATCATTATCTTGTCCTTCGGCGTTGTTACAAAAAATGGAAATGGGCTTGAATTGATTGAAGAAGTTTCAACGACCAAGGTCAATAAACTTTCGGAGAACAGATGTCTGTGACGTAAGGTTATTTAGCTGATCATTATATGACATGAATCAACTTTACAAACTTGTAAGCCTATTACATCTTGAATTGAGTAATTTTTTCCTGTTTAGCCGAAGCCGTGAGCCGAAACCGTAGCTTTTCATTTTTAGCTCATGGATGACGTAGGTTTTGTGGCGGGTCTGAATTTCCCTCACTCACTCAGGGATCACTCATTCGTTTCACTCACTCAATCACTCGATTCTGATTAATTTATTCATTAAACTTTCCCCCGGTCCCTCCCCTGAAAAGTATTCCTTTTGTCTCCATAGTCTTCTTGGCCGTCCAACGTTTGTAAATTTCAGGGTGTAGTACAAAGGCGTAGAATTTTGCTCTGCAGATATTGTTTACGTGGTTAACGTTTATGGCGTAGGTTTTTCGTTTCGATTTTCCAACTCAACAAAGGTCTATTTTGTTTAAGGATCAGAGATCAGGTAAAGTTAATAAGATGAAGAACACGAGCTGCGAGAATTGAACTTTGAAATCTTCAGAGCAGCGAAAATGAACTTCGAGATATCGCAAAAGCGACTGTAAAGCTTATCACTGTGCGGTACCCGGGGCAGTAGTAATCGAGAACTTTTTGTCACAATATGATGGAAGAACGAAGAATGAAGAAAATCGGCCAAAAAAGGAAACAGGAGAAAGGTTTTCTAGCCAAAAAACCGAATACTGGAAAGCAACGCATTTAAGATTTATGAGCAATATATGATCGATTTAAGCAGGTACTTAATGAAGTATTTTTGAAGACGCTGTTTTCATGGTGAACGCTCGATTGCAAATATGATCTTGTTTAGAAAGGCTATATCCTTTGACTTAAACGATCAGTATAACGCTTTGTCAACAGTTGACAAAAACACAAGGAACACAAGCATGCAAATATTTTTCTCTGTGAGGATATAATTTGGTCTGACAAGCAGCTATAACAGCTTATCTGTTCGAACAACAAAATATTTGGAAAGTCAAGTTAATTGTAGCGCAAAGCATAAATAGATGGATTGAATATCTCACCTTACAAAGCAAAAGTTGTGTGCCGGACCCCGAATCGCTCAAAAACATTGTGACTGTAAAGTGTGACTAATTGCCCTCAGGACTTTCACAAAATATTGTGATGTTATCTCGCATTCAGAATAGTCGGAAATTTTATTACGACCAATAACGTTTATAAAACAAACTTGAAATGAGCCGTCGACCAGTAAGAAACTTTAACTTGCCCGTTACAGTCCTTAACAAATCGCCCCATGTAAGGTAATCCGGATTCTGGAATCCAAGAAATTTTCGCTTTTGGAATCCGGAATCCTGGGTTCTGGAATCTGGAATCCAACTCTCGGAATCCAGAATCCCGCCAAAGATTTGAATCCGGAATCCAAGTTGCTGAAAATTCACTCCAAATCGGGCTGATTGGAATTCGGAATCCAGTACCTGGAATCCGTAATCCACAGCATGGAATCCAGAATCCAAGACTGTCTCGGATTACCTTACATGGGGCGAAACAAAGCAATCATATTTGAATATTATATTTATAGTCCATGTACAAATTTGCATATTTGTGCTCCATCGCTGGTTCAAATTACTTCCGTCTGTCAATTTCGTCTAATGTAATGCATCTGGCGCCTGTCAATCAACTGCGTAATTTAACAGAAAATATTAGCGCATAAACGGTTCTTTTAGCAAGAGGTGTGCCTGAAAAGGATGTGCTCACAAAACACAAACGAATGTACAGGTTTCTTGCACATATCTTTTTAGAAAATAAAGTTGTGGTAAACTCAAAGTATTGTTATGTTCCTCATCCATGAGCTGGCTCATAGGAGCCTTTGATTGGATACATTTATGGATTTAAGCTCTTCCGATAATGAGCAAATGCTCAAAAGCAGTCGAGGAAAGTTTTGGATCAGAACTTGCTGTGGAATCAAACAGAAAATAATAAAAAAGGAGACATGCAAAAGCTTGGCGCTATGTCGCTTTTGTTGAAGCAAATTAATGAAACAAGGAGGAGAAACAAGTATGAAAAAAAAAAAAACGACACAAACACTCATATAGACCTGCAAAAAGACTCTTTGAGGCTTATCATGCGATCGTAGCCGTTTTTGTTTTCTGATTCCGGGTTATAATGTAAATGACTTTTTGAATCCAAACGGCATAACGTCAAAACATCGGACTTGTTTGAAATGTTTATGCCTGTAAGGAGTTTCATGGGATCTGAGCGTATAGGTTTAAGAATCGCTTCTGTATTGTTTGTTTTCTTTGCGTGCACATGTTGATACCATCTGTTCAATCCATTATTTTCTTGTCCTTCGGCGTTGTTACAAAAAATGGAAATGGGCTTGAATTGATTGAAGAAGTTTCAACGACCAAGGTCAATAAACTTTCGGAGAACAGATGTCTGTGACGTAAGGTTATTTAGCTGATCATTATATGACATGAATCAACTTTACAAACTTATAGGCCTACTGCATCTTGAAATGAATAATTTTTTCCTATGTAGCCGAAGCCGTGAGCCGAAACCGTAGCTTTTCATTTTTGCCACTGTAAAGGTTTGGCCTGCTTACGAAAGAAATGTTTTCCAATGAAGGTTCACCTTTGCCCGCTAAAAAAAATGGTTTCAGTAGGGTTTTAATTGAGTCTATGGTTACTATTTCTCGAGCAGTGGCATTAAATGTCTTCATTCCAAACTGCTAAGACGCGTTTGTAGTCACAGAGCTACCGCAGCTCCCAGGCACCAAGCTTCCCGCGCAAATCATAATGGACCATTACCCTCCCCTCCGGTGCCATTTCCAAGTTGCTTGATTTGTTTATCAAAGCGAGACTAAATTCGCTCTCTGTATCAAGAAAACGAGTTGTCAGTCGCGCACGGTATTCATGTACTGGTATCAACAGAGTAATGATGAGGAGGCTAAATTGAAGTTCGGAAGTGGCATATTGTATTCGCGTAGGGTTTTAAGACAACAAATTTGTTTATTGACATGAAGTTGCTCGGAGTTCAAGTTTTCAGTCTCCGTCCATGATTTAGCATTCTAACTGGCCGTGTAATTTCCGTTTTTGGCCACAGTTGTTCAAAGAGCGGATAGCTTTATTCCGAGGATAAGTCGCCATCCAACGTTTAAAACGTATTGCAACTACATGGCAATAGTTTATCCGCTGGATAATGGTTATCCAGTCTTAAAAAACCTGTGGCTGCCTGGCTCCGCTAGCCCCTACGGTTATTCCAGGCAGCTAGTACTCTAGTTTTTACTTTTAACATTTTCATGGTTGTAATTTCTCATTTTGAGCAAGAGTGAGTGCAAATAAAGATTGATTGATTGATTGATTGGCGTGCCGTTCTTGAAACCCTCGAAACTTTTCGGGCCTAGTTCGGGTGCCATAATTTCCTTCGTATCGTGAAAACGATGTCGTTTCCAGGCATGAAATTTTGCAACAAAGTTGCCCTTTCCTATCTTGAAATCATAGTAAAAGACCAGCTTTTTAGAAAAAGCTGATGACAGTTTTAAAAATGGCTTTTCGGGCCCGAAAAGTTTACGGGACTTTCGAGAAACAGGCCCCTGGTGAGCGTTTCTCGAAAACCTCCGAACGTTTTCGGGCCTAATTTTGTACTTACGGTAAAAGCGAAAACGTTTTCATGCATTATATCATGGCATTATTATATTATTAAATCATGGCAGTTCTAGAAATGGCTTTTCGGGCCCGAAAAGGTTTTCGGGACTTTCGAGAAACGGGTCCCTATCTGAGGAGGGTAGAAAAGTCCAATTAATATTTACAGAAGGACGCCATTTTGAAGATCATGTGCATTATTGTGTTTAACCGCAGATGGCCAAGAAGTGTGAGAGCCAACGGGCATTTACTGCTCAACTCTGAGAAGGTAACCATAACAACTCAGTATGTGATGTCACTGATCACATGACTAGGATAGTCCAAGGATATTTGCTCCAGTTGATTTCTTTTCTATTCGTGATTTTCTGTTACAAGTGCAGACCGACCTTTTGCTTTGCTATCCATAAGCGAATAAAAGTCGTCCAGTGGGCTCGAGGGAGTTAAGGCCCTGGCAAAAGAGGATACATTGTTACGGACACACTGTTGCTCATGATGTTTTTTGGGCGCACAAACGCGCGGGACATAAAATGTTGTGTTTCCATGCTGCGCAAACGGGGAAACATTTGTTGCGGACACAAAATTTGTGTCTACCACAAATGTTGCGCGCGCGGGCAAACGGGGAAACATTTGTGTCGGCAACAATGTGTCCTCGTTTGTCAGGGCCTTTAGGGACATAACATTAATGTTGTAGTAAAAAATAACGCATTTTGTAGACGTACAGCCATTTGGTTTTGTTTTATTTTTGTTGGGATTTTCTTTTAGATGTCAAAGTCTACTGGAAACTTTCTCACCCTGAAGCAAGCTGTGGACAAATTTTCTGCGGACGGTAAAGTAATATAGATTCAAATCCAGTCTAAAAGGGATTGAAAATGCCGACTTTTTGAGGCAAGACAACCATGAAGTGCGGATAGATTTTCGTTGTACTTTACCCCTTTAACTACCAAGATCTGATTTTTTATTCCGCTGTTGAATTTGAAGTTTGTGACCTGAAGACTCCCCGGCCGCACACTCGAACCCATACTCCCAGCTGTGTGTGAGAAAAACGTTTTCCGCTTCATTCGTTCCTCAGCCAACGGAAAACTACACTTTGGATATATAGTAACCCACAATTAGCGGCGCTATTTCCGGGGGAGTTAATTAAACTAAACGAAAGATATGAATTATTGAGCTCAAAAAGTCAGAAGAAAGTAGTATAACAATTTTCTGGAAGTAATGTTCATATTCCTTGATTGTGTTTTCTTTTATTCAGACTGAGTTACTTTCTTTATTCTCAGGTATGCGTCTGGCCCTTGCTGATGCTGGTGACACCATGGAAGACGCCAATTTTGTCGAAAAGGTGGCTGACGCAGGAATTTTGCGTCTCTTTACCTTTCTTGAATGGACAAAGGTTAGAATAAATGGAGGAACTTGAATGCCTCAGTTACATCTTAACCCTTTACATCTTAACCCTCTAATGCACGGTTCAAACGTCGAACTTCACATGTGCCGAATCTAATGCAAATAAGAAAATGTCCCTCATTTGCATTAGATTCGGCACATGTGAAGGTCGACGTTTGAACCAGGCCTAAAGAGTGACCAATGTTTAATTTTTTTCTTGTAGTAACAGTGCGCAATCAAACATAAAGGTTGTGAGGAAAAAGGAAGTGACAAAGGTCTTGATTGTTTAACAAATTTTCCTCATCCCCCCCCCCCTTCCCCCCCGACCGTAGAAAATCTATGGAGAACAGTGTGGAGATTAATAAAACCCTTTTTCTTTGGGGGCGGGAGGGGGTGGGGGAAAGGGGCGCAGCATACAGTTTACTCAGGATCCGAAGACTCTTTAAGAGTTTTGGCGGGAACATTGTTGGTGAATAAAAGTCACCGATGCCACTCTTTATTTTATAAGAATATTGTATTTCCGGCCCAGGCTGAATATTTTTATTTTTCTGCCGATTTTAGGCTGAAAATATACTTGTGTATATTCTTAGATTACAGTGTCAGGCTTGTCATTAGGAGGCGGTAGCTGGCGGATTTCTGCCATCTGTCAGACCACTTTGCGTCGGCTACTTTTGCCCCAGAATGCAGGAAATTGCCTTTGCGAGCTTTGTGCTCATTATAATAGGCCCTTTGCAGTTTACGATCACATGGTACAAAAACCGCCATGCTGGAGAGCAAACTGCCCACAGAGACATCCATAACAAAGCAACTGAACTTAATATCCTTTTGTTTTGGATGTCCCAGTGGGCAGTTTGCTCTCCACCATGGCGGTTTTTGTACCATGTGACCGTAAACTGCAAAGGGCCTATCTGCATCTACCAACTTCAACCCATTCATCCATCTACTTAAAATCCCAGTGACAACCCTGCAGTGTAGAGCCAGACTGCAGCCAATAAAGCCTGATATGACACACCTTACTTCTTGCAGAAATGTTATTAACATCGAACATACGGCTAGTACTGGTACCGTTTTTGAGCTATTTTGTGTAAACAAAATCGCTCTATGTCAGCATGAAGCTCAAGAAATTCTTCCTTGGTCGGGTGGTTCTGCCTTGAACCAATGAAATAAAGGTTTCTTTAGATGGCATTGTTTCAGCCAACGGCCAATCTAATTCCCTGTTTTAAAGGTGTTTTTGAAAGCATGTGGTCAGTGATGGTCAGCACTGAGACTAAGTTACACATGCGTGTTGATTACGCTCAAAGGAACATCAGCGTGGAATGTCACGCGTCATCCATGTCATGTTGCGTGATGTATTTATTACTATCACACGAAGGGGTACCACCGTTATGGTAGTCTTTCCGGAGAAAAGGGTTTGTATATTTAACGCATGCGTGAATGACAACAATACGCGTGAGATACTGGAGTCAGATTAGAATGAAGTATGAGTTGTGCTGTTTCGATGGATGATGAAGGTAGTAAGGCGGGGACGAAAGTATTTGAAGTTTACGGCCGCGGCTTGTTGGTTATAACACCCGTGTGTTTAGTCTCCTTCGCAGACACTCTTTTGGTTCGTCACGCAATCTTTCCTTCCCAATGAACGTATGCTGAAAGGAGCAGCAGATTCGTTTCCCATTGTTAGCAAAGATCAGCCGGAGTCCACGTAAAAATTACTACAGAGCCAATCAGCGCTAAGTTACTGTGTAATGAAAAGCCTGACGTCTCACGTTTTCGAGGGGAGTGTCTTTACTATTTTGAATTGCGTGTGATGCACAACCTGCGCCTCCTGGAAAGTCCTTCAATGATTTTTCAGCATCTTTGAATTCGGTCATCCCGATGAAAACGAAAGTAGAACTATGTTAGTGGCACTCAACCACTTCTGAAGAGAATTTTTAAGGGTTAAAAACAATGAAATTTAGTTTTTGAGAATTGAAACGTCGAGTTATTCGAACAACCCGTAGTGTAACCGCGAGAGACCTAGCGGGGAAGAAATGCCGTTCTGAGATCAAGCAGTGTTCTTTAAATCGCATATTACTATTTGCCATTGAACTGATTAAATGCTCTGATTATCGGAAATAATGCAGGCGGTGAAAAGCGGCAAAAAACGTTAAACGAATAATGCTAGTCGTAATTGATTCAGCATCAAGGTAATTTGGTTGAGCGGTTCCTACTCGGGGAGCAAATATTTCGTTTCGAAGTGGACGAGTGCTTAGTTTTGTAATTTTTCTTGTGTTTTTTTGTTCCTTTGTTAATTTTGTCAAAACTGCAAGAACATTGTTAAAACTGGAAGAGCATTGTGTGACGAAAATAAACATATGTCTGACGGATTTGAAGACTATAAATATTAGTCTAATCAGAAGTGGCTGTTTCCACAAGTGATATTTGTCCGGAAGAAAAATGCTATGGAAGGGAATCCTTAATCTGGATATTTGTTCCCCTTGAAGTGAAGCCGTTTTTATGTAAACAATGAAAATGGTGATTTCGGATAGGGAGCAATTTCATTTGTCAAATGGATTACTTTTGTCTCTCACGTGTAAACAGGCACCAAGACATACAGTCCTGTTTACCACTTTGATCTATCACGTGCATACGTTTGGTAATAGCAAGTTCGTTGGTTAATTCCCACATGAATAAGGCAGCGTTGTTGGTTAAATGCGACTCCGAACTTTGATCGGTCACGTGCATCCAACATGACCTTTGATCAATCACAAGATTTGCACGTGGTCAATTCAACTTGTTTACAACAACATCTAATTGAATTTATTTCCTGTGACAATGATTGGTCACTTTTAACCGTTTTTTATTGGTTACTTTTCTTTCAACTTCAATTTTCTCTTCTTCTTATTGGCGGATTTCGATCCGTTGTTTGTCTGTTGATCGGGTTTTTTAATATTGTGCAACTGTTGACGCTCTTAATTCGGAGGAGCTTAATTTGGAAGTAATTGGTGGTTTGTTTTCGAGTCGGTAAGTTTAATATTGCCCTTATTTCGGGATATAACGCGGTGTTACGCTCATCTGCTTACTGTACACAGACGTTGTCAGCAAAAGGCCCAACACTAAAATAAGAGCGTTTGTTTAGGTCGGGCTATTTTTGCTGTCCGAAGTAAACAGTATAAAGCACTTGAAAATCAGAAATTGATGAATTATGGCAATTACAGATCTATACTCGTTATCAGTACTATTTGTCCAACGTTGATTTGTTTTTGCTGGTGTTGTATATTACGGTGTGTTTGGTGGTTCGTTTGTTTGCGAATATTTCTTCATGCAATGTGGTCCTGGAACTGTTTCAGCACGTGTACGTATATTTTGGGAATTCGAGAGACTGGACGAATATAGTGTTTGCGAAAGTGCGGAGAAAGAAAATGAACAAATAATAGAAAATATATTACATATCGGTTTTTGCGGAATTAATGAAACTCTTGTTTCAAAAAATGTAGGATGAATGACTATTTAATTGGTACAAATCAAACTCAAAATCAGTCTTAGAAATAAGAAAACTAAACAAAAATCAAATGAAAAACAGTTTGCTCGTACTTCTCCGATACCATAGCAAAAACCAAAAGCGCCACAGATAAATGACTCACCATTCAACCATTTTCTGACTTCTCCCTATCTTATCAACATTTTACCGCCCTTCACAAAATAGCTCAAGCACGCATTGCGTGCCTATGTTTTAATATTGTACAACTGTTGACGCTCTTAATTCGGAGGAGATTAGTTTGGAAGTAATTGGTGGTTTGTTTTCGAGTCGGTAAGTTTAATATTGCCCTTATTTCGGGATATAACGCGGTGTTACGCTCATCTGCTTACCGTACACAGACGTTGTCAGCAAACGGCCCAACACTAAAATAGGAGCGTTTGTTTAGGTCGGGCTATTATTGCTGTCCGAAGTAAAAAGTACAAAGCACTTGAAAATCAGAAATTGATGAATTATGGTAATTACACCTATATTCGTTATCAGTACTGTATTCAACGTTGATTTGTTTTTGCTGGTGTTGTATATTACGGTGTGTTTGGTGGTTCGTTTGTTTGCGAATATTTCTTCATGTGGTCCTGGAACTGTTTCAGTTTGTGTAGGTATATTTTGGGAATTTGAGAGACTGGACGAATGTAGTGTTTGCGAAAGTGCGGAGAAAGAAAATGAACAAATAATAGAAAATATATTACATATCGGTTTTTGCGGAATTAATGAAACTCTTGTTGTAATCGGTACAAATCAAACTCAAAATCAGTCTCAGAAATAAGAAAACTAAACAAAAATCAAATGAAAAACAGTTTGCTCGTACTTCTCCGATACCATAGCAAAAACGAAAAGCGCCACAGATAAATGACTCACCATTCAACCATTTTCTGACTTCTCCCTATCTTATCAACATTTTACCACTCCTCGCAAAATAGCTCAAGCACGCATTGCGTGCCTATGTTTGTTCTTGGCTAGTTTTGCCGTTTAGAAAAAGGAAGAATTTTCTACAGTTTAGTTGAAGTTGTGCTGTATTCACAAATTTGCACCACACAAAATTAATATTCTTTTCCAAATCTCAACCTCGGGTTTATTCTTAAAATATTCTTAAAATTTCGCAAATTTCAGCCTCGATATTCTTATAAAATGTATTCTTATAAGAAAAAAGAGTGTACTCGGTTTTCAGGCCATTCAATTTATTTTTTTGAGACTTAATTTGGCTTGTGTTGAAACCTTAGGAAATGCTGTCCTGCAAAGATTCGCTGCGCACTGGGCCCACAGATTGCTTTGATGATCGTGTCTTTGAAAGGTGAGTTGCTTTAAGCCACGGCTACACGAGCGATTTTTTGCATGCGATGGCAATACGATTTTTTCTGGAAATTGTCGCGTCGATGGCGCGCGGTGGTGTCGACACGAGTGACAAAGTCTGTGATTTTGTCGCGAAAAGTTCAACTTATTCAATTTCTCGCGATTTTTTTTCTGCGATTTTTTAGTTGTCGCCATCGCAACACTTGCGTGAGGGTGGCTACACGGGTGAGTTTTACCGTGCGCTGGCGACACGACAAATTTAGAAAAAATCGCATCACCATCGCAGGCAAAAAATCACTCGTGTGGCGCGGCTTTATTTGCTGTGTATAAAGGTTCTTTTACTTGGGCTAAACTGTTAATCACATGGGTCGTTCACTTTTGCCAGTTAGAAGTACACTGTATCTGATCTCGATTCGAGTTGGTCACCAACACGACCGTGCGTAATATACAGCAGTTTTCAATTGGGCATCGAAAGGTAATTGCGTTTGCCGGCTTTGGTTTTGCATTGCTTTACTCTGATTGGTTTGCAAAACTCGTGCCACTTTCTCAACCAATAAGAAGAAAAACCAAAACCAATTGCGTCTTGCACTCGTCTATTTTCCCGCGCTTGGCGCCGGTTGCATGTAATTACTTTGAACTCTGATTAGCTAGTTGCACTGTTTCGGTCTGTTCTGATTGGCTGAAGTAATTTCTTTGGTTTGGTTCTACGGCACTCGTTTGAAAACTGTTCCATTGAACACGAAGATTGTTTCATCTGGTTTCATCTGATATTCTCAAGAACTAAAATAACCTAAACACTTCTTTTCAGGAGTACGACTTTTCGATTTTGGTATTAACCTTGATACAGTATCATGTGGCTCTGTTTAACCCAACGCTTTGTTAAGCAGAGTAGTTGCGAGAATTAAGTACAGGACCACGCAAGATAAAATGCCTTGATATTTTAACAATTTCTCCCTACTGTTCTTACAGGAAATTTGTAAGGGCAACAAATAAGAATTTAAATTTTGATGTAAGGGTTTTGATGGGTTAAATTTACGGTTAACTGAGGCCAAGCTGTCTCTTTAATTGCAGTTCTATTAACAAAGCCATCGAAGACACAGATAGTAACTATATGAACATGATGTACCGAGACGCGCTCAAAACCGGCTTCTACGAGCTGCAGGCTGCAAGGGACCGATACAGGGAGAGCTGTATGGCGGGCATACACAAGGCCCAAGTGTTTAGGTTTATTGAGGTGAGGTGCCCTGAAGTCCACACAGTTATGTTTTTACTTATTGTGATTCTCCGTCATTTGGGCAGAGGACGGCTGGCAAACGTATGCCTTTGTTTCCGTGTAGAGTGAATTTGCGCTATATCTTTCACTTTTTTGCGCGCAAATTGCTGTGAACAAAGAAGTCAGCAGCCGTAAGCTGTTATTTTGATTGGCCGTTGAAGAGCTCAAGCACCTTTGACATTTTGGTACAGTTTTGTGACGTGAAATCATGACCATATAAAGATTTTGTCGAGAACTTGAGCGCACAAAGGTCAAATTTCGTTCTTTATCATTACTTCAACGCCATCTATAGCAATTTAGTTTCTTCATAGTTTGCCTTAATTTTCCAAGGTGAAGGAAAGGGTATGCTATATAACCCGCACTGATGCTTTGAAATGACGTTTTCGATGCCGCCATCGTTGTTAAAGCTCTTTATTCATGTGGCGACACAGGCGAACGACTGAAATTCGTTGCAGTGCGCTGATCCAAAGTTATTTTGTTTTCAGGTCCAAACGCTGTTACTGGCTCCGATCTGTCCTCATCTTGCAGAGCACCTCTGGGAACTGATAGGAAAGGTACGTCGTATAAGCTCATTTAATCTCTCTCGTGTAGCTCTTGTCACGCAAGCATAGTTTGGTACGTAATAGAATAGCTTTTCTTTCTCGTTGCAGAGTGGAAGCATTATGGACGCCTCGTGGCCAGTCGCAGGGAAAATCGATCAGCCATTGCTGAAGTCAGCTAATTACTTAGAAGATCGTGCACACGAATTCCGTGTGAGAATCAAGGCCATGATGAATCCTAAGGGAAAAAAGGTAACAAGTGCCCGCTATCGCGAAGCTGGTCAGACGTTGATGTTATTTACTTCACATTCTGTTTTCTTGTGACAGAAAGGTGCAGAGCCACCAGCGAAACCAACGCACGGAATCATCTACGTGGCGAGCGGTTATCCACCATGGCAACACGCCACGCTCAACATACTCAAGGAGATGTACAATCAACTGGACGGAAATTTCCCCGACAACAGAGATATTATGAACCGGATGAAATCGGTACCGGAAGTCAAAAGCGCCATGAAGAAACTCATGCCATTTGTACAACACGTGAAGGTACAGAAAAGGCTGTAAATAACAATAACAAGTTAGTTATAGAGGAGCGTACATTTTACTTTTGCAACTCAAGAAATTCGTGGTCAGTCCGTCGGTCGGTCAGTCTGTCTGTCTGTCTGTCTGTCTGTCAGTGGACCAGTCGTTAAGTCGGTCGATCAGTCATTATGTTTAAACGAGGCCTTGAGTCGGAAAAATTCTCGTGTAACTTGATTTTTAAGAAACTCCACCAATTTTGGAACGCCTGACCAGTGACGTAAGAACGGAAAATTTGGTTTTATCAACAGAGTTGACAATGTGAATAGGTCACTGTACAGGGATTCTAAAAGCTGACGTTTCGAGGGTTAGCCCTTCGTTTGAGCGAATTAACGTAAGAACATATCTCGTCACGGTCATGTGCCATCGCTGTGCGCTGCTTCGTTACATTTCGTTTGTTTCAACAGGAATGTGTGGAGCGTGACGGTCCTTCGGCTCTGGAAACTACCCTAGCGTTCGATGAAAGACAAGTTCTTGAGGAAAACAGGCCTTTCCTTTCTAAAGCCCTGGAGGTAAACGTTTCTTGAACCGGTTCCGTTTCGTTATTCTTGCGAGAATGATATGAATGTGATCGGTATTAATGATTAAAATAACAAAACTCTTTTTCAGCTGGTGAGCGTTGAAATCAAACCGTCAAGTGAAGCAGACAAGCGAATTCAGGAAGACTGTGCTCCGGGAAAACCGTTCTCTGTGTTTACAACTGAAGCAAATCCGGTGTGTTTGTATTCTTTTGTCCTTTCCCTCAGAATTTGTGATTTCCTTCCTCTTGGTTTCCTATGTAATTTATTTAAGCTTGATAGCGTGAGGAGTGGTTGCCCAATCTCCCGAGCCAGGGGCTCATGTATTAAACGTTCGAGCATTCCGGATCGAATTGGAATTTAGCAGTGTTGGTTTTCGAGGAGAGGGGAAAACCGGAGTACCCGGAGAGACACCTTTCAGAGCAGAGAAGAGAACCAACAACAAACTCAACCCACATATGACGTCGAGTCCGGGAGTCGAACCCGAACTACATTGGTGGGAGCGAGTGCTCTCACCACTGCACCATCCCTGCTCCCCGTGCGTGATTTTCAATGATTTATAAGTGGCACCTGCTAGTGTTGTGTATAGCGAGTAATTTGTGTCATGAAATGCTCTTCATAAACCCGATTTCATGACAGGAAAATGTTGCCAATGGTGTTAGTTCTACAACAGACAAGTCTCCCCTTTCAGCTGAGACACAACCCAACGCCTCCCCTGTTTGTCGGTTTGTAAACATCAAGCTCTGTGGAATTGACCCTGCTTACGGTGCCAAGGGGCGTGAAGCTACGGTGCTGTTAGAGAACCCACAGGGAGAGAACATTCTGAACTTGGACCAGCTTGCAAAGGAGGTCAGTTGTTTGGTTACACCCGGGAACATTCACAGGAATTTATGTTTGTAGCCAACATTCAATTGTTAGCGTAGTGCCAGAGGTCACGGTGATGTTTAGACTTGCTGCCAAGTCGACTTTAGTGAGCGACGAAGTCGCGAGACGAGCGACGGAGTCAAAAACAAAAACGGACTTTGAAAAAGTCGAGTTGATGTTACTGAGATTATTTTACATGTATTGTTTGGCTAGTGCTTTAAGCTGCTATAAAGCGCGCTTTGTTTGGCAACATTCTCTCGTAATTTTCACCGCCAGGTTACGAATTATGCAAAAACAAAACAAAAGGCGATTCGAAGGCCAAATTGCTTTGTTTTCTAAAAAATTATTGCGGTTAAAGACGATGAGTGACCATGAACACTGTGTGAGTGAATTCTATGCTATTGCTATTGACTAGCTTGAATTTGAGGAGAATAGCGAAGGCACAGGGTTTAATTACCAATAAGTTGTTGCCGGACAGACGACGGAAACAGCCGAGATCATTGAAACTTTCATCAGAGCCATATAATAAACAACCTTATTAACCTCGAACGTTCGGTCTTCACGGGAAAATCTGAAACCTCACCCTTACTGCATTGACCTCGCTATCGCTCGGTCAATACGGCAAGGCCTCAGTTTAAGATATCCCCGTAAAGACCTCACTCTCGGTCAATAAGTAGTTAGTAACGATTGAGCAAAAACGTTTTGTTTTGGCGCAAAATTGCCCGTTGCCTAAATTTTAACAAAAAAGATGGGGTGAAGTTTGCCAAATTAAGTTTCAAGAAATATTGGCTAAGAAAAAACCGGTATAAACTTCTACATACACGTGTCGTCACGTTAATGTTGCATCACCTAAACACACAATTTGGAGCCACATCGACTGATTCAAATTTGGATTCTGCAGCTGACATAAATTGCAGTTAAATGCTGGATCTTGATGTTTCTGTTTCTGCTTTAGGTTCAAACCGTGTTCGGTTTAAGAGGACGAAAAGTTGCACTGTCGGCATCAGCCAATTGCGATTCTGGTGAGTTTGCGGAAAACATTAACACCTCCTCTCCATCCACCAATGTTACTACATCTCTTTTGGTGAATTGCACCTCTGTATTCACCAATGTTACTACAGTTCTTTGGTGACTTTGTTGTAAATTAGCGTCCAAACCCTTCGTCTAGGGAAGGGACTCGCGCGCGACATATTTCGTGAAAATTTATTTATGCGCGAGATGTGAGCGAATGGCAAGGGTGTGGTGTGGGGCGAACCAGGAAGGGCTTTCCTTGCGGCTGGCTTCTCGCTGTTTGCCCGCAGCATGAAAATCTAAATAGATGACCCGCGAGTCCTGGGTACCGGCAGGAAAGACTACATGTTATTGACCGTGTGTCATTTTTCTCCCTAGAATTGACACAACAAGACGTCATGAAGTACAGCGGACAGTGTCTCTATGCTTTTATTCCAAAGAAGTGAAAGCGAATCTGCATTGAATTACCATGACCTTTGCATTCATTAATTAACTGAAGTACAACTAATTAATTACCAACCTAGACATAAAGACAAATCAGACTTGTTAACTTCTGCCCGCCGTGAAGAGTCTTTCTACGCGTAGACGGGTTGATGACGAGTTCTTGCACAAACTCCTTGTGTGAAAGACCACGTGCATGCATGATATTTGGGTTCAGGCGAGTCAATCTTCTAGTCCGAGGTATCTCTCTTCACTGTGATCACTTACCAAACGTTTGAGAGCAAACCTTGCAATCGAGCCGGCAGAAGATTTCTTCCAAGTCTGACCCACTTGTTTGTGATACTATTTAGCAGTATTTATTCTCTCTTCGGAGTAAAAGGTTGTACGCAAAGCGCGCTATGTAAGGGGCTGTCATTTAGCCTCTCACACTTTCTACGCCACTAAGATGCAAGAAACAAACAAAATTGACATAAATTGTGATTAATTTTTTGCTGAAACTCTCACATTTTCGGTTAAAAAAATGGGGCCTGAGGCCCGTTTCTCGAAAGTCCCGACTTCCGCTTATTCTGCCGGAAAAGCTGGCTTTTTACTATGAATTCGAGATGAGAAAGGCCAAATTTGTTGCAAAATTTCATTCCTGAAAAGGTCTTTGTTTTTAAGATATGCAGGAAATGGTGGTACCCGAAATAGGCCCGAAAAATATCGAGGGTTTCGAGAAACGCACGTCTGAACCTTGGGCTACAAGATACAATAATTAATGTTATACACTATTAGTATCACCCAACTAGTGGACTAATGCAAATCCTGCATTTTGATTGGCTACGCTACTAGAGGACTATTACTATCGAGCGTGACGCTTTCTTTCGTTTTATTCCCAAATAAATATTTCCTCAACTTGCATGTGCTAACTTTATTATTGCCTTTGCTGTCCGGCTAGTTGGGTGGTACTAAAACAATTAGACCCTTCGCCTTCAAAGGCCACGGGTCAATAGCCCATTCGGCTTCGCCACGTGGGCTAGTGACCCGTAGCCCGCAAGGGCTACGGGTCTAATTAGCGCCGTGTAATTTTATGGGTTTCTACTCTTTGCGCAAGTATGCCATTATCCTGCAAACGAAATTATTTCGCGGAAAACGCGTATTTTGTAACATTCTCATATATTTTCAATTAGTAAATAAAATAAAAAATACCATAGGCTTTTTAAGCTATTGTCCTTTCACGCTCGATGGATAAATAAATCCTGATCGTTGTCATAACACACTTTCGAGTTGAAAATGAGTCGACTTTGAAGTTATTAAAAGTAGTTCATAGTTATAATTAAATTGCTTGCCAATAATTATTGTAGCTTCAATAAATATTCGTGAAAGAATACCGTTTTGCTATCTGCTGCCTTCAAAATTTGTTGCCATACAAACATTCGGGTGGTGTTCTAAAATCGCGCGTAGAGAGGCAACCAGGGTGTAATCTTTATGGAACTCGTTTCCAAGTTTTCGGCGACTGCCAACTCCATTAAGAGTAAACGTTTAGTGTTCTTGCGAATGCCACGCATTCACGGTGATCAACATCGCGTCAGCCAAAGCTTTGTCAACCTTTGACCAGTAGTTTAAGTATCAGGTAAACGCTATGCAGATACATTACCAATTCCGGTTTGCGGCTCTCTTTTAAAGAACAACAGCTTTTACTTGTCTGACAACAGGGTAACCAGTGTTTTTACCTGGAGGTTCAGTTTCTAAGAGAACTTTAGTAAGTAAAAAGGAAGTTAAGCCGGATCATTAGCGGAGATATTTCGAGCTGACGTTGCGAGCAGTAGCTCTTCGATTAAGAGCTCGCGAGGTCAGCTATACTGACCAGTTTTAAACTTGTAACAGTTGAAAATTTATCCCGGTTAAAGGGGCCGTTCAACGATAAGGTTTTAAATGTCTGTGAACAAATTCATTACCGGTATTATAATTTTATCGAAAATACCTTGGAGCAGTCTCTTCTCAACTCTATGGCTACCCACCCGTCTTGCTCAAACAGCAGACCCCAAATCCCCCCAAATCTTCTGACAAATTCTCATGGTCCTTAAGAGCAGTCGGGTATATTGAATGTATTCTTTTATGATGCAAGCTGCTTGTCTAAAGAAGAGAATTTACTGTTCCGAGTATCACGTTGTCCTCGTTTTTGTTCTGATGACGGCAGCCTGAACATAAGCAAAACGCACGCCGGAAATCACGCTTGCCGAATAGGAATAGCACAGGGTTAATGGCGGACACGGTAAATCTTGTATAATAAAATAACACGTACTCCGCCCATACTGGTATGGCGCTCATCCCTTCAGTGTCTACTACAAGCTCCAAGACAAAATAGGGCGTCCAGCAAATCAAAAAAACCGCCAGCATTCCTGTCAAAACAACGCTTATTTTCCAGTTTGCCGAGACCCTGTCGGGCGTTTGATCTTCAACAGAATCGATCTCATTTGCTAAATTCTCGACTTTCTCTGCCCCTTTCGAGAGTCTGATAGCGGCAAAGACACGCACATGGCAGTAAATCATTGCGGCCACAGGAATGCAAAGAAATCCGGCGAGTACAGTTGTGGCATAAGCCAGATGAACTCGACGTCGTTCCTGTTCGGTCTTCTCGTTTTCCACTGTGATCCACGAAAGTTGGACAAGCGAAACCAACGCCGCGGAGAACCAAACTGCACAGATGAGACCCGCGGTAACATTGCTCTTAAGGAGGAATCGGTGACGTACGACATTAACAACCGTGGCGTAGACATGCAGCGTCAAAAGAGTGAGATGTAGCACAGAAGAGACGGAGAGGAACCGCCAAACCACAACGCTGCACAAACACCAGGACGATTGATAGGTAGCATTACAGAGGAGGTACAGAGGAATGCCAAGGGATCCTGCCAAGAAATCACTCACGGCCAAGCTAGCCAAAATGCAATTTGTCAGAGATCGAAGATTCTTGTTGCGTACGATCAGAATCAGGGCGGTGCCATTTGCGGAAACTATCAACAAAGCGAGAATGATTGGAAACACATCGAACTGTGCGGAAAATCCCTCCTGGTAGTCTAGTGTTTCATTTCTTTCTTCCAAATATTCTTCCTCCATGTTTCGCTCCTGTAGCCTTGATCTCAATGTGTTTCTTTTCAATTTTTTCCAGATCAAATATCAGGATACCGGGGCACTCTTGGAATATTTGTGCACAGTTGAAATTAAGTGATTTATTACAGGGGCTGTTAGACTGGGTTAACTCTTGAACTCCCAGGAACAATTAACACGTACTCCTCACAATTTCAGTACCTTCTGAAGCAAACAGTTGATGAGAACACATAAATTTATCTGTTGGAGGGTGTTACCTTAACCGCATAACACCAAATTCTCATAAGTAATTTAAAACTAAAACTGATATGGCAGCTTGAAGGGAGAATTGCTTTTCAGATCTTGAGGATTAACGGGTTAATTGACCGGTACAAAAATAAAAAATAAGCATTTTTTGCCTGATCAAGCAATGCAGTAAGAGGAGTCATCTGAAGCTTGCATTCCACTTAAGAACTGATTAGATGGTTTAGAAATTATATACCACTGATAATGTGGAAATTCGGATATCAAATGTGTCAACTTGATTAGTTGTGGTAACACGGTCACGGAATTGAAACCGATACAGTCGTATTAGCCTAAATTTCTAGAAGAAGGGGACGCTGCCAAGCTTTGGAGGGGAGATGCGGACGGAGTTGACCTTTCCAGGCCCCAACAACAGATGACTTCTTCGAAAGGTTTCATTTCAACTTGTTACTCGATTCCATTTGCAGGCAGGCTTATTGCTCAGAATTTTGCACTTTCGCATCAACAACCCCACAATGAACCCAGGGTGTTAAACGTAATATTTTCGTGTGATACATTACGCGACGGAGCGAAATACCCCCATCAGAAGATTACACATTACTTTTTGATAGTCGACCGCGCGCAGTCAGCACACATTTGGAGCAGATGGATCGCATGTTTTGGTAAAATCGCGTCACACAGCGAAACGTCCGTTTATCTACAATATTGCTCTGAGAAATCATCTGCATTTACAACATGGATGCTCTTTTCTAGATCAGGCAGCAGTTCTAAGAGCGGGTAACGCTTAAGCATCGGATAAAATGCACTACAACTAAGAGATTTTCACCCATTCTAAAACTGCGAGCGCATTGAGTGACATTTACCCAGGCAACTTAACACACCGCACCCTCTCGCGGGTGTGTGATAACCAAAATAGGCGATAAAGTGGCGAATCTCAATTAAGCTTTAGTGCAGAAAAATCATTTCAGAATAATTGCGCTGTAACCTTATGATGAAGCCAGTCTGCCTGATGGGTAAAATATTTCAGACGTATTTGATAGTGCTGGCAAAGTCGATTACTTAAATCTCACTGGGTTATTGTAGCGATGACTGACATTTAAATACCAAGAATATTTGAACTGATGATTTAGGAGAAAAATCTGCAGAGTGCATCATGCAAACATGACCGCCTGTTTCACTTGAATACTCAAAAATTAGATTTTGCTCTGAAAGTGGGTCTGGATAAATGAGCGTTGTACCCCGGCCAAAAATTCCGAGGTATGTTTCTTATTTCGTCATCAAGTTTTAACAGGGGATTCGCTCTGATGAAAGGCTAACGCTTGAAACGTAGTTTTCAGAATCCCTGCGCGGTGGCCAATTTAAATTATCAACTCCGTTGATAAAACCAAATTCTTGTGTACAACTCCCCCAAAGACGCAGCACCACAGTTTCTTAACAAACTACCCCCTTTATCTAAGAGGAGAATCTGATCGGGTGCCGTCGTCGAAGCTTCTTCAGGAAGAAAACAAATGTATGCTAACGCCCAAAAGGTGAATAGCTAGTTTATTGATGTGCACTAGCCCGATAGTCCAACCGGCCAGCGGTCATTTGTAGGTCAATGCGAACGCCCTAATTACACAGACACTGGTACAATCCTTTGTTAGTATACCCCTCAGCATTTCGTTCATGGTTTTCCACTGAATGTTTGGTTCTCTGACAACAGTTTATTCACCTCGGAGAAAAGATTTGTGCATTTTACGGTCTGTCTGACCGTTGAAGGTGCATACCTCAGTTGGTTTGGGTCTATCTCGCCTGTCGAATCATCCATTCGTATTAGACTGTTCTATGAAAGAATGCCAGTCTAACACGCACACGTGTTAGTCTGCTTTATTTGGGTCAGTCTGCCGAACGTTCCTCTTCTTGTCAGGGTTGAGCTTTCTTTTTTTGAACGCAACTTCGTTACCGGCGCCAGGTGAACGGAATGTGATCTTAGGAGTTGAACGTTCCTTGAATTTCTCTTCCGTCTTTACTGATTCAGTTGGAGTCGCTTCTCTATCAGTTGCGGAGTTCGACTTTTCACTGCAATATAAACAGGTTAAGATTAGCCTGTACAACAGGCATTTATTCAACCGAGCGCGAAGCGCGAGACATCAAGAGCAAAGACAAGCGCGAAGTGCGAGGTGTGTGAGAGACAAAAATAGATGCAAACTCTCCCTCTCGCATCGTGCTCCGCGCTCTGATCTACGCTCGTGTCTCGCGCCTTGCCCTCGATGTCTCATGCTTCGCGTTCGGCTTAATATACCTCTGCAGGGCTGTCACTAATTTTTGCAGTAGGTGGGGATATACCAAAAATAGCCGGGCATTTGAGTTGCTCTAGTGAAGTCAACATGCTGGTTTTATATCAAAGTAGCCGGGGATATACCTCAAAATACGAAGACAAAATCCCCGGTCCCCGGCCCTTAATGACAGCCTTGCCTGTGCCTGTTATGCGGGCTAAGTTAGAGGCTAAGTCAGACAAGCGAGAATAGCCCGGGCAAAAATAAAAAAGGACGCCGCGGAATTTGTTATAATCAAGAAGAACGATAATTTTACAGGTCGGTTCGAAATCATGAGCAAAGACTTACGAGCTCAGCGCAGGCTCGAACGTTTGAACTGTTGTCCACTGTCCGTACGGAGAGTTCTTCACCTCTTCTTTCTTGGTGTCTGTTGCTTTACTCTCATTGCTTTCCTAGAAAACAAACAGATAAATCTTGATGACAAGACCTGCTAAATACAGTCAACTTCACAGAAAAAAAACCCTTCTTTGTACTTAGAGCGTCAAACTGGAGATTACTGACTCTGCCCTATTATTACACAGACAAGAAATTTTTCTAAACATCATTTTTGTATCTATCAGGCATAGTTGTTAAAACTATGATCATCTAGTTGTGGGTTCGGTAGCCCAGAGAGGGTCCGTTGTTGTTGATTTGACTGTTCTACTGCTTTGACCACCTAAGCAAAAGTCGCCAATAACAGTCCTATTATCAGGGATCGCCTTACTCTCCCAAGTTTTAATTGGACAAGAAACTGTGTCCCTTATTGACGTCAATCAAACCTTTGAGCCCATTGCTACCAAACTACTCCTGGGGGGGGGGGGGGGGGGATGCAGACTGTACGAGTTCAGCAAAAGTGTTTATTTTTGGCTGTTGCTCATATCAGCCAAAAGCTGTTCAAACAAATTAAAAAATTCAACAGTTTAATACTTACATTCTTAACGTTCGTTTGTTTGTCTTGATTTGCTGTGTTATTTTCCTTAGAGTCTCTGTCAATTCAATTAGCATTTCACAGGTAAATATTTTAATCCTTTAAACCCTAAGAGTGGTCAGCATGTAACACCACAGCTTTATAAAACAGGGTGATGGAGGTGACAACTCTAACAAACATTGTTTGAGCAACACCATGTGTAATTTTAAGTCATCCCAGAAATTTGCAAGATCCTCTCGATGTTTTAACCCATCGAAATACGCGTTTTCTTCAATGTTCCGATTTTTTTCTGCAATGTCCCTAAATTATTACACATTTCCCAGAAAAATTCCCGAGTCTCCTGATTCCCGACAAAATCTCGAGATTCCCGGAAGAATTTCGTTTTTCTCCCGAAACAGGCCTTGTTAGAGTTGGCACGAGAATTAAAGACATGATTACACCAGCTGAATTCTGTTGATATTTTCACAATTTCTCCTTACTACTTCTATAGGAAATGTGTAAAGGCAACAAATGAGAATTGAAATTTTGATCTCAGGGTTTAAAGTGTAAAAGATAATTCCAAGCATCATATTATTACAGCAATGAATACCTTGTACTCTGAAGTGCAGTAGATAATGACAGACAGGAAGGTGATTCCCACTGGGATACTAAAAAGAAAACAGACACATGTAATGGCAGCCTAATACAATGTTGGGATGGAATCATGAAATGCTCACAGTACAAATGGGTAATGTCGCACAGAATCACATAGCTAGAGGAACTCTCAACATCTTATCGGCTATCAAGGCGAGGAATTCAGAGTTGAATTGAGACTTGAAAACAAGCAAACCGATATTGGATGAATCTTAAGGCGCCCAGCAAATTGTGTTAAATTATTTTCACAATAAAAACATCATTTGAGCTCTTAATCGTAACTATGTGGCTCCAATAATGTACACTGACTTGATGTCTGATTTGTTATTTTTCTTTCTGAGCCTCTTGATGGTTGAAGTATCACACTTACCTTGTGTCTCTGTGTTGTAGTAGTAATAATACCCCTCAGGGGCCTTCCCAATATTCCACCCATGGGAACAGGTCATAACAGCTTGAGTTCCTTCATATGAAACTGAACATGCTGAAACAAAACCAGTGGTCAGAATCAAGCTCCTCCAGTCATTTCTTCACTTTTACTGACTTTTGTAAATTCTGGTATATAAAATAATCTTTCTTCAACTCAACACCAACTGCCATGCTTTAACAGGGTCCCATCCACTCCAAAAAAGTTTTAATTTCTGACGGGGTAGTTTTCCTACTGTCCCTTCACTGATGAAGGGACAATAGTCCTGAAATGTCTGACCTTCCCAGAATATCAGTGTCAAAGATGACGAAGAAGAAGAACATAACTTTATTTAACAAGGGCAAAAACACTTAACAGTTAAAACTGGTAAACTAGTGGCCCTCATTGTACTATACATAAAATGTAATAAATAAGATACTAAAAATAGAGTTTAACTTAAGAAATAGAGAAATGGTCGAGACATATGTATGATTCCTTAAGATAATTCAGATATTTTTTCTTAAAAAGTTTAACATTCTGACTAGATCTAATGTTAATAGGGAGCTAATATTCCAATCTTTCGCTGCTACGACTGCGAAAGCTCTTCCTCCCTCAGTTTCACGCGAGTATTTTGGGCATCTCAGGATTATGCTTCCATGCCTTGACTGCCTTGTAGAAATATCAATGATTTGTACAAAACTTTTATACAATTAAAACTTCAAAATTTACCTTTGTTTAGGGGTGTTGCTTCTCTAGAAACTGATACTTATTATTACAGGGTAGGACATCACTGGACAATACCTGCAGTGCTCTCTCCTTTTGAACAGTTTTCATTAATTGTCCGTGCTTTAGTTGGCTCATTTGTGGTCTCAGACTTTGATACAGGAGGTTGAATGTTCATGTCCTTCTGATAAGCTTTCAATGCAGCCTATAAGCACAGGAAATTTGAGATGACTTTAGGGAGTACATGTAGTTCACAAAAAAGCCATACAGTGTAGCAAATGCCACTCACAGTATAGTGCAACACTCTAAACAATATCATGGATTCCCAGAGCAGTAGGCATTTTTAAAGCTGCTCTCTATTCCCTGCTAATTTGCCTCAGGCAGTGTTCAAGATAAGAGGGGGATCTTGCATCAAATCCCTACAAGGTCAGCTACATGACACGACAACAAATTTTTAGAAAATTTATAATGGTTTGGAGGTAGCATTGGGAAGTTGAGCTGTTTGAATTCCTTGTGGACAACCTGTCTTGCAAACTTACCTGGAGCCCTGCAGGGGGTTTTACAAATGACAAATTACTGAACATGTACAGTTTAATACTTTATTATAATTATAGAGGAGAGTGTTTAACTGGGAACTAAACCACTCATAGATTCCATATGCCACTTCATCCGGGACCCGAGTGGCGTATTTTCCGTATGTCACCTTTGTCAGTGTCGTATCGTTCAATAATATCCTCTTTGTATGTACCTCTTCAATGGCTGCCAAGTCCATCTGCAGTTGTTTCTGGGCCTTAACAACTTCTTTACCTTTCTTCTGAACCTGTATGAAACATAATACAAAATCCTTGCACAGCAGTACATGCATACCCAACTTACACTGAGTATGCTTGTCCCCTTGTATGTCCTTATACTACCTTCCCTCAAAACAGCAACAATATAAATATAAATTATTATTACTGTAATACTGTAGCTACCACAGCAGGGTTTATTGGAATTTGTAGGTAATAACCTTACTTATTACACGACTTAGACAGTCAGAGGGCCAATAACTAAAATCAACCAATAAGATATTCTCTAAGTATTGGACCAGATATTGTCCCAAATGATCCTGCGTTGTTCCCGCGTTGTCTTCAGTCGTGTAAGAAATCTCTTATTACTGTCAAGACCGCCGGCCGATATTCTCCCAGTATGGCCCTCGCGCTTGGTTAATAAGATATATAAAACACTATTTAGCATTAAATTTCACTGAAAACGCTCAGTATAAGGCTTTTCAAAACAAAGGTTTCACTTTTTCCTGTGAAAAGGGGATAACAACACTCTCTCAATAACATAGACAAAAGAAAGGGAACAGATAGATAACCAGTTTTAAAATTTACAAAGGTAGACACAGTATCTCCTTAAAATTTCATACCTCCTCAATTCTTCTCTGGACATTTTCCTTGTGTTTCTTGCCTCTCTCGTGAAATTCTATACTCTAAAATATAGCACAAAAAATGCCAGTTCCCCAACATTTTACAGAATATAACCAATCTAAGCAGAAACTCAGCTGATTATCCTGTTAAGCCCTGATGTTCTGCTATTTTCCATATATACATTTCTTATTGTACTATCATAAGTACTTTCAATTTTGTACCTTTTTTCTTTAGATTCTTTTTCCCTCGTTCATTCTTTATTTCTCTCTTAGGCTAAATGTATACAGCTATTTCAAAAAACATTGTCGAAAGAAAAGCAAAAAGCCCATAAGCCAAGACCACAAGGCAATGTGGGAATTTTTAAAACTAGCCAACAATGCCAGCACCATTAGCAAAGATCTCCGGTGGCGCCTGCCATGCCTGTCAGATCATGTGAAGGATAAAAAAGAGAAACTGCTTGGTTGCAGAAATTCTCAAGGTTTTATCAGTCATCACTGTTCTTTATATATTTTTGCAAAGGAAGGGAGAAATTTACGAAATGCAAATCACTCAAATGCATGTGCAGCATGTGGTTGTATGCTCATTAGGAAGGCAAAATGGCAGCAACTTGAAATAAGAACAGATTACACACAATGTCCCACAAAATTCTCGATATAAATTCAATGGGCCATTTCCGAGTTCGCTTGAGCCTCTATTTCAAAGCGAGTCAAAGTGCGAAAGTTTTGTGATGGATACCTGATTAACATTAGAAAAAAATTGTTTTTGTTATGCCGGGTGATGCCTATTCATCAGGTACCATGACAAAATGACTTACATGGCGAGCGGGAATTTTTTTTTTCCTGACCAACATTCTGGCCCAGTGTTGTAGCTTGAACTCAGGAAATTGGCTGTGTTTTTCCCGCAACCTTGACAGGCGTGCATTAAAACTCTTCCTCGACGTCCTCAATTACAGGTGTGCTATGAGTCTCCTCTGACAGAGCAAAAGAGGGCTTTTAATTTGAGTCAAATAAATATTGGATCGATACGCATAATAGTTATTTTGTTTCCATCACCAAAGTATCCAAGACGGAAAGAGGTATCTGCTGCCGGGAAAAGCTCTCCTCTGTATTTTTCCAACAAACACTCTTAAGGCCTCTAACCCTGTCAAAAGTGGCACTTCTCGAAGGAAATATGATTGTGAGCTGTTCTTGGTTTTCTCTTTTAAAACACGTAGACAAATGTTTATGGTGGAAGTTGAAGTCATGCTGGTTGTCGCAAATTTAACTTTAACTGCAGCAGTGAAGACCAATTTAAAACTACCCATCATACTTTGCGGTCTTGGCTTATGGGATGTTTGCTTTTCCTTTGACAACGTTTTTTGAAATATTTTTTTCGCTAAAATGAATCTTTACACCTGTTTGATACGCATTGCAGCATTTTCCCGTTTTTCACCAAATCTTGACTTTTCATAGGCTCAAAAACTGAACACCATTTGTTTCATGACTGAATCAGAAGGGGAGTGGGTCTATTCCTGATCAGTTGTGATCGCAATTATTACAATAGGCCATTTAATAGTTGTTCGCTCAGTGACCTGGCCTATGAATGGCAGCGAGGTTGCCGGTGACCTTGTATTGATAGAGACCTCACTGTTTTTATCATGTAAATCATGTTGTTATAATGCTGACTAGTCTGTATTTACATAAGAAAAGCAGAAAGGTTTGTATCAAAACAAGGTCACCCTCAACCTCGCTTCCATTCATAGGCCAGGTAACTCTGCCACAATTACTGTAAAATGGTCTATTGCGTAAAGAGGCCCTATGCATCATTCAGTTACTAGTATACTATTACACTAACTTCTATTTCACGGGTTAAGTAAAAACACTCGAAATGACTTTTTTAAGGAGAAGTAACTGTTTGAAAAGTATATAATAATACATCTTTGGTTGGAAATCAGCACATCGAGCAAAGACACTTATTTACGAGCACCTGCAGAACTTTGGCCTTGATTTAATTTGTAGTTTAGAGACGGTAAAACAGCTTGGATTCCAAAAGAAAATGAATCGGTACCAAATAGATTCCCTGTAAAATAACAGACGTCTTGGGCATAACTTAAAACTTCAGTTCACAGGCTTACAGGTTTGTTATCAGTGATCCAGCACTTGCAAAATTCGCAGAGCTTTCTCGGCTGGGACTTCCAGTATTCAGCCCTAAACAGAAAAGAAGCATATATTTGCCAAGCCATCCTCCACTGTCATACCAATTTTAAAAACGGAGATATAAAATTCAGAACATGTACTCACATGTTTTCATTTGCCTAAGGAATCTCAATTCCAACATGGCGCCGTCAACTTGGTTCAAGTCTCACTCGGAAATAAATTACCTGTGGACGACTTGGGTCCATTGACGAAACTGGACAACAACCAAGCACCATTCGCAAAACCTCACAAGATTGGTTGAAAAAAACAAACAAACAATCAAAACAATAGCACCTAGCCCTAAAACAATTGGCCGTTCCGAAATGCAAAAGGGAAATGGGGCGAGTTTCAAATTTGAAGTTATTGATAAATTGACACCATCACATGAAAGATAACATTGACATTGGTCGTTTGACCAAGTTTGATTCTTTGAGGTTGAACAGAGACCAAGTTATGGACCTTGAAACATAGCTCAAAATCCATACAAGTGTGAGGGGCAGGAGGGGTGCACGTGCCAAGTGTGAGGGGCAGGATGAGGAAACCAGTAGAGTGTTGGAGGAAGGAAAACGGCGAGCGAAAAAAAAAATTGGGGGAAAGGGCAGGGGGAGAGAGAAATGCGTTACCTTATGTCAAGGATATATTAGGTCGGCTTTCCATGGATAATCTGTTGATTAGATAGGTATAGTAGGGTTTAAAAGGGTGTTTTAGGGTTTACATATAAAAGGGTGTTGCGATTTTTAGAGTGTTTAGGGATATACTAGGATATTTCGGGGTATCCTGACAGGTATAACAGGGTTTACTTGGCATTTACAAGAATGTTATATGGTTTACTGGGACATATTTGGGGTTTACATAGGGTATGCTAAGGTGTACTAGGGCTAACTAGGATAAACTAAGGGTTTATTAGATTTTACAAAGTAAACCAGGGTTTCCTAAGGTTTACACGGGTTTAGTATACTAGGGTTTACAAGGGTATGCGAGGGTTTACAAAGGTATGCTAGCGTTTACAGGATTTATAAGGGTATACTAGGGTTTACAAAGGTATGGTAGGATTTACTAGGGTATACTAGGGTTTACTACGGGTAAGGTTTAGGTTTTAGGTTTAGGTTTACGGGTAAGGTAAGGTTTAGGGTTTACAAGTATAAACTAAGGTATATGTGGGTGACTATGTGTGTATTGACATGAATTATATGCCATATAAAAACTGCGGAAATGAAATCAAATGGGGGAGCAAGGATGGCGCAATGGTGAGAGCACTCGCCTCCGAACTCGACCTCATATGTGGGTTGAGTTTGTTGTTGCCGGTTCTCTTCTCTGCTCCGAGAGGTTTTTCTCCGGGTACTCCGGTCTTCTCCTGCTCGGGAGATTGGGCAACCACTCCTCACGCTATCGAGCTTAAATAAATTACACATACACATTATACAAGGATGATCCTCGCAGCTAGTTGTGATCGCAATTTATGCAATTGCGTAAAGAAGCCTGAGAAAACTTCAGGACTTCAACGGGGTTTGAACCCGTGACCTCGAAGCAAACATTTAAGAGGCATCCCCGGGAACTCAGAAATTTTATCATGACCAGTGAAATCGCGGCGAAAAGAGGTCTCGTAAACCAGGGTTAACTTTCACTTGTCCCGATTTCTCCCGTAATTTATTTTCCCAGCTTGAGTCTGCAGAGATGGTGCTGAGTGCAAGAAAAGGCGAGACACAAAGAAATGAGAAAGACTGATTCAAAACAAACTAGTTCCTCTTGTGCAAATTGGCCATTTCAGAGTTGCGCAGGGAACTGTGGCGGCTTTCAAATTTTAACCAATCGATAAATTGACACCATCACGTGAAAGACAACGCTGAGATTGGTCATATGACCAAGGCGGAATAAAATTAAAAACATCGTTCAAAATCCATACAAACGCCTCGAATTTTGAGGTTGCGTCCCACAAAACCATGTAAGCTCTCAAAAATATTTTTTAAAGTTTTGTGACAACTGTAAAATCCCGTCACGCAACTACTATTTGGAAATAACGGGAGGAGTGGGGGGGGGGGGGGGAGCTGTTTTGCATAAAGGGGATGGTTTCTAGGGAAACTGTGGTGCTGCGTCAGTGGGAAAGTTGTGCACTATTTTGCATGAAGGGGTGGGGGGGGGAGGGGAGGGTATGAAGAAACTGTGGTGCTGCCTCAGTGGGGGAGTTGTGCACTATTTTGAGCTATTTTGCACCCGTCACAGGTACCTACTTTCAAAAGGCGTTAATTGCTTTTTAGAAAAAGAGAACAAAAAACAAATAAAAGGGTGTTGGGTGAAAAAGGTAGTGACTCTTTTCCTTTGCGACTGATGTGCTCTTACGAGTGACCACCTTTAGTACTAGGAGACTCGATTGCTCATGATCAGATACGCCTACTTCATGTTTTATTGTGTAAGGATTAAAGCTGTTCTTCACATGGAAATTGCCGCTTTTGAAAGTGGCCGTTCGGGGTCAGTTTTCATAATGAAAAAACATTAAAATGAACAGGAAGCAATTATTTCAGTTAACATACACTTTCGCGACAGCCAAAACTAACCAGTGACACCACCGCCATATTTGGCTGCGTCCCAGTTAGTGAGTCAGACTTAGGCTACCAATTTCTCGATCTGTTTCGCTTCACTTTAAAACTCACTGAGTTGTCCTTCCGCGTTCGGCGTGAAAACGTTCTGCACCGCTCCGTCGTCTTAGCTCATGTAGTCCACATCATCTTGCAACGCAGAGAACATAAAGAGCGAAACATAAACAGGAGGCATTACGCGACCATATAGACAGCTGCCTAAAAAGTTTATTTCTTCAAATAAAGCCAAAACGTTCAAGAAGTCAATTCCTTGATTTTACTTGGTCAATCCATCTGTCCGTTTTAATTACTAAAGCCGGAGAAACGGAGACTGAAACGCCTTAAAAGAATACTATTGGACCGTAATACACTGCTCCTGCCCTCATCCCGAAATCTCAATAAAAAGGAAAATTGCTCGAAATTCCTGGACTTCGATGATTGCTACACTGCGAGAACAGAGTCATTTTCTGTTTTGGCGCGTAAAACTTGTACACGCAACCAAAGAGCTCGGATTGGCACATCCAATCAGGTTGTTCAACAGGACACTGGGTCTTTGAGCTTGACAGCATCCCTGACACCACGGGCGCAGTTTAACGCATATCTTGTTGACAACATACGATGAACTGTGTTAAATGTCAGGCAAATCAATTGTTTAGCATGTTATGAGTCCGAGTAGTGGTTAAGTCTGAAAAAGGCAACAAAACAAGAAAATTAACAAAAAGAAGAACAATTCATTCAGAATTGGTACCAATCTCGTTAGCCAACCGGTTTGCCAGTAAATATGTTTAAATTGTAGACAAAAAAAACTTTCAGCCGAAAGGCCAGTTACAGTTCCCATAAATTCGGCTATCTTTCCAGGTATCACCAAATCCAAACAATGTCCCCAGCTCAGCTACAAAGGCTCTATGAGCTGTTAGCTAAAAGTGATTTGGATGTAGACGTGATAGTTCGGAAGACATTTACCGGTATTACGTCGCACTCTATTTTCAGTTAAAATGCGCATATCATTCTTCTTTCATTTATTAAGTCGAAATTAGGACTCCTTACGTAGTGTACTGAGTTTGAAATCTACCTGAAGAGTAACGCCTTCCCACGGTCGTTGCCGATGGACAAATAACCGCTGTTTGGTGAGAAGTCAAAGGTGTTAACGTATCTGAGCGGAGTGCGAGGTGTCGGCCAGTTGGGGAAGACAGTAAGTGAAGGCAAATGAACCTAGAAGGAATAAACGAAAAGGTTGAATGAATTCTCGTCCAGTTGGCTTCTGGGGACAAAAGAGGAGTGTACTTTCCTTCCAAATTCATAAACTTACCAGTTTGAAACAATCTTTTTTAACCCTCGAGGAAATCGCCAAGATTTCGCTAAAAAGAGAAGCAAAATTTTTTTTATAAGAATTCAGATTGACGATAGGGAATAATAGCTTCCGCTAGACGGCTGACGAGTTCACTTCTCCCACTTTCGGCGTTTACTAGCCACGAGGCCCCTCTCTCTCTTATCGGTGCGTGGACGGCCCTGGTTCATGTAAAGGCTTGGAACCGACGAATATTGTAGGCTGGAAAAGATGGTCTCCAAAACACTTCTCATCTCGGCATGACGAACGTGGGCGATTGGTAGAAAACAGGACGAGTTAGGTTGTTCCCGGGGTGAAACAGTCTGTCTCAATATTTGTTAGAGAGCTTAAGCAACGACGACGGCGACGGCAACGGCAACGAGAACGTCACTTCAAAATATGACTTCTCGTTTTCGTAACTTTTTCGTGATTATTCCAATTAGTTTAACTTGAAAAATGATGGCGAGCTGTCCAGGGTCTAAATTACTGTGAGCGGTGTAAAAGCAAAAAAAAAAAGAAAGAAAAACTTGCCGTCACGCGCTCACGTTCTCGAGAAAACCTTAAATTTGGCCAATTCACGTTGTTGTTTTGCAGAGGACGGCGATGAAATGTACCAAAGTGTAAAACGCACGTGTAGAGTATTGTTTTTGCTCATTAAGCCTACTGTTTTGTCGCGTTCTCGTTGCCGTTGCCGTCCTCGTTGCTTAAGCTCCCTGTTATGATGGGAACAGGGACCGCTGGTAAATAACAGACAAAAAGGTTTTCTACGTTGAACCCGAAAACTTCAGCTAAATTGAGGAATACAAAGCTGCCTTTGCTTTCGATTTGGCAAAGGACAGTTCGGATTATAGCAGCCCTATGATAAACCACACCAAAACGTGCACAATGAATTAGACACTAACTTACCTTGTGGAGTTAAAAAGAGTCTTACTGATGCTTGTGGTTAAGTTCATGATGGCCTTCAGTGGTTTGGGTTGGGTTTTGTATAAACACTGGTCATCGTAGATATTTACCACACCACTATCAGATCTGCAATACAACAATAAAAGAGGAACAATGATAACAGAACTGCAATAAAATGTGATTTCGTAAAAATCATATATTAAGGTACAAGTTAAATATGACTTTCATATTTATTTGTTGATTATACCCTTGCTTATCACGGGCCAACAAACTGGCCAGCTCTTAGACAACTAAGCTTGTCAGCTGAGAAAATTCAAGGCTTCGACTCCCGTACATTTCCTTTTAGGATTTCTTTTCGCTCGCTAAAGTAAAGTTCACAACTGAAATCGTCCCTGACGTCTCCAGAATTCCAAAAGCAATTACTCTACAGTGTATAAATGCATGGGCCAAAAGTTTGTTTATCCTCAATGCAACTGGAAACAGCACACCAAAATGGCCTTTTTTCACCAATTTGTAAAATAGCGTTTAACTCAATAAATTCTGAACATGAATTCATTCAGCACTTCATCCTTTGACACGAAAGGAGGCTGCCGGGTCCTAACGCTCGAGAAGTAACGGTCATAAAATTAAACTGAAGTCCGACTTTCTATCCCCCCACATGTAAAAATCTATGGCATCACTCACCCACAGGCTAAGTACTGTCCGTCTCTGGATGCTGCCAGTGTTGTTGCATTTAGACATCCTTCATCTCTAAATTTGTGCACACAGCTGCGAGTATTCATGTCCCAAACATATACTTCTCCATCATCTGAGGGACAAAACAAGAAGAAATCAACGTAAAACCCAAGAATGACTGTTACCGCAGTTGCGTAACTGTTTCAATACTTTTATTTGTTTCATTACGTAACCTTTTTCATGTCTATGTACGCTCACACCTCTTTTGTTCGTCTTAGTTTTTAAAAGCCAATCTTTTTTGTGCAAGTTTTTCATTTTCGCCTCGTGTCTTATAGTGTATGTCAGATTTTTTAGTTTTGCTTTTCGCTGCTGCTAGTTTTTCCTGTGCCGTACGTAGAGTCACTGATAAGGTATGTTTGTATTTTGGCTGTGTGTTTCCTGTATTGTTGCAAGTTTTCTGTCGTCTTAATCTTAATATATTTTTTGTAATTTTCCTTTATAAGAACCGTTCTGGGACGGAGGTTTTGCACCGTACGGGACGAGTTTTAAAGTGACAAAATAAAGTAGAGTGCTGAGTTCCTATACAGCGGCTACAATGACAATGCTGAAATAGAGGGCTTGACACAAGCATTACCCGAAGACCATGAATCAAAGCCACGATGTCCAATCATAAAACTCAGTGAAAAACTGAAAACTACTCCGTTATAAATTTACTTTACTATTGATGAATATGAATAAAAAAAGAGATAAAACAGAACTTAGTCAAACACAAATAATTAACTAATTAGTACGAAGCATTTAACAGTTCTAGAATTTTAGATTTTTATGTGAATATAGTTCTTTTTTACCTTTTATACCATACCACTCTATGTTACTTTGATCTTTTTAGTTCGTGTCACCTATATTGGTGAATAATGCATATGAAAGAAATCATATGGGAACATATGAACCCAAAATTGACCTGCTCCCAACGTCAGTGGCTTCACAGCTCAGTTAGTAGAGCATCGCACCGGAATCGCGAGGTCACGGGTTCAAGCCCCGTTGAAGTCCTGAATTTTTTTTCAGGCTTCTCAACGCAATTGTAAAAATTGCCATCACAACTGCGACGATCATTCTTCATTTGATTGGTCACCTATATTAGTGCTTAACACTAGCCGATTCTGGCACGCTAATAAAGTTCACTCACTCACTCCCTCACAACTTTTTAAAGATTATCTTATGCGCATTTAAGTCTTTGAGCACAGCTGGGACCAACACAAATACTCTCCACACTCCACATGTATCCTTGGTATAAGTTGGGAGAATCTGTTCAATTATCAGGCCAATCCACCTTTGGCGATTGTAGAAGCCAAGAAGGAGAGTGAAAGGTTTATTGCCTTAAAGAATAAGAAGCTTCACGATTTTAGGAAAAGATGGGAACTCTTATTATTATAATAACCGATTATTATAATAACCTTTGTTGTGATACTGCGTGGAGAAAATATGTGGATGGCTCAAATTTAATCTGAAGTATCTGCACTGTGTCTGTGATGTGTTGTGCTGTCTACCTCTCAAAGAAAAAAATTTATAGATATATCGTAACTTAAGATTAAATTGTAATAGAGGTAGCATTGTAAGTAATGTAAACATTGTTAGTATCGTATCTACTGTAAGTGATGTACGTAGTGTTAGCAATGTACTGTTGTATGTTTTGATTTATATTTAAAAAAAAAAAAAAAAAAAAAACCTTTGGCGATTGTTTTGTTTATTCTCAAGAATTTTAAGCATAATCATAGAGCAACAGTGCAATGAGAAATTACATGTCGATCACTGTTATTGTTACAGGATTCACAAACCTCCAGCGGAATACATGCGAGAACCATCAGCGTTGAATGCCACCGAACCTACTGAACCATTCATCTTCAAGTTGCCGATCCACTGTTTCGTCTGCAGAAAATAATTATAGAAAAATATTTACAGAATAAAGAGTTCCTCTTAAAGGACAGGTACACCGTGCAGGTTATTTCAAGAAAACTGGGGTAGGGAAATTATTAAAGGGGGTAGTTTCTAAAGAAACTGTGGTGCTGTGTCGGTGGGGAAGTAGTACACAAAGATTTTGGTATTATCAACAGAGTTGATAAATGTAAATTGACCACCGTACAGGGATTCTAAAAGCTGACGTTTCGAGCGCTAGCCCTTCGTCAGAGCGAATCCAGATTCGCTCTGACGAAGGGCTAGCGCTCGAAACGTCAGCTTTTAGAATCCCTGTACGGTGGTCAATTTACATTTATCAACTCTGTTGATAATACCAAAATCTTAGGGAAATTATTATTTGTCATTTAGATTTTTTTTTGGTTAAATTGTACCTCTTCTGATAATGCTTAAGATGTTCTCCTGTAATTTTGTTTCAGCAGTGTTTTGGGTATGTGAAGGCAGTACTATTTTCAAAAGTAGGTATACAAAAGGAGTGGTTAAGGGCACTGGTTTTCAATGCGGTGACCCGGGTTCAAATCCCACTCTGGCCACTAGCTGGAGTTGTTCTGGTGAGTGCCTGGTTCAACTCCTTGGTCATCCTTGTAAACAGCCAACTGGTCTGCCTCCCGCCAGTTGGGATTCTTAACTCTGTTGTTTTCATTTGTATTATTTGTTTCATTGGCCCTGAAAAGCTCCTCTAGAGGAGTGGTCAATTAAGTAAGTATTTATTTATATAAAAGGGTACGGGGTTGAAGCACAACTCTGTGCCTCCCCATTCTCCACCCCGCCCCATCCCCAGAACAGTTCACACTGACTTATAAAGGCCGGTACACACGACGGAGCTTGCTCCCACAGCACGCTCCTGCAACACGCTCCCGGAGCAAAGCTCCCTCGTCTGCACCAATGATTTCTGGCGAAAAAATTTGTTGGGCAACAAAACTTTTGCTCCCGAGTTTTGGTCCCTCATATCAAACTGGTTTGATATGAGGGAGCAAGCTCCAGGGGCAAGTCTGCTCCACGAGTCTGTTTCAGGAGCAAGCTCCCTCGTGTGTACTGAAATTTGCTTGCCGTGACATGAGGTGTCTCCATTTGGCCAATCAAATTGGCTTATTTATATTTGGGTTGTTTCATCATTCAGATCCCTTGTCGTGTCCTTCATGTGTACTGGTTGGGGTACTTACCCAGGAGCGTGTTGCAGGAGCGTGCTGCAGGAGCAAGCTCCCTCGTGTGTACCGGCCTTAAGACTAACCTTTCATTGAAGTTTTAAAGTTTAAATATGATGTTAATAAAACTTAGTAACGTCTTACATGTGCAGAAGAAAAACTCATTCACTCATTTAATCTGAAGACATCAGCTGTGTTTCCTAACACTTTAACTTTAATATCAGACATGCTGATGGTATGCTACTCTGGTCTGATTGTCCACCTGGTTGCAGTGTGAATCTGAACATTATGCTAACTTTTTTTTACTAAAATACAAACCTTGCTTGAAAGAAGAATTAAATATCCATCAATGCCTACAAAAATGAGATGCTTTCCATCTGGTGAAACATGAAACTTGTCAAAATATTTCTCTTGATCTCTGCCTAAAAGGGAACAAAAATAAAGCAGTTTAAGTTTGCTTTTGTGGCCATATATGCTTTGGATAAGACTAGCAAAAAGTGCTCTTTCATTTTCTGAAAAATCCAAAACATAGTCAGCTGTATTTTATTATTTGGTACACAGATTAATAACATGTAAGTACAGTTGATCCATCAAGAAACTCCTGGATAGGTGACTGCTCATTAAAAAATATTTCAAATTACCTCTTATTCCTGGAATCCTAGTTATATCTCCTTTGATCATGTCATACACATGAAATGACTTTCTCTGTGATGCCAATATGACTTGCTCTCCATCAGCACTGAAGTGAGCCATATGGATGGGAAAATTTTCAATAAAAACACTCTGAATTTTTGGATTAGTCTGTCCATCTATCTATAAAAAACACATCAGGGTCAATTAGACAAAATTATGAATTACAGATAATTATTTATTATATGGCTAGTGTTTGTATACGATATAACGCACGCTCTGATTGGCTAAGCAAAGCAAAGCGCTAGGGCATTATTCTCCCGTAATGCCCACGGGGCCGATTACAGATAATGCAAATTAGGAACAAAGACAATAAAAAGTCATCCAAAGGCCACAATTGTTTTATTTACATCTACATTGAAAATTGGTGCCTCTAGAGCAAAAAACTGAAAACACGACCAGGAAAACTGTTAGTGAAACGTTTGAACTGAGTTTGGAAAAATTAATGAATAGATTACCGTGAAGCAACGACTTGTGCTTGAACTAATTTTTTTCCCTTTAATAGAACCGTTATGTTAGCCATATAATAAACAACTTAATAACCTCGACCGTTCGGTCGTTACGGGAAAATCTCAAACCTCGGCCTAGCTGTATTGACCTCGCTATCGCTCGGTCAATACGGCAAGGCCTCAGTTTGAGATTTTCCCGTAATGACCTCACTCTTGGTTATTAAGTAGTTATTAACATATTTGAAACTCAGCATTGTGTTGGTTGAAATCGACACAATGCTGAAGCTTCTTCATTTTGACTGCATATTGCTAACATTCACCAGGCAATAAGATTGAATGGTTGTGCCACAATATAAAGCATGACTTCTCCACTGTGATTGGTTGGCTTCAACAGCTATGATTAGTGCATTTTGATCCTCTGTGTTTTGGTGAATGGTTTCCTCTGTGGTCCCCTGTCGTATCACTCTCCCACTTGTGATGTGGTCCAGATCCACATCAGAAGTGAATACATTGTCAGACAAACAATTAACACTTTTTATTGTGTAACACCACATTAAACAACCACAACCTTTTTCCACAATACCCAACATGAATCTATTGAAAATATTTCACAAGGAAGCCACAAGAATATAATATTATAGGGCAGGAAATTGTGCACTGTGCATTGTAATTACCTGGAAAAGATCTAATGTTTTATTGAAACCAGCTGTGAGCAGGACTTTAGCACTGGGGTGGAATTCAATGCTCTGGAGAGTAGCCTGAGGAGAGAGCAGGAATTTTTTGGCTCAACCATTTCAAAAGAAAGCTAAAAATGCTAACTGAAGGTATATGTGTAAGTCCCAATCACAGGGAATTTAGATTGAGTTTTGGTTCCTGTAAATTAACACTGCAATAAAGTTATCTCATACACATTTTTCACACAGAGGATCTATATTATAGTTACTGATATTTAATGTACTTCTTTAGGGACTAAAAGTAATATCAGTTTGGAGAACTAAATACATGTAGTCTAAAATAGAATTACAGTCTTTCCCGTAAAACCGTGAACACCAGAACAAAATTTCTGGAATTTTCATTGTTTCGCGACCAATCAGAAGCAACATGAAACCACAACCTAATTACCGTTACTGTTTGCGGTTTAGTTTTCTCACGCGTGATTGGCTTTCTACTTGAAACACAATAACATTCCATAGATATTTCTGGTGTTCACGGTTTTACGGGAAAGACTGTAATAGTCACAATCACAGTAATAGAGCAGTACATTTGTCACAGCTCTTCCTGCACATGTAGCTTTTAAAATGGTCCTGGCATCTGACTTGTATGATGTGGAAAATGTATTTATTTTGTTCAACTTTGGTACTCTCAACATGCAAATATTGCTTCACATTGGTTACAGTTAATTGTATTATTACCTACAATAATATTAACCCTTTAAGATTAAAATTTAAGATCAAAATTAAGATAAAAAAATTTAAGATCAAAATTTATATTCTGGATATCACAAAAACCAAATCAAATAAAGTAATACACTGAATGAAAAAAATTGCCCCAACTGTAAACATTCACTTGCAAACCTGGATGTCATTTCGCTCCTTCGCTGATGGTACATGTAAGCCACACAAAGCACACAAACTTAAACATGATTATCCTTAGATAGATACCATGCACTGTGGTCATACAAGGCATGATTACCAGTGACCTTGAGTGTCCTTGACATGATTATTGGATGTATTAAATTTACAGGTAGATGCTGTCATGGAACTGATTTTGAAAATTCATTGTATGCTTTCAGCCCATCAAAAAAGAGATAGTGAGTTATAATTTAAAATGATGGTCAGTTAAACACTTATCATTCATGACTTTGTTCTTACATTGGAAGGTTTGTCAGTGTTTGCATCCTTGACTCTTGCAATATCAAGAAATCCTTGTGGAAGAAAATCTGATTTGCCAGTCAAAAGAGTTCCTGCTCTCCTCAGAACTGAATTTTCTTCTTCATCGTCGTCACTTTCAGAATCTATGTCATTGAATACATGTATACATTGTATCAGCCAAAATAGTTAACACATAGAAATATTGCTACATATGGATATGAGAGTGTACCTCCTTTAAGTTGTTGCCATGTTTTGATGAGTTTTCACCTAACATTAAATTTTACTGTACAACGTAAAATTAATGACATGTAAAATGAAGTCAGGCCAGTTGCACTAGCTCCATTCCTCAAGTCATGTACATGTTGTGCTGGCCAAAATGAATTTCAGATTTAAGTGAATATATTGTCTCCTAACCCTACTTATTCATAAATCATGAATAATTAGGGTTACGAGACAAAGGAAATTGAGAATAAACTACATGTAGGTTAAAATCATTAACCTGGATTTCATTTTGACCTACCTCCTGTACAACATACATGTACAATACTGTCAGTGAATCATCAAGTCAAATCTCAAAAATGGTAGTGGTAATGAATGATGTGTTACAGGTGTGTAGCTTAATAAAAAGGTTTGCTTCCAAAGCAGATGCTAGGTTTGCAGACATTGTACACCAAATACCGTTACAGTACATGTGTCCATGCTTCCTACCTGTACATCACTTTTTGAAACAGGAGACAGTCAGTGCAACACTGTACCTAACAATACAACTCAGTGACAAGTTTATAAAATGAAAAATGCCATTCACCTTTTTTAGTCTTCTTGTCAAGGTCTGCCCAGCTTGCATCACCATATATTTTTTCAAACCTTGATGGAGCAAATGCTTGATCTTATCATCATTACAGATACAATGTACAATATCATTTAAAGGCCATAAGGATAAGCATTAGTCAGAGCTGTATGCATCAGTTAAAGGTACTAAAATTGTAAATGGTTTGAACCCAGGAGCCATATCATAACTTAGTGAAGTAGTCACATCAACCACCAGGGTATTTACATGTATGTTTCACAAATACGGGAGGCAAATGGTACAGTACGACTAAAATCTTGGTCTCATAAACTTTTCACCCAATCTTGAAATCTCGACAGCCTTTGTGAAGGGTCTTGAAGTCTCATTTATAGTGTATTTATTTTGGTCTTGAATTCTTGCACGTTAGGTCTTGGTCTCGGATTTTCAAACAACGGTCTCAGGGTCTCGGAGAGTCTCAGATTTTATCATTCACAACCCTAACAAATCAGTTGACTCTTATGGTGACTCCCGCTCAGGTTGTTGAAACATCTGTCAATGTTACCTTAATAAACAGTCCTTCTCAGGACTACACTCACCCCGATTGTTCTTCATTTTAGTTAAAGGTACATGTACTGGTACTGTAGTTTTTAAAAAACCTAACAATGCATGGCCACCATTAAGTCTTGGAAACACACTGCATCTGGTACCGGTAAACCTCAGCCCAAAAAATGTTCTCTCAGGAGTTTTAATTTAAAAAAGGGGTGCCATAAAAGAAAAGCACTTCTAGTGCCATAGGGCACATACAGTGGGGTGAGGTGCAAGATGGGTGGCAAAATCAGCATTTTTCATGAGAAGAAAATGGAGCAAATTGGAATTTGAGGTGAGGGTTGTGAAAACCTTCCATGTAAAGGAAGGGGTGGGGGGGGGAACAGGGGCGGGGTAAGGTGGATACATGTATTTTCTGGAACTACATTATTGCAGGGCTGTGCTCTAGCGGCGCCCGGTCGCCCCTGGCGACTCACTTTTGCCATTGGGTGACCAGGAAATATTAGTTTTTGCACCAAATGTTTATGCTGGGCACCCTGGATTTCAACGGTTTAGAGGTTTGGGCACCCAACTACTTTTCTTAGAGCACAGCCTTGTATTGTACACATTTTATTGTTTTTATTATTTTCTGAAAACAGGTATAAGTACTACTAATGTAAGGTAGTATTTTGCAAGTCACATTTCCTTATTCCAGGCTGTTTATTAGCTTGATTTCATTACTTACTGTTGCTTGAGCTTTTGAGTCAACTTTTTCCCAGTGACAACTGTCTCATCTTCTGTCTTTCTCAACTTTTTTAAACGGGGTTCTGCCGAAATCTCAATCCTACAAGACAAAAAAAAGTCAGCACAACAAGAAGTTCCCAGTTTTATGGTCTGGCTTTAAATCTCAGGGTTACATTTCGGAGGAGGCTGGGTCATACACTTTCGATTGATCTTGTTTTATCCCTAGAGCAAGGCTTGTTTACAGAAAAATTGGTACAAAGAGCTGTTGTGATGGTCTACCCTTTGGACTGGAATGATCAGGTTAACAACAAACACACAATTTTATTAAACAAATTGAACGCAAATTAAATGCAATGACTGTCACCTTTCTTGCTCATCTGCATCGTCCACCCAGGCAGGTTGTCTAACCCAACTGATTTGGACGTCATTGCCTCTGACATCAGCACTTGCAACTTCTTCTTCATCCTTATTGATCACAAAGGAAGAAAATATTGTTGACAGAAAGATGACACAGTTTAAGCTCTAGCCTGCTTACAGGTGGTAGTTTGTATAAGTACGAGTTTGAAGCCTGGCAAATCCAGTCACCATACTGGACGAGTTAGTGGAAGATCTGGGACAACTGACGAAGTGCCAAAGCCCCCTATCAACTGCATGACATCCCCAACATATCACACATTCTTAACAGACCAATCAAATGCCATGACACTTGTTTAACACTGGCAAGCATATCACATACCAAAACAAAATCGCGCAGTGAACTTGCCGCCGATGAGACATGACGGTGATATGCCAAACAAAGCAGTAAACAAGGCAAAATCAAAATTTGGGTACTGTACGTGTATGTTGTATATAACTATATTTTGCCCTTTTTCTCTTATTACCGAGGGTATGTACCTTCTCTTGTATATTTGGCTTATGGGGAAATGCCTCGGTAAAATAAATAAATAAATAAATAAAAATTCTTTGCATGGAATTTTTTGCTGTGTTTCAACCATTATGGCCCCTTATCCTCAGTTGAACTTGAGAAGTTTGGACAGGGACGAAATTATGACAGATGAACACATTCAGATTTACAAGAAGATGACTACAGTGGAGGCAGGATAGCTGAGTGGTTTAGGGCACTGAATTTCAATGCAGTGACCCGGGTTCAAATCCCGCTCTGGTCACTAGCTGGGGTTGTTCTGGGTTCGTGCCTGGATCAACTCCTCGGTCATCCTTGTAAATAGCCAACTGGTCTGCTTCCCGCCAGGTTGGATTCTTAACTCTGTTGTGTTCATTTGTATTATTTGTTTCATTGTACCTGAAAAGCCCCTCTAGGGGAGTGATCAATTAAGTTATTATTATTATTATTGACATGTAGATAGGTGTTGATCTTTTAAACTCGGGGCCTCTATTCGCAATGCAAAACTATCAGCACAAGTCCTAAACCACCTAGTATTTGTGAAGATCTCTATGATGTGAACGTATAGAGCGTTCTCACTCACATGACCAGTGGCCATATTGGTTCAATGAAACAAAAGAAAATATTTGCATAAAAATAGATTTCAATCCCCAGAGTGTTAGCCTGGTACTCCAATATGGCTGCCGTGACGTCATGTGTAAACGATCTATTGTGCACGTGATGTCATGGCAGCCATGTTGGTGGTAAAAAATAATAGCCTGTCCCTCCGCTGGGAAATGAAATTTATTTTTATACAAATCCTGTGAATAAAACCTCTGGTGTCACATTAGTATCAATGGGTGACGTAACGCGAAACATCGCTTTTAATCTGAGCTGCTTGTAAGCAGGTCAGTATTGAGGACCTATGTGTTTTGGTGAATAAAACTCTGGATAAGATGCACTCACCTCGTCACTTGAACCAAACCCATCTTTATCCACAGTCGTTTCTTTCTGTAGTTCCTTGATAGCATCGCTTTCACCTCCAAACACCAGACTCTCCAAAGTCTTCTCTTCTTCATCAGCTGCAGCTGAACTTTTACCATTCAGATCCTTTCTTCTAGGTTTGGAGGAAATCTCCTCATTGGGTGGTTTTCTTTTGAAATACCGTTCTTCCCTCCTTTTTAACATCCTAGAACTGTTTACAATCAACGGAGAATGATCCAAAGACGGCTATCTGCACGAAAACCTTCATCGAACAAAGTCCTTTTCACGTGGAAAGGAGATTAACCAGTGGTTACTCGCACAAGGGTCAACTACTTCATATACAAGGTAACAAAACCAAACGATTTATAACACTAACGGGGAGGGGTGAAGATAACCAAAGCGATTTGATTTCATTGAAACTAAACAAAGTGTATGCGTGAAAATTAACTATTTCATCACATTTGTAAGTTTTTCACAAATTAGTCAGGAATTTTTTCGCATTTTTGCCAATATTCAGTCAATCAGTTCGCCATGCTAACTTACTCCACCCTGGTGGTGATAAACTGCATGTTCCAAGATGGGGTCGGCATGGATTTCGAAGTTGACAAATACGATATTTTGGAAGCGCTGGAAGGCGTAAAAATCCTATTCCACGAGGAACGAAATAGCGACGATGAATTTAATGATGATGATTTAGAAGAGATCATTGTCTTGGAAGAATTTCCAGGAACACAGCATGATGAAGAAGCGAAGTCGCTAGCGCTAGAAGGGCAAGACATCAGTTTATTTGACATTCTTCCAGAGGAACTTATTCTCAAGATATTTTCATTCCTGTCACTACAAGAGTTGTGCAAAACCATCTCCCTGGTTTGTAAACTTTGGCTATTTTATTCAAGATGTCCTGTTCTTTGGCAAAGACTGTCACTGTTGGAAACCAGTCGATTTAATTCGATTGAGGAAGTTAGTGACTTTATACTATCAAATTGCCCACTTCTCAAACACCTTTATCTGCAACCAAGAACCGAACTAACTTTGTTAGGCTGCAGCGTTTTGGCTAAGGCATGTCCTCACCTCCATTCGTTGTCCTTATCTTTCTGTGATCACATTACCAAAGAGACCCTTGATGAATTTGTTACATTTTGCCCTCACTTGCGTGATATTAATTTAGAAGGTTGTGTTGTAACAGATAGTGCTTTAGAAGGCCTGGACAAGTTGCCTTTGCAAAAGCTTAATGCCTCTCACTGCACTCATCTCACAGACTGTGGGCTGAACTTCCTCGCCACAGAATGCCATTATCTGTGTTCTTTAAACCTTGACGGTGTCCAGTGGATAACTCATGACGCCATTTCAGTGTTAGTTGAGAACTGCAGAAGTCGTCTTGAGCATCTGTGGTTGGATGGGGAGAACATGACTGATGTAACTGTCCAGCTGATTGCAAAATGCCAAAAGTTAAAGTAAGAGGCCTAGTTTGGTTTGCTGTAAATGTAACATGGGAGGGGGGGGGGGGGGGGCGGGGTGGGGCAGGCAATTTGAACAAACATTGTTTGAACAATGCTATCTGCAACTTTAAGTCCTACCAGAAATTTGGAAGGTCCTCCTGATTTTTTAACTGATGGAACAGAAACCAAAATTGAATTAAAATGTTTGCATGTGGTATGCAGGCTTGTTATTAGAAGCTGGGACCCGGGAAAGGCACCCACATACTCTGATCTCAGTCTGGCCCACAGCCAGGGTAAGGCAAACCGAGGCACTCGCTTGGGTTGAAATTTCTCTGAAAGTGCTGCCTCCATTACAATCGGATTAAAAAAGGTAATTTACATGTCCAATATTTGATTGACAGCACAGTGTTGGCTATTGTCAGAACCACAAATTTGATTGTCAAATTCGATTCTAGTGCATCTTTTAAAATAGTGCCTTGGTTGGAAAATTTTTCTGGCTGCAGGCCCGACAGAACCTTCCTTTTCTGTTAAGGTATTGAAATGGGAAAACCATAGAAATGTTAGGAGGTACCAGCCTATTCAGAATCCTATATACTTTCACTTGATTTTTTTTTAATTAACAAAACCACTGGGTACATAATATAAAATACTATAGTAACAAAACTTACATTATATCCTTTCCCTTCCCATAGATCTTTTGGCCTATCGTTCTGTGACTCACTGACTGACCAGTCCTTAATATACATTCAGAATTTGGTTAATGTAGTGTCTCTGAGGTTGAAAAAGGGGACAGAATTCTCTGCAGAAGCTCTGAAGGAAATGTTTGAAAATCTTCATCCACTCAGGACAGGCAATGCCACTGGTTTACTACATGTTAATGTGGCAGAATGCACATGTCTAAATGATGCAGCCATTAAAGCACTGGCTGACAGGTATGTGAACGTTGAAGGGAATGCTGGTTCTATGGGATAAAATCAAGCCAAAGGATACAGGGTGTATGTACCATTTTGCTATAAAAAGTCCAGAAATTTTGATTGAAAATGAAATGGATCTTCTCAGTGCAAGTCTGCAGCTCTGTAAAACAGACGGATTACAGTTGTCACAGTACATGGAAACAGTTTGTTTGGTATAATAATTTGCAGTTACAGTAACAAGAATAGAAACTTTGGTTTCCATAGACCAGACACAACTAATCGAGGACATCAATGACACTGAGTTGACATGAGCAATCAGTTGATTAATCATTGAGAATTTCCAATACTGTATGAGTACACGATGGCGAATTGATGATCCACAAAGTTTTTAGTCATTGATGTCATTGATTAGTATCGGGGTTGCCGAGTATTATTTCAGAAGCAATAAATTACTAATCAATGAATCCAACAATGACATCAATGAGTAATCAATGGAGTCGATGTTCCACAAAATATATTGTTTGGTTACTCATTGATTACCCACTGATTACCCATTGATGTCAATAAATATTAGTTATGCTTAGCATAGACGTAATATGTCATGTCATGAAGACATGCTGCTCAATCATTTTCTAAGCAGTAGTATTTACCATGGTTTTAATTTACACTTTGTCAGAGAACGTGGCTGTTTGAGCAAGGGAATGTTTTTATTTCCTTTTCTTTTTCCATTTCCCCATTTTTTCCTGTGTTTTTATTTTCCTTTCTTTCTTTTTTTCTATTTTACTTTCTGCAAAACGGAAAGCAATCATCTCATTTTACATTTTAAACATAAAAAATGTGATTAAGACCCATGACGGGTACTCTAGATTTCAAGTTACAAGGATGATCAAAGGATTTTTTGGGTTTAAAAATAATTTTCGATTCTGGGATTTTTTGTTTGTAGATAAATATTGCAAGTATTTGTGTGGCTTGAAATAAATAGGGATTTCTTTAGGTGTTCGACACAATCTGGTCACAAAGTTTTGCAAATAAAGTGTAATTCTTTCTGGAATTTTTTTTTATTAACATTTGGTCCAAGGATTTTTTGGGTTTTTGTGTGGCTTTGTCCACGAGAGTCAAGCGCCTGTCATGTGGTCTAGTAAGCCACTCTTGTACGCATTGTGGACCTATTTTTGATTTTTGCCCGCATTTAATCATGCCCATCACTTGAAATGCAGAATACCTCCCTGGGGATCAAGACCCCTTCACCTCCCACAGATCAAATGACAAACACCTTTGAGTTAATCAGTGCAATTTCTTGGTTTTCATCATACAGTTGTAGATATCTGGAAAGCATTGATATTTCATGGTGTTGGGAAGTTACAGATGTTGGCCTGGAGCATGTGATCAGCAAATGTCACAGAATGCTTGACATGAACATTTGCGGAGCAAAAGACTTGCGCGGAAATCCTTTGAAGGACATTCCTCAACTCATGCCCAGATTATGGAGACTTGATGCAACACAGTGCAATCTAGTGCCTGATGATTTACTGGATGAAATTGCATTTGTAATGCCCCAGATGACCATCATTAATTATTATGGTGAAGAAGTTCAGCCTCCAAAATCCAAGACCAGTAGACTGATGTACATTGCACAGCCTAAGAGTGGCTGGGGTCAAGATACGTTGCAAAAAAGCAACAATGCAAACAGATAATTATTAAAACAGAGTTGTTGCTGTTGTTTTATAAAAGATGGTTCCAACATCTGTAGATTAGCTGAATGCCTTTACAAAACAGGGCTCCCTCATCAGAAGCTATCAGGAGATCTCCAAATAATAACATAAAAAGGAGTTCATAAAAGAAGCGAGCCAAAACCTATTATGATTGGTTTGTGCTCATTTTCCTGCACTTGACACTGGCTGTGTTGACAAATTTCAAGTTGTGCAAACGGATTCATAACACTAACCGCATCTGTTGTAAATGGCCAAGGAAATTATTCTGGGTTTGGTTTTACCAGGCTCAACTGAATATTGAACAAAGACTGTGCAATCCAGAAATCAGGAAACCTGCTGCAGGAGACCAAGTTTTTTTACACTTTATTTCACTCAACTATGGACATTTTAGTACATATTTTTCTTGGTCGTTCACTTCCTGATTGACTTCAAGTATTTTCTGATTACACGTTTGCATTCCTTCTTGGTCCCCTCCTAAAAAATACAAAACTGCAGTTTCAAATCAAAGACGTGAAAGATTGGTACATCCCCCTCTCCTCTAGGGATTTTGTCACAACCCTTCCCCTTCCCCTCCCCCATAGTTTTGTTCTGGTAAAAATAGAAATCCTGGTCAAAATCATGTTAGAGAATTAAAGCAAGAAAGCGATAAAAAAATCAGCCATGACCTCCTTCATTTAATTTTGTCTCGCTGTATTGGCATTAGCCCTTTGATCCCATAAGAGTGACTATTGTTTAATTTTTTTTTGTTATAGTAACACTGCTCAATCAAACATGAAATGATCAACAAGTACGATCTTGATTCTTGAACAAATTCTCTTCATCATTACCATAAAAATGTATCGAGAGTAGTGTGGAGAATATACATGCTTCAAATTAGGGGTGAAAGGCCGGGTTAAAGAGTATAACCCACCCACACAAGGCTCCTACCTTCGGCACTCGCGAGAGTGCCCCCTCCCCCTTAACAAAAATCCTAGCTGCTACCCTGACAAAATATTCAAGCTAATGTAAAGGAACGAAATTTTACCCCAGAAATTTACGTTTTACAGTTCGGTGTCTTTCGTAGCTAAACCGTAATTCCCAAGATGTCTTGTAGACATGGTTAAGTGACAAAGTCTGTTGAAAACCAGCCAAATAGCTGATTTTAAGGCACTCCATTTCTTTGAAACATTTCAATGATTAGTAATGTAAGAGACTTTCGCCTTTCTTCCAAAGGGGTTGTTTTGCTGGAAACGAGGTTAAAGAAAAACAGCGATTCTCAGGGGAAATAATTAAGTAGCCATGACTAGCTCACCTTACAACATTCTTTCTTTGCATCCAGCATCGTAACATGCTGAAAACAAAAAATAAATGGTTGAAACATATATGAACTGTTTAATGTGAACATTGACAGTTGTGCTCTACGTAAAGGGAAAGGCCGTTCTTCCCAGGGGGTGTACTCCGGATTACAAGTGACGGGGATGATCGAATGGGGCAAAAATCAAACACCCAAAAAATCCTATGTCGAATCTCCTCACGTTAAAAATTTCCAGAAAGGATACGCGGGCACCACCATACTAATCTTCAGGTTGTTTTGAATACCCCCAAAAATCCCTACTTAAATCAAGCCAAACAAAAAACTACTTACCAAATTTTCGTACCTAAAAATATCCCGGAATAGAACATTTCAAACCCAAAAACTCCTTCGATCATCCCCGATTTAAGGACTAATTCTGTTCCAGTTTGATGATATGGAAAGGAATTTCTCGGCTCATGCGACGAGAGGCCCGTCTCTCGCCTTCAATTTTGGTTTTTCAGGGATATTTATTTTTTCAACGGGCCTTTAGAGCCAGGGTAATCCAGAGGTATATGGTTAATGAGAGGACCGGAAGACTCACTCCGTTCATGGACACCTGTTGATCGTCGTTGTGACCAGAAGCCGCTCATTAGATCTCTTTTGGACTCAATCCGGCACGAAAGTCATCCATGGTTGCTGTTTTCGTCAGTGACAAACAAATGTGGCAGTTTGGGGCCGGCAAATCGTATGGCCTGAGGTCTCTTAAAACACTCCTTAATAGCAACGAAATTCGCCTGCTTTCTCTGGCCAGGCGAGGTCATATTCTAACAAGTTATACTAACTCTTGGTGTTACTTACATTGCGTTCACCCACGGCAACAGGCTGATACCCTTAAAATAAAACAAATGATGATTTAGTTGTAGATAGTAAATTGCAATTGGTAGTAAAGAAGATTAAAGGGGCAAGAAAGACAAAGTTGATCTTATTTCATTTCAGTTCTTAGTTTCATGCAGTGTAAATCTCGTGTTTTAATTTGTTAAGAGGAGTTTGCAATTTAAGTACAGACGCAGGAATGACGTGTGACCGGAAGTGAGTGTGTACTCTGATGACACGTGAAACGTGAAAAAAGAACTGATCAGTCGGCTGCGGCTCTTGGCGTACTTATCAGTTGTTTATTCCACGTTTTGACGTTATCTGCGCGTTAATAGAGTTACTGCGGAGAAAAAGGTCATATATTATTAGATATAATAATATAATATTCAAGACTTGAATAGGGTTCGAATCAATAACCGACTGGTTGCAGTATAGAGCTCCACCAGCTGAGCCATACATAAGGAATTTATTCACGAAACAGATTTCAGTTGGCTTAATGGGTAACTCAGGTAGTAAGCACTTCCCCGTCCTGGTATCGCCAGGATAATCGGTATATCGTTGAGGTCGCTTGTATTGTCAGGATCAATCGGTATATCGCTGAGGTCACTTGTATCGCCAGGATAATCAGTATATCGCTGAGGTCACTTGTATTGCGGGAATGATCGGTAAAGTGGCGAACACAAAGGGCCGATTATTTGAACAAAGTCGAACTTAAACCATGGTTTGAGGCAGGTAATGGTCCTCTGCATTCTAATTATAAGTGGATTATTTAAAGGAAGAAATGTTTTTGTTGTCTGTGACATATACCTGCTTGACTTTGATTATGGTGAAGAGCGCCTAACTTTTCGGGTTGGCCAGTTAGACCGTGATTTTGATAAACCTCGTCTAAACTTCGTTTAAATAACCGACCCACAGTTTTTATTTATTTTATTTTTTTAGTATTCCGCTTATTCTTTTTTCATAGACTTTGTTTTTGAGAAGATTTTACAGTTTTTCAACTCTTTACCTTGTTTATCACTTATTTTGGTCGCCCCTAGGATGGCTTTGATGGGTTCAAGGTCTCCGACATTGCCTGTGGATGAACAAATCAGATTAAATAAGTAAAGGTCAGGATTGCAAAAGCGCATTGCACAGACGCCATGTTTCGAAATAACTTTGTTCAATTATTTCTCCGAATTGTGTTTCATTCTGGTTTTAACAGCAATCGTCTAGTAATTTTTGAGGTTCTTGTTATCGTCATTTTCTCAACACACTTTGACGTTCAACTTTCATTTACTCTCTGAATTAGCTGAAATTACTCCTTGACACACATAAAATTAACCCGCAGGCGGAGAGAAGAAATATGGCTACGACCACAAGTAACTTACAAATAAATAGTCAAACTGATCAGTGAGATTGTACAAGGGCCACGGAGGTGGGAAAGTCGTATAACCCCACCAAAAAGCAAGGGCCCGCTGCGCCAAGGGAAAAAGCACAATACTCTGACCGTCACTGAAAAGTGGCGACAATTGAGGATAACAAACACACAGTATCGCTTCACCGTATTTGTCGCTGATCACGGCCTCCTCCAGTACTGAGGGGTTCATTTCTATGAAGGAATTAAAGAAAATCAAGCAACCCATTAACATAAGGCACGGTCTAATGGTTTCGGTTTAAGTATCACATTTATCCGCTAAAAAATCAGGAAATAGTTGGTCCACGTTTTAAACTGTAGCTACTTGATATAAACGCGAGATTGAGTTTTGTGACTGAAAAAAGAAATTCTGACCAGAAACGGTTGAGGAAATCTTTTCCAAATCTACCACTATTCGGTTGAGCTTAAAGTAAGATTTGGTACCCCTGGAACGCGACCCTAAGGATTAATGGTTTGTGTTTATCCATTATTTCTAGTCGGCTTGACAATAGTGCGGGAGAGGAGACCGGCGTCGCCATATTTGCGCAATATTGCTCTTGACCAACCGAGGAAAGTAGGCGCATTTGTTAAATGATTAAGAGAAGAATTGTTCTAAAAAAGTAAAAATATGATTGCATGGTGAGGTAAGGGAAGACACTTGTCAGTTAACCAACCTTTTGCCTTTTTGATTTCGCCCTCAATTAGATGACCCGCCGTAAGAATCTCGTTCGCATATTCGTCATCTTCTAAGGCTTGCTGGATGAAACGTCTTGCTTTCTCTGACAAGTACCGTCCACATTTTTTGACTGAGGAAAAGAAATGAGAAACGTCTTTGTCGTCTCATTACCTGATTACTGTAGAAATTAACCAAACGAGTCTGAGAATATTGCTAAGTTTGTGTTAGTGTGACTATTCAGGTTACAGATAGTACATCCGGTAATTTGATGTGTGGAAAGCTTTTTATTCAGTTATCACGATAATTACTGTAGATTCTCGTTCTACTCACTTGAGGCTATTAACCAAAGTGGCGACCGCTGTTATATATATGTTACAATACGGCTTAATACAAAGAATAAATTGTTCATAATACACTCTTAGTGACCAGGGAAGCTGGTGCAGTTTTGAATGAATCCTGTTAAAGGGTTCTGTGCTCGTGTAACGGTTCACAAGAGCCGATACAAAAGACCAAACAATACACAATAGCTAATCAATGACTCCTCAACAAAGTAAGAACAATAGTTATTCCCTTGTGAACCGGTACACGAGGACAAAACCTGTTAAAGCCTCTTAGATAATTGCATCATGAACTCACTCTTGTGGACATGTTACTGATCAATTGAAAAATATCCTCACCTTCTGAAGGAAGCTCATTTACTTCATCTCCTTCCCTTTTTCGACCAACTGTAAAACACAAAAATACTAAAATGTTAGCGGATCCAGACCTAGAAATAAGCGGGCGGGCGGGGGGAAGGCGCTCTCAAAACATTTTGGCCCTTTCGCGGTTTTAAGCCCCTCGGCACTGCGGTTCTCGGCTTTGGCTCAAACCTAAGGGTGGGAAGAAGGGGAGGTCCCGGGTCCCCCGGGCTTCTCCCCTGGATCCGCCACTAAACGTGCAGTTTCGTCTTAAATAATAATAATAATAATAATAATAACCTTTATTTACCCATGGAATCCAAGTCACAATAGTACTCTTCCTTGGAGCCGTGCATTACATATAAACTAAAGCAAATAACATATTAAAAGCTAACTTTGTATATTACGATATATATCTAATTAAAAATATTTTAAAATTATATATCATTTAAAAAGGTTCGAAGAGAAAAAAGACTATGGTTCCTTGACAAGAAGCAAAATATATTCAATGAAAGAAGCATGAAATTAGTAGTTGCTTCCGATGTTTGTGCTTGGGCCTCTTTTTGGTGAAATAGGCAGAGAATATTAATAGCTCAGTTTCCGCGACGATACCTGTGCGACTGAATTCGGAACCTTTTTCTCAAGAATGTTTTGCTGTGATGATATAGAAAACGTTATACGTTGCTGATTCTAAGAAAAAGAACAACCTACAGTAGCATAAGCCTAGTTTCTTACCATGAGCAGAGTTTACAACGAGGTAGACTGACAATAGAACAAGAACGAAAAAGGCGGCCTTCATGTTAACACAACCTGGGAACTTTGCTGAAAGAGAAAAAATTGCATGTTCATATCTTATTCTAAGTATAAAATGGATCTCATATTTAAAAACACACCATCTTTTATAATTCTGCTAGCGCTTGGCTTTTAGGTCTTTCTATTCACGAATGCTGCTTTAGATAGAAAAAGAAGGCTGAAAAGTTAGAAGCAGTGCGTTTAACTTGTGAACTATGATCTCGTTTTCCTGTGCTTGAGCGCGATGTTATATTTTTGGCACTAAGTTTATTCCCTTGTTAAAGGTTTTACCTTCCTCATATTGATGCCAATTAACGTTCGAAATTATGTGCAACCCTGAAACGTTTGAAAATTGTTTGGAAAACTAAACTGAGTACCGATTACTTCTTTTTTACAGTTTAAGGTAAATCTTGAGCCACGATCGATAGGGAACTTTCTGAAATTAGAGAATGCACTGACCTTGCGCTGCTCACTTGACGAGAACAAAATTTCGTTATACAACAAAACTAGTACTGGTCTTTTTTAATGGCTAACTCTCTTCAGCAAGAGGTCCAAGTAGAAAAACCAATTATCATCAGTGGAGGCAAAATCCTGTAGTAACAATTGTAACCTCAAGACCTTTAATTATCGTCAGTTTAAATGTTAATGCTTCACCCGCTTGATTGTATAGGATCACGTTGATATAATTATTGTCAACGCTACAAATAAGCAACTGAATGTTCATTGTGTGTCTCACTGGCTTCTCTCGACCATGGGAGGGAAATTTTAATCAAGGTCTTAAGTTCTAGGTGTGTGTGAGAAAAGCTTTGTCAACCGTTAACAATTGTTTCTGATTTTTTTCAATCTTTGCCGGTAAAGAATATCTAATCAATAAAGTAAGATAGAAATTTTGCGTTATTTTTCTCAAGCTAAACTTAAGTTAACACTAGAATAGTGCATGGTTGTTTTAAAGCCAAAAATTCACGGGGCACAAAAAAGAACAAAATAAGAATAAGTATAAGAAAAATGACGGTCCAAGAACATCTGCATTGCAGAACACACATTATTCAGGTCACTGGACATTTCAGTGGGGGATATATCATTATTTGGTTGTTTAATTGCATGATTGCATTTCTTGGTAAAAATGTAATAACAATGCGTTGGTCGGGTTAAAAAATAATAGAAGTGGCATATGGGAGCAATAATTAATTTAACTTGAAATCATACCCAGGCATGGGCTCCTGACCAAGGCCCATCGTTTTCTAGAGTAGATGTTCTGGGCTACGAATAAACAACATATAAAACACCCATTTCTACTGCAAAATTTGCTGGATGGCAAGTGAAAAAGAAGTTCATCATTGCCAATCTAGGCACGGCAACATTTTATTGGGCACCAAAGTTTTAGTGAATGTACATGTTCTGTAGTAGGACGATAGATAAACAAATTATAATTTGTCCACGGACATTATCCGTTCCGAGAAGCGAACAGTGAAACTATGAGCTTCCTAGCATATTTTTGGATCCAAATAGAGGTTATTGTTGTTGTTTTTTTATTATTATTATTATCCTTCAAATACTTTTCGCAACTCACATTTTGGGAATATCACCGGTTATAATCCATCAAACATTTTTGCTCGCACGCGATTAGTCCGACCAACCGTTTAGACATAGTTGGTTTAGAGTCTAAACCAACTATGTCTAAACGCATCACGTGACTGAATATACCCCAGCTAAAACCGCTTTCGCTCTCAGAAAACTGTTCGCTTCTCGGGACAGATAATGTCCGCGGACAAACATACTTTTGTGCCAAATGGAGACTATTGTTTATATATATACCAATTCATCAAGCGGCGATACACATTGAATTGAATGATCAGACGTTTCTAATCTCTGCTTCATTTCCAGCAGCAATAAAGCACTTGCTTTCGAAAGATTTTACGGCAAGTAAACTTACTAGGTTAATGTGGGGAGGTCTATTGCAACTATTTTCTAGCAAAGTTTGAACGAAAAAGAAATCTATCTATCTATCTAAATAATTAAAGTACCATGGTCAGCAAAGGTAAATAACTATAGCAAAACACAAAGAGTTGAGAAAGGGGCATGAATTCAATTAGTAGTAAAGAGCATTGGTGGTTACATTTCAAGCTTGGGTAGCTGCAGGCTAATGGTTACTGCACTCTGTATAATTGTTCAGGATCAAGTTTTCAGAACGAAATTAAGACTTATTAAGGTAGGGTAATTGTTAATAAGGCCTTTCCTTCCAGATTTTCCTAGAAATTCTCGTCCTTAATATTTAGCGCATACGTTTCTTTTCCTTTATATTAAATCTTCCAATAAAAAGAAAAAAAAAGAAAAGAAAACTGAACAAACAAAACCTCAGTCAACTTTTAATCCTGGGTTAGCGTTGAAAGGACTTCCGACAAAACTTCAGTGCTGCTTTTAATTTTTAGACCTGTGCTCTACTAATTGGGGCCGGACTAAATCAAAATCATGATCAACTCTAAATCAACTCAAATCAAATCGAACTAAATGGTGCATGGTTTTTGGGTACAGGGGAAAACCGGAGTACCCGGTGAAAAACCTCTCGGAGCAGAGTAGAGAACCAACAAACACAAAACAAACTAACAATTAACAAGTTCGTGAGGACTCAAACTGGTTCTTAGGGCACTTTCCATTTGTCAGAACTAGCCAGCCAGACCGGTCATTTTGAAAATGGAATAGGCTTCAGAGAGTTTTTGCTAAAAAAAAAACCATTCCTACTATGCATATTACGTAGAAATAAACTGATCTGTTTGCTATGTGTGGGTAGTGTGTTATTATGTAAAGTGTCATGTCTGATTACATAAATAAAACTGAAACTGAAACTGAAACTGAATTAACAGTTCTTATTAATAGTGGAATTCTCTTTACAAATGGCCTGGCCTGGCCGGCCAGTTCTGACTGATGGTAAGCGCCCTAGTTTCACGGAATCATTGTAATTTTATGTTGATTCGTTATTGGCAGCAGGAGATTTGATTTTAATTAGTTCGGGATGTGACAAGCCCCCTCCCCTTCATTTGCCCTCAGCAAGTGTAAGGCACTTTCGAATCCCTTTTCTAACACCACAAAACGGTTAACACGAGACTGATTGCTCGACAAAGCTTGGTGATCTTTATTTCATTTCTCACTACTTCTATTTCGCTTTCATCTTTTTTTTTTTTACAACAATTATTCCTAAAGGAAAGCCTTTATTGATGATCGTCCATCCAGCAGGCAATCTCTGCCGGTGAAAGAGAAGTAAAAAGCATTTATGTTGTTAATCAGTGATATATAAGATACATATATATAAAGGACGAAGATAAAACATGTTATTACTAGACACGTAACAACTGTGGTTCAAAATGGCTCGACTACCAGCTCTTTATTTTTATCCCGAATTGCGTTTTCTAATTAGAGATTTGTTGTAAATCGTGTTACTAAATTGGACGAACTAAACAGTCAGGATTTCTGAGCAAGGTAAAAAAAAATTAAGATACCTCCAATAGAGAGTTATGAGGCAGGAATTTCTGTGTTAATTTTTCAAGGGTTTGCCCTCCACACTGTACCAGTTAAAATACATATCATACAGTGGTGCTAATTATGTTACTTTATTAGTTAAATCAAGATTTAGTTCTTACTTACCTGGGTTCAATGGTCATGTGTTTTCAACTTGAATTGTAACTGAGGACTAAAAACAATTTGCAAAAACCGTTTACTCATTTTTATTCTGTGGTAAGACGTTATTATAACTGTAAGTGAATGTTAGACTTTACACGGATTTCTTGAAAGCCAGTTCACTGTATGCCGGAGGCAATTCAATCCGTCTTGTCTTGACTGATTTGTTTTAAATGAGTAGACTATTATAGCAGCTATGTGTTTGAAAATAATGCCTTTGCATTGCAGTTGCATTTACAACCGGTTGCTCAACAATTTAATTAAGATTGAAAGAGATTATAGTGCTTACTTTTATCGGCAACTTCCATCGCCTCTGCAATGAAAGAAGACAAGAGTGCGCTTCACAGATATATCCAAAAGAATAGGCCTTATTCGTATTCTCGGTATTGAACTGGATCTAGCATGAAGTGGAGGCTCTTGCGGGGGAAACATTTACATAAGAAAAGATTCCCCTGCAAGAGCCTCCACTTCATGCTAGATCCAGTTCAATACCGAGAATACGAATATGGCCTATTTAACTCGTATGGAGGAAAATGCATTGAGACACAGCGGTTCCTGAGTATTTTCAGTTAGGCACATTAGGGGTGGTGTGTCAAATGTGAAAGACAATTGAAACCAGAGCATCGTATCCAACAGAGACTGATCGACCTCTCCGGCGCAACATGAGAGCTTAACTACTTCCTGTCGGAGAAGTGCTAATTAGCACAGGTGAGGGCAGTGCTATACACCACCAGTGCTATACGGGACTGAAATTTGGCGCCGCCAATATCGGATATTGGTCCTTGATGTTAACAAATGACTTGAAACCGTTTTTGCCTCCTCGTGTTAACTATATTTCAATTCAGTAAAATGGATCATGTCGCTTGATGTCATACTAGATATATTGAACATCTGATTTCAGGTTACTGCCGTAATTCCAAAATTCCAATCATTTGCAATAGGGACCTTCAGACTTGAGTATAAGTACTGATTACTTTTAATTCAAATCTTGATCGCGTGCTTTAGATGATCACTAGTGGCATGAATCGTGTTTCTACAACCTTCTGATCTGCTGGTAAGCAACAAGGAAGAGTGAGGGTTCCAGGAAGGTGAATGATTTGAGCCGATTAAATGATTCGTACTCCGGCGGACTCAAAACTGAAGGTTCGCAATGAATCGTTTACTGGAAGCCACCAATATAATCAGAACGGATTTTTGTTACTGATTTTTACACAAGGGAAAAATCAGCGAAGTTATCCGAACTAGGAGTTTTGCATACTTTTTCCATGTGGAAGATCGGGATCTGCATCGAGTTCTGTAAGAGAAAGTGAAAATATAAACGAAATTAAAAGAGAAGCTTTTTCTCTTATTTGCACCATGTCCTTTGATTTGAATTAAATGGAATTAAGCCACAACTATATAATCAAGGTTTTGTGAAGGACAACATATGATGATTTAGCAATATGTATCCATTGCTTGCTCGCCTAGGAATGTGAAAAAGGTCAACAGTTAGCTAAGCAGTTTTTGTTTGCGTTACCTTACTTTACCATGAAATTCCATATAAAATCAACAGATGGTTACCTTATTAATTTAACGGTGATCAACGCCAGTCCTTCTTACATTTTTCATCTCAACTAATTTCTTCGTTAAAATACTTGGCAATTAAAAAAAAAAACACCTTAAGTAGGTGGCCAGCGGCGTCAAGGTTTTTTGCTGAATGGGCGAAACTTTTCTCAGTCTTAAATATTAACGTTTACTTCTTAGAACATGATTTGTGTACGGCCTTTATTACAAAGTACCAAGCCAATGTGATGCCTTATTTGACATTAGATTTTAACAATACTTACCTTTAGCAATGGCTTCATGCAACGCTTCGCCTGTTCAAATCAGAATAACAAAGAATTGAGTAGTTTTTGTATCACCAAAAAATGACTTCTTTCACGCGCATAACTGAGCTAGCCCTGCAATCTCCCGCGCCATTACCAAGATTGTTACTGACCAGGAAGCAGTTCTAAGAGAAGTTAGATAACTATAATGAGCGGATAACTGGCTGTCCAGCGGGGAACACAGCTCGTGATAACATGTACTGCAACTGATACACATCAGTCATCCGCTGGAGAGTAACTCATTCTTTGGATAGAATTATTCAAAGAAATGGGCCATTTTTATTATTTTTGTACTTACCCGTTTCACCTAACAGTTCTTTTCCCTCTGTGAAAAAAAAAAACCGATTCATTACATTAGAATTGTTGTTCATTAAAATGACGGAACTTACGTTTAAAAGCGGGAAATATTCTGCGTTATGATTTTCAATTGAGTGTCGAGACAAATCGCGTTTGCCTTTGGTTTGCGTTATCTCGCTTAATTCGCGCAACTTTAATTTCGCAGAACGAGAACAAACCGTGACTTGTACTGATTCCCGCGCTTGCATGGCTCCGGCCGGCTACATAAGATTGCTTCGAATTCTGATTGGTTCACTGCGTCTTTCCTGACTAGCCAGAGTTATTACTTTCGACATCAATTGAAAAGCGCTCTCGATGTGGTTTAGAGAAAGACAAGCGGGCCTGCTTCCTGCCCGGGTATCCAACGATAGTCTTACTTACCTAAGATTTCATCCGCCGAAAGATCTCGTGAAGGTGCTAAAAGGAAAAAAGGTTTCAATGTTGCTTTTCATTTTATCAAAATCTCAACGAGTTTATCAAACGAATCAAAATTGGAGACTATGATTACTAAGGTGAAATTTGTTGCTTGATATGAAAGGTGTGATTAGTTGTCTAAATTCTACTTAGTTAGTGGAAGAGCCAAATGGGCAAAAAGCACTCCTTTCGTATAGCTTGCTCTTATTCAAACAGGCATCGAGTGAACAATCGTAATCAACAATAAGACAAATAAAACCTGAGTACGTAGCAATGATGTGTAGAGACAAAAGTGCCACGACTAACTGGATTTTCATCGCGTTCAGTCTTCTCGACGATCTGTCATTCAGAGTAAGAAAACGAAAAGTATTAAAAATGTATTTGAAGGAGATAAAGATGCTTATAGGATTTAGAGAACAAATATCAAAGTTTAAATTTGTAGTAATCATATTAAGAAATTAGTCTAGTTTTTGCCAACAAATATATAAATTCAAATTTTCTCTCTGAAAAAGAGTAGGCAACTGGACCTTCGCACTGACCGCTGTGGGTTTGCTATGAGCTTCTACGAGAGCCAAAGGTTCCTTCCTTCATCATTATCGAAAAAATTGTTTCAGCTTTATACTACGTTTAACGTCGTAAAAGCCGAAATGACTGGGCTATTATATAAGCATTTTGTATTGGTAAGGCCAAACGTGAGGAAGTGCCAGATATTTGCTGATGACTACAGCTCATCTCATTTATTCTCTTGGAGCGATCCTACGTTAGATTGCGTTCCCTTTTCTGATTAAATTCCTATTTGTTTAAGTCCGGGCAGTTTGGCAAGGGAACGTTAACAGCCCAAGTGTTGCAAGTTAAGTCGGAGTGTTGAGTCAAAAGTAATAATGTTCACCACCACGAAACGTTCCATAAAATCAGATTAAACGTAATAACGTTAGTTCAAGGAACAATCGCATTTAACTTACCTAAGTCTTAACTAGACTGTCTTACACAACTGTTCAGTAAGGTCTCGGAGGTAATGATTGGACTTTAGAGCAACCAGATGTTTTAAATGAATGCTAACTATTAAATACCCAACTTGAAGAAAAACAAAAAATAAACAATAATCCCTTTTACAAAATAACATTTTCACCTTGAAACTCCAATATGATAGGTTTCAAGCAATTTTCCTGATAGTAATGTGTCCGTCCAATTTAATTTAAAAAACGTTTTGTTTCGTGAATCACAAAATTATCTCTCTGGGAGACCAAAGTTATTATCGTAAAAACACAATTTTTTGCAACACAAATAAATATTCTAAGGATTTTAAATTAATAAATGTTTTCGTTGTTTTCAGCATGTCTACGCAAAAAGGTTTTTCATTTAGATGACACGGTATTGTCGCGAATTCTTTTATGGTGCACGGTGCAAATTTTCGTCCAAGACCACATCTGCTCAGAGATTAGTGTCTATTTTCAATTTGAGCCGCTGAGGGCGAGGAAAACAATACGCTGAGTTGGTCTTGATTTCATATCTCACTGTATTTGTTAACGTTGACAATTAATTTGGCATTGTTTGTGTATTACGAACCGACTAAAGATTGAAAAAAAAAATGGCCTGGCGGACCACCTTGTAGTCTTTTGAGGACATCAGTGAACAGTAAACATTGAACCTCCGAATTAACGAGGAAGCTAGGAAATTAACACAATTACCGATAAATTTGAAGGCTAAGTATATACAACCAATAATCAGCCTTTAAGTATTAAAACTTTTTAAAATGTTTTGACTGACCAGCTGAAGGAAAATTAATAGCGTTGTCTTGCACGCAAACTGAGTTATAAAGGTCTCCAGCATTATCTATAGAAAGTCATATTAGATCTACGTTATCTTGCTAAGTTGTAATTCCTGGCTTTCTTTTAATTCAGGGCAATAACCTTGTGTTTTAGTTATGGAGGAACAAATAAAACAGCAAGGAGAGAGGGGAGAGAAAAGAGTTCTCCTTTTCTCCCACCCCTCCCCCATACACGCCCTATTCTGCTATTACTGCTACAATACTTACGTCTTAACTTCACTCAACTTTCACTATGTCTTAGCAACCAGTAGAAACAAGTAGCTCAAGTCAGCGTAAAAATCAAGAAAAAATATTTCCGATCTGTAAAGCTTCTGATCATTTTTCGAAAAATGATACTCACAGGCAGGGATCTTTTAACTTCTATTAAGTTATTTAACTTTCGATTTACAGGTCTTTGATCGGCGCAATTTAATTTATTGATGCATTTCAAGGTTAATATGTAACCAAGGACACCAACACCATGACCACACCTTATATCGCAAACAGTACCTGCGGGCCGGCTAAAAATTTTGTTTTTTTTTTGTCATGTGTGAAAAATAAAGTTGGTTGGTAAGATTGGTAAACAAACTTGGAATGGGGGATAGGGAAATAACATTGTTTACTCAGCACTACCTGTTTTCTACACATTTTTTGATTTGTGGTTTTCGTGGTGAACTGTTGTTTTCTGATCTATAACCACGTGAAGACAATCAAAAGTAAGCCATGTAAAAAACAAAACAACGCGCATTTATACTTTTCTCATTGGAAACAGACATTAAATTTGTCTTCTTCCCTAGTTAATCTGTTTCGTTTCTGAACCGTATTAACACTTCTATTGCAGCGGCATCATAAAATACGCGACACACCCAGATAACGTAAGGCAACCTCGTTCCCATGGTCACTCTTGCGTCATAGGGTAGATTACACAATGACGCTACTATAGATCAGCGACGACTCGTTCCATGTTCAGTTTAGCTTACCACAAACGCAATGATGACAATTATGACGACTTGTTTTTCATGCACGAGCGTTCCGAGTCCACAATCACTCTCGGAATTTGATTTTGGATCTTTTGCTTCTGCTCCAAACAGGCCAACAAGGGTCGTGTTTGCTCCGTTCACCGGCGATCGTGTCCGCAGCGTGGTTTATTGTTTCCGATGCCGTAAACCTCGATGTATCTACGCTCAAAAGCAGCTTTCGACGCGCGAGAGAATACTGCTCGAGGAAATCACAGCCAACAGCATGTTTTCATGCGGTTCGCCATTACTGCCGCCTATTCACCTACTCGGGGAGAGGATATCCATGAGAATATTTGGTTCCTGCGATGATCCAATAGAATTAGCATTTTATTCCAGTCGTCTAGTGGATTGTTTGTGCATCTGTTGTCATTGTGGTAGCTCCGAAGTTAAAGATGTTCAGAGGGAGGCAGACTCGACTCGGCGTCAATGTGTGGCTTTACCGTTATGTGAACAATGTAAACTATTTGGTAGGCAAGCTAGGTCTCTTTTCCCCGTAAAGAGAGGTAAGAAACGAAGATAAAATACACATTCAGAAACAGATCTGAACAGACTCTAGCCGGTGTATTCTCGTTTAATACACTCCTTCATTTCAACGGTTTTCCTCTTGGCGGATGAACTGGCCCTAAATGTTGCGAACGAATGAGGTGGGGTCAAAAGAATTAGTGACCTGTTTCTCGAAAGTCCCGGTAACGTTTTGGACCCAAAAAGCCATTTCAAAAACTGCGATCCACTTATTCTAAAAAGGTGATCTTTTACTATGATTTTAAGACAAGAAAAGGCAAATTTGTTGCAAAAATGTCTTCGTTTTTAAAATATGAAGGAAATTGTGGCACCCGAAATAGATCCGAAAGGTTTCCGGGGTTTCGAGAAACGCACTGGAGTCAATACTCATGACAAAGACTTGAAGTCGAGATGGAGAATGAACCTTACATGCAAAGCATAACTGTCTAGATGACGCCAATTCAACGGGGATTGTGTGAGATAATGCGTGTAAGAAAGTAACTCCATTGACTCAGAGTGACCCAATAGGCTGGTTCCACAGGAGCACTGGAAAAGAAGATATGTACAATAAAAAAAAAACATCTACAGGTGTATACTAGTTAGAATCTATAACTATAAGCAAAAATTAATAAAAAATGTATGAATTATATGCTTAATTATCTTAATCTTGAAAATTGGTTAACAGCTGGGTACTTTTATAAAGGGTGGGAGTTAAACTGAAGCACTCTTGCTGCCCGTCGTACGTTTAGGCTTCGGTGCAGGTCATACATTTCTATATCTGGTCGCGTAATGGTGCAGAATCCAATCGCTTGTAAGATAATGAGTAAGATTTTTTTAATTATTAATTACAAATAATACTAATTGATAATATTACTTTTCTACAATGACTAACAATGCAGTAATAAATTACCTACAAGAAAGACTGAGTAAGATTCTTCGGCACCAGATTATTGAAGCATTTAAAAAGTAAAAAAAAAAACATTTGTGCCTTTTCCTTCTTCAAGCTAGGTTTAACCAGTTTATTATGCGGAAAACACAAATGTCCAGAAATGCACATAACTGGGGCCTTGGATACTTCATATTACGTATTCACACAATTAATTGTAATTTCGATAAGTCTTCGTGTTTGACAGAATTGTTTGCATTAAGGTGTAAGGACTAGGGCTAGGGGACACTTTGTGATGTCTATCATAAACAGAATGAAACTCCGTAGCGCTGAAAATATCAGTGGAAGTGTTTCTTTGCAGCTTGATTCGAGCTGCACGTTTTTGTAGGCGCTGGAGTTCTTTCCAACACCCTTCTGAGATAAATTCATCCCACGCAACTGTGGCCGCAGGATGCAAAAGCCTAAACCTCATGCTTTGGCCAGGAAGGGTTTTCATCCAAAAAAAACACCCAAATACCTTTAAAATGTAGTCACTTCTTCTAGGATCTTTCTGTCAAAATGTAAACAATTTCTTTGCTTATTTGACAAGGTAATTTTGCCTACTTCGAAAAAGCTGCATTGGTTTTGTTTTGCTTGCATTCAGAATAAGTTTGCTATAATTCCCTTCAATTGTACAACGCGATTTAAAGACATAATAGACTGTGCAACAATATAGATAAAGAAAATTTAAATGAAGTTATTGAAGATGGTTTGGCGTAGTAACTGCGCAAACAAAACAATGGATGATTATAATGGACATTTCTTCGCGAAAATGTTTTTCTTAAGATGTCATTGATTGTCTGCAAAAGTAACTAAAAGATTTCTTTTCCGTTAATAAAGGGCAAAAGGCTATACACGGCCGATTGGTTTTATCAGCCATTTCAAAATGGCAGCTGATGAAAGTCACGTTTTAAATTCAACTGCCTTTATTGTGTGGATTAAAACCCAAGCTTATTTTTTATTACTCGAAATTCGATTATCGATTTCCAGCCGCCCTAAAAGCAGCCACTCTGATTTGTATATAGTGAGCTAGTTATCTTAGCTTTTAGATGGACGTTCAATCACTGTCAGTCCTGGTTTCCTGTCGTAGCTCTCCAATACTTTTTAGTAATTCAATTTTTCTAACCAATGCAACTTCATAATTAGTCTATAGAAAGGCAAACAGGCCTGAACGCTAGCTGATTACCACTGAACTATTAAGGACTGCAAACATTTTATGTATGTTGTTAAAATACCCCGACGTCTTGTCATTAAATAGCGTTAAGGATATTTCAGCCTTAAGAAGGTCATTTCACAGTACTGACGCGAGCCACTCGATCGTCATCACTTTCAGTGATTTTCATCCGAAAATAAAAAAATTACTGAAATTGCAATCCCATAGTTTGACCTTTCAAGCGAAAGGACGCCATGAAGAAAGTAAAATGATGTGGTAACACAGAAATCCCTTGGAGGTAAAAGTTTTAAATTCAATGAGGAAATAAACACGAGGGTTTGTTCATTTCTATCCGTCGGCGTAATTTTTGCTGAAAGGGGTTTAAAGTCCTCGAAGGACTTGACGCGCGGTCACTACGAAGACTACAACTCAACGGATGTTTTGTCTTGTGTTGGAAACTATGACCAAATGATAAGGTCTTCAAGAAAAGTATACCCCACAGGCTGCAGTCATTTTATAGTTTTGCATGTTTCCCAGAATAATCAGACTTCTTATCTGTGTATGCGAGTGGGCAGGGACATTTCAAGTACGTGACTGTACTGCATAATAGTGTCAAAAGGTCGTTTGTTCGACTCTCGTCTGCCGGGAATCAGATTTTTTGTCGTTTGTTGGTCAAAAGCTGTTCACTTACGATTTGATAAACATTCAAAGAGCAATTAAATCATATTTTGAATAAATTTCATAACACATCTACTAAAATGTTCCGATCAAATACGCCGACCCGAAAAGCTATTCACTTATCAGATGAAGTATTTTTAAACACCGTCTTTCTATCCCCGCGGCAGTTTTCCGTTTTTGGTATTTCCCTGTAAAAGGCAAGCCGCCTTTATTGAAGAAAAAAGTGTAGGGCATTATTCGAGAGGCCGACTACTGAACCTCACTTTAATCAGAACATGAATCGTTTCTTGCGTCAATGTTTTTGCCGTTTGAATCAAAATCAGATTTCAGAAATTTTACCTTCTTTGTCCCTTACCAATCAATATGAATATCACATCTTTGATGAATGGTTTACAACAAGTAGCAATGTCACCATCTTGAGTAGATTCTAATGTACGACAGATCTGCAGGACATTAACGTTTGTCGTCACGAATTGTACACAAGACAGTAACACATACAACCCGGGTCGCAGAATCTTCGTGCTATTCAATTTTTCACACCGACGAATGCACTCTTTTTTTTTAAGAACCTCTTTTATAAGAACATTGGGGATGAGATTAACCCAAATTTTAAGGAAATGCTTAGAACATAGTTCAGACTGAGAGTCAGTTAAGAATATCTTTATTTTGCTCATTTAGTTTTCAAAAGAGTAGTACACTATGTACACATGAACTCTTTCTGCGTTTTCACTGAAAAATCTGGTGACTTTATGTCGCGTTGTGAACCTCTTTGTTCAATGCTTTTGGTAAAGCTAAATTTACCAGCAGCTGGTTGGCGCGACATTGCTGGTATATATACCATGTAACTTAAGAACACCTTAAGAACATTTTCAGGCTCAAATCGCGAAAAAAAAAAAGAACGTCGAGCCTCATCTCCAAAATTAGAAGTCCTTATGAAAAAAAAAGAGTGCATCGTTGGAATCTGACTGTTCGAGATCTCTTGACTCAACACAATTGAAAACATGTTTTGCACGGGACACTCTCAGAGAAGGGGGACACTCTTCATTTTATTTTTTGTTTTTATAAAAGTGAACCAAAGTACGACACATGCTAATAACTAAGATTTAAGGTTTGACTGAACTGTTGGCATACTCTTGATCAGTTCCTACCTTCTCCTTACACTATCACCATTTTGGCTAACATACAGGCTAAACAAATTCTCTGAACTAATAGTATACAAAATATGAGATTGAGAGAATATGCGTGTCATATCAGGGCTTATTTAAGAATTTGGTAAATGTTTGACAACCAACTCCATATCCTTTGTGAAGCAGAATATCAGATATCTCAATTAGTGTTAAGTAACTACACATTTTGGCGAAACAAGGGTAAGAGAAGTGTAGCCAAGCTAAACTGAAACGACAACGAAATTATTATTTAGGATAGCACGTACAAATATTTCAATTGACAATAGCTAATAGCGTTGAACTTCCGAGTCGATGCCCCATGTTATTTTTGTGATGGTCTATTAATTATATATTATTGTAAACAAGGCAGAGGTGTAGGCAGAAATGGCGTGTAATTATAATGACAAGGCTTTAAAAACTATCAATGGCTGAGAAAAACTTCCCTTTTGAAGTAAGTTTTAAAAAAGTGCTTAATAAATTGATTACCTCTCACGTTCTGTATTATTTCGTAGCATATTGGCTTTTGGCGGTAGAGTTTTCCTTGCTTCTCTGAGATTTTCAACTAAAACTGGAGAACTAACGTTTTTCAGCCAGTCGTTACAGTCAGTCAGTCCGTCCGTCAGTCTACCATGAAGAAGCCGGAAAGTGCCTTGCCCACAGACAACGTTATTGGTGTAAAACACTGAAAAGATAACCATATGAAACAAATTAAAATGGACCTTTTCTTTTCAAACCAATTTGCAAAAACTCTCTAATGAAGCAGTATTCGTCAAGATTGCCCTGAAGGTGTATTCGGTTCCGCACGCCATTCTGCAATGTTTTGGAAACTTGACTTCGCGGTATCTACTGATGAATCTTCGCCTTGCAAGTTCAAGGATAACTTGTTTTTGTTAATAAAACCACCAAGGAGCGTTTCTGAAAGTAGTTTATTTCGATTTATAAAATATAGACTTTTCCCTTCTTATCGCTACGTCTCATAAATTACCTCAGAGGACTTGAATTTTAATTGCATCTACTTCCGTCTTGTCGCACCCTAATTTCCGATAGATTCATGCAAACACTTCAACAAGATAGCCGAATATAACTTGAAAAACAAGCTCAAAGCCGATATGGTTCTTTAGAAGCGAGGCACAAACTCAGCAGAACTCAAAAGGTACCAGATGTGAGGTGGTGTTGACGCGGCAACGTACTAAGCAAAGAAATAAAACTCAGAGGCAAAAAGGAAAATACATCTGCCCATCGAACAGCACAAAAATGTTTTTCAACGACTCGGATTTGATGTTGGAAAATGTTTCGAGGGCCACAACACATTCACCAAAGGTTGGCAGTCAGCGCGAAATCATTTCCAGAGTTTACTTAACACGAGGAGGTCTTGCAATTCCTCTAGCGGTCATCACAGCCTTCTCAAACGGTCTTGTGATATTTCTGTTCGTCAAAGATCCAAAAAGATGCATCCGTTCTTCACCAACGTGTATCCTGGTCGCCAGCCTCGCCCTGATCGATTTTCTGGTGGGTTGCGCCCTGGAACCAACTGACGCCTATTACAATCTATCTATAGCTTTTAGAAGAAAACCTTCTATAGAAAGAATTGACATGCAGAGCGCCTCAGCGTATCTCCTTCTGTGTTCCATGCTGATGTTTATGCTCATAACGTTTGATCGTCACACAGCAGTGTCCCGTCCCATACAGTACGCTCAAAGAATCACCAAGAGAAGAGTTTACGCCAGCGTCATCTTCAACTGCGCCTACTGCACGACTCTGATCTGGGTTGTCATAAGACAGTGGGCAACAAAATACAGGAACCAAATCTTCTGCGGTCATGTCGACTTGGTGCTGGTCATTACTACCGTCCTTTTCGGCAGCATAGTGGTTTCGCTTCGGAAACAAACTCGGCAGCTGAAAAGGCTAAGCATCAACTCTGACGATGTGTGCATTGTTCAAGCGACCGAGCGCGAACGAAAAGTTACATTAACACTGGCAACAATGCTTGTAGTATTCTTAGCTTGCACCATGCCCTGGTTTCTAATGATGCAGATTTATGATTACTGTGCAATCTGTCGAAAAAAATGGTATGTCATGAAATTGTTATTTATTTTGTTTAAAGCTAATTGCGCTTTTAATCCATTTTTCTGCACACTTCGTCTGCCTCGTTATAAAATGGCGCTTAAAGTTTCATTGGCCCAAACAGGTTTTTGCCGCCAATTCTTTCCCTCGAAATGGAGGGAACGACAAGCTTATAGACTGAGAAGCCGAAGCCTAAACAGTTATTCTCCAAACGATACAGTTGAAGGAAAGCGATCATCTTTAAGTGTAGGCATTGTGAAAGGTTTACCTGTTTTGACTCAATACCAGTTCAAATACTAAAGCACTCTATTGTAATTAATAGACTTTTTTCCTGCTATTTCCAGTTTATGTTAACGTCGTTTGGCTAATTGGTAAGAATCGTTCTTATCAGTCAGTTTTAAAGAAATAAGTCATGCTCATTCTTATCTTCAAAACAGTATTTAATTTATTACCAGATTGTATTAGGCACTCACCTACAAAAAACATTGATTTTATTGAAAAGAAAGTATGTTAAGTTTTAGCTAAATTAAAATTAAATTAAAACGAAAATTTAAACGATACATGCATCATGTGTTGAACATAAAAGTAGACGCAGTCTTTCAGTTTATTTTAAAAAGCGGCGACCGTTTAATTGCAGGCGTAGCGTAAAATCCCCGGATATTGCGTTGATTTTAAATTAATTCTGTAGGCCCAAAATGTAAAGGAAATTGTAAACTTCTTGCTTTGGAAAAAAATTGTACAAGGGCCCGTACGCACTAGGTTGAAAAGATTTAGTTGGCTCTGACAAAAATCTCGACAAATTTTGTTTCCGCCAAACTGAATTTTGAATTTGTTAATCGCGTACGCGTAAACACCAAAATAACTGACAGTTTTACGCTTGATAAAAATTTGTCCTGCTCTGAGGCAGGACGACGGCTCTTTTGAAGTTTGGTACGGCTTTACAATCTTGGTAGGACAAAAAACGCCGTTCGCTCTTGCAGAACGGAACTGATGACAAATATTTTTTGCAAAATAAACAAAAATTCCCCAAGTGCGTACGGGCCCCAAGATATAGATAACATTTTGAGATACTGTTTCACAAAGGAAATGAAATTCTGAATCCAATCAATTGCAATTTACATAATTAAAAAGCAAGCCAAACATTACTCCACTAGGTATCTTCATGGTGTTAAATTTTGCTTCGAAGGGGGGCCCCTTCCTAAATCCATTGCTTTCTATTCGACATGCGACGTCACATTGATGGCAAGAAGCCGAACAATTAGTGAAGAGAAGAAACCGGAAAGCGAAAACCCTCCCACATTCTTTCGGAAGAATATTTTAATATACCAAATCGTTTGCTTGACATTTATGTCCCATACCTACAAGAATTAGCCCCTCAATCAATGGGTTTACTCTTTTTGATTGCCAGATCCTACCACACAGATCAAGGTAGGAAGGGAATGTTAATGGCGCTGGTAACAAATCCCCACGCACAGATTCGTGAACCCTGTCAAAAATATGGCGTCGGTACGAGTGTCATACTGGGTCCCTCTTGATTTTCTTACTCGCTGACACTAATCCGAAATTTTTTATCGTTGCTAGGGCCCGAAAACTTTCGGGCCTGAAGAGCCATTTCTAACACTGCGATCCGCTTATTTTAAAAAGCTGGTCTTTTACCATGATTTCAAGAAACGAATGGGCAAAATTTCATGCTTGGAAATTATGGTACTCGGAATAGGTCCGAAAAGTTCAGAGAAACGCGCGCGTGGATCGAGACCCTCTTGAAACTTTTAATCTTCATATCATGTGTTTTCTCATAACAATTCTCATACATTTCATGTTACCTGTTGGGAGAATTTCTATGTTTATTCAACTGATTCCTGGTGATCATTTCTTGTATTCTCATGCCCTCCATATTATTGACGAGCTGGTGATATGGTAAAGGCCCTAGCAAACGGCTTCAACATTTGCTTCAACATCCAGGAAGGTTGTTGAATGATGTTGAACAGTGGGATGAGCAAACGGTTTCAACATTTCATTCAACAAAACAGCGAATGGCCTGGTAATTACTTTCAAGCCCCAGCGCTTGCTCAACAATGTTGAAAGAGTGGGGCAAACGACTTCAACTCCGTTTCAACATTCCGAACATTCCAGAGAACAAAAGAAGTGTCTGAAAAAATTAAATTTGTGAAATTATGGGATTGGGCGACATTTTCCAATAAAGCATCCTGAAATGATGCTGCCCCATGTAAATCTCTCTAATTTAAAGGGACTGAAACAAATTTTGAAGGGTTTGTATATGTATGGGATGCTATCAAACTTTGATCTCTTATATCTCTACCGGGAATTGCAATTCAGAGCTAATTTTTGGAATGAGGGTGTCTTTTGGGATGCTCTATAACAAAATGGCATCATATCCCATACTTTCAAAAAGTTTATTTTTGTGACGTCATCACTTTAGAACTCTATTGGAACCGATTCATGTACTTACAGAGCTGCGGACCTCCTTACGGGGAAGAAATGGCTCCGAGTGTTGACATACCTAATAGCCCTTACACTTTCACGTGGTTCCAAAGAGAGAAAGGATATTGCTTAGATTTTTAAGCCAAAGGAGATAGCATAAAGGCGCACAAGGCTCGAACGTTATATCTGTAAAAGGCATTTTCGCACCACCTTTGAGTAACATTAGTCAGAGTTCTGTATGGGACTTACCATGGCCACTGAGGCTAAAAATGGTATGACTGTGCACAGATAAAATCTTCCAACACTTCAACTAGGAAACCAGGTTATGCTGTTTTATTTCCTCGAGCACTGCTCAGCCAAGAAGTTTTCGATTTGTCTGCTTTTTTCACTGTATGTCTAATTCACTACCTTTAATGTGAAAGAAAACAAGATCTTTGTAAAAAAATTCTGTAAACGCGAACAAAATCTACGCAAAGCTATCTTCTCTAACTTCAATTGGCGCAAACCGTGAGAAAACCATGAACCATTCTTGACAGCTTAATTTAGTGTCACCTTAAAACTAGCCTGAAACAGTTCCATTCTAATATACTTCGTAAAAGTTCACGGCATCTAAATGGTGCCACATAATTAAGTGGAGCAATTAAAGTGCTAAGTGCTTTTTCAAGAGGATGAAAACGCAACGGCTTTGAGAGCACGCTTTGTCTCCTCTTTTTACTCATGCTAATGACTAATTCATGCGATGTTTGTTAATCTATATCCATATCAGGGTCAGTATTTTTTTCGTCGTCTCCGCCTTGGTTTCCTTCATCTGTTTGTTTCTCGCTTCCTTCCTCTTCTTGATCCATTTTTTCTTCCCCTTTTCCGTCATCACTCTTTTTTTCCTCTTTCTTTTCTTCGTCTTTCGGTGGAGGCTCCGCCTTAGGTTTAGGTTTTGGCTTGTTTAATATGGAGTAGCACGTGTCTTCCAACAACTGCAGAAACAAAACAATTAAGTAACCGTTAAAATTTATGGGACTTGTCAGTTAAGTTTCTTTTAGGACCAGTAAATTTTCAACCTACTGGTCCTGCGGAAGGGTACACCCCAAAGTTAATTTAGAGAACTGCCTTGTCTGAGAATCGCACCGAAAGCTTTTCTGAGGCATAAAAGAGCGCTGTTCTTCTGCAGTGTACACCTCTTACGGCTAAAATAACGAAGAATGCCTTAGGTTACGGGTCGTAGCTTACCCTCGAGCACATAAACAGTGCCAGCAAATAGACCAAGCTGAGGGGCATAAGATAATAAACTTTATTTGTCCTGGAATTACCAACCAGCTGACAATACAATCAGCTGGTGTCCAGCAATCTAATCGCAAATCAAATCAAATATTGGGTTTTGATAAGAGAGGAAAACCGCAGTACCCGGAAAAATACATCGATCGATCGATCAATCAATCTGAAAGACAAACTGCATTCACCTTTTTCTCTGAACGAATCATTGACGTATAGACTACAGGGTCTTGATAAGCAGCCAACTTGCTTTGTGCATTACACTTTTCATTTAACCATTTCTCCTTCTCCGCTGCAGCTTTTTCAACCTTCGTGATTTCCTCTGCTTCTATGTGATCGTATTTCTCATCCTGAAACAAAGCACAATGGACAAACAAATGAACTAATGCAAAAATGTCTTAGGCTTTACACCTGTTGTATTGGCCTGTATATGTACAACGATGTAAACGATATAAACTTTTTCATTGTCTTCGTTTAAACTTAACGTAAAGAACCTTCAAATTATTTTAATTTAACTTTAAATTTTACATTTTACCTTATTTTATTAACCCTTTTTAAATATCTTGCATGATATCATTGACTTGAATATTAGTTTTTAATTTTAGTATTCACAAGGTTCCACTGAAAACTGCCTTTTTGGCGAGTGGGTTTCCTGGTTAAATATTGTCATACTTGCACTGTAAAACCAGTATAACAATGACATCCAAGCCAAACACAACAACAGACGCAAGGAGAACGAGCCAACCAGAATTCGTAGCAAATACCATGAATGTGATTAGCTGGTTTTACTTCAACCCTGGGTGCCAACTGATCCCTGGGTGTCTACTTTTTCAGGCTTCTTTACGCAATTGTAAAAATTGCGATCATAACTGCGACGATCATTCTTCATTTGATTTCATATCCGCAGTTCACATATGATTTCTTTCATATGTATCATTCACTGATCTACTGAAGTCAACAGAATAACATCAGTTGGAGCGCTTACCTTCTGTGCACACAGTTCGAGTATTTTTCTGATCTGCTGCAGGCATTTTCCTAGTTCTTCAAATGCTGCAGGTCTTGTTAAGGATTCTTGATATCTTGTAACCACTGGATCTCCAACTTCCTGTATTATAATAACCAAAGAAAGTAATTCAAATAGGGGTAATGAATTGTGTGACGGGTATGTACCGAAATTGTTTCAATTCTACATTAGTAATACAATATAATTCTCTCCAGTACTTTGTCTGGCTGTATTCCATGCCCTCAAAACTTTCTGTAATTTTTTCAACTTTCAATACAGTCAATACCGTATTCGAAAACTCAGTTACCAGGGCCCCTGCCTGTTCACCACAGCGATTTCAATAGATAGACAAGGAGCCAACTGGCCTGCCAATCCACAGATTTTCATATCCAGGCAAATGCACTGTTTGTTACCTTGAGTGCAGCAAGTTTGTCTTGATAAACCTGTTTAGACTGGTCCTCGCCCTCTTCATACAGCCAGTTCTCTGTTTGTTCAAGTTCAGATGCAAATTTTGCTCTTGCCTAAACATGAAGAAAACATGAAGACTCCTCTTTATGCAAGGTACTAAAACACCCAGTTAATTCTGCTCCTTTATGGTTTAATAACGAATTGTCACTGACAAAATGACAAGGTGTCCGTTTCTTAAAACTCGGCCCAAAAACCTATCGGACCCGAAAAGCTATCTTGAGTACACGATGTTCTTCAACAAAAAAGGGATTTTCAATCATTTTGCATGGTAAAATGTGCCAAACTCTCCACAATTGAGAGATCTAATGGACTAGTTTGCAAGAGAAATGGCAACCGATGGATACAAAACGGACAAAAGAAACTATTATCAGGCCCAAAACTCTTTGGTAGCTTTGCAGTAGCTCAATTAAAAGAACACTACTACAACAGTGTTGCAGAGGTAATGGGTTTCACGCATGAACATGTGTCACGGGTTTGCTTTACCTTGACTGCTCAAGTCCCGCACAAAGTTGCAATGACCTTGGATCCACTTAACTTATAAGAGAGAGTTTCCTTGTTTTGAAAAACTTTTGTATAAAAATGTGGCAGCACTTGCATGGTTTTTCTTTTCGCCTGGCGACCGGCGATTTTCACCGCCTGTGAACGGCTTAGTCACCGACAACTGTGCGCCGAAGAATCGCTGTTTCGCGTTGATGCGCCCATACATCTCTGCCTGTTTTGCTTAAGTCGATTGCTACTTTGTTTGAAGAGGAAAACCCTGACTTGGTGGTGATCGTCTCCCTGAGATGTATGATGTTACAGGATCCCACAACTGATCAAATCCATTCACCTTAGTACTGGTAGGCAGAAGCTACTAATAAGTCACACAGTCAAAGCAGATGTACCTCTTCCGTGATAAACGTCCCCAGTTCTGAGTACAGTTTTCCCCTCATCTCATACACATACGATTCCACCGCATTTTTTGCAACTCCTTTCTCGCGTTCTTTTCGGTCCTGGAGTATCATTTGATTCTGAAACAACAAGATCAAAAGATGTCCGTCGCATGCAGTTGATTGTATGCATAAAATAACTATCATGAAAAACCGTTATGGACAGACAGACAGACGGAAAGAAGGCTGATGGATACTGAATGCTGTCTATAGCTCTTTATTAATAGGCCATATTCGTACTCTCGGTATTGAACTGGATCTAGCATGAAGTGGAGGCTCTTGCGGGGGAATACATTTGCATATGAAAAGATTCCCCCGCAAGAGCCTCCACTTCATGCTAGATCCAGTTCAATACCGAGAATACGAATATGGCCTATTTGCTTGGGGAATGTCATCGCTTGAAAGTGGTAAAGTGATAGAGCTCCATATTTTGGTAAGGCCATTATCTGATAATCCAAGTTCAGCTTTAATCATTCCCATTTGAAATGACAAATGGCTAATCCCAAAATATCAGCTCTTGACTGGTTCTCAGTGGCCAATATACCTTTACACGATTGTATCATCTCATTTCACGAAAACAAGTTTATTCACTTTCCCACAGTGGGACCAGAGGGACTCCCTGAATCCATCCGCGAATCAAGCTCCTTTAAGCGGTGCTTACCCCAATGATACCCGAAAAACTCCCAGTTTAAGGTGCATCATATTTAACGGCATACTGCTTCCTTCAGAGGCAAAATCCAAACCAATAATTACAGTACATGTATGTGCACTGCATGTGAGATGCTTCGCTAAAATGCAGGTCTTAAGTACCATCCTCCAAAAGGCTCTTCAGCAAATACAAAAAGGGAAAGAAAACTTTGGACTACAGGCTGTAAGTTGGAGCTGTTTCAACTGAACATACCTCTCTATCAGTAGCATCTCGCAGCTGAGCTTCTGTCAATCCAGGTACATATGTTTCTACTCTCAAATCAATTGTTTTCACTTGCTGCTTCTTTTTCTTGGCTGGAGCACCCTCATCTTTCTTTGCTTTGCCATTTTCCGAGTCAGCAGCCTTTTCGTCGCCTTTCTGTTCTGAGGTCTCTGATGCCTTTGTAAAAGAACCACAATACATGTATTCATTATTAACAAGAGACGATTATTAACAACAAAGGAACTGGATCCTTTAGCCACTCCCTTAAGCCATTATGCCCATGGCGCCTACAGTTTTCTGAAGTTCAATATCAATATTATTCTGTACCAAACCAACACAAGCTTTAATCTGTATCTGTTTTCAGATAAAAATGTTTCCCATTTTTTCCTGAACCTGCTATCACCAAGTGGCTACATTAACACAATTCCTTTAAAAAGGAAGCAACAGAGCCTTTCTATACTGGACGTGTTGCGACCCAAGTCTGCAGATAACATTCACTAACCTCAGTTGATGTCTCCATGGGTTCGCTGCCCTCTTGTGATCCACTTGGTTTCTCTCCCCCTGCAGCATTCTGAATAACAGAAACAACACAGCATTTCCAACATCAAATTTTACAAATGGATGGATGATATCAAGTACTGTAAATGTCCATTGATACTAACACAATAATTATTCTTTCCCTACAGGCCTGATGCAGTACACCACTTCATAAAACCTGCTATGATTTTCACAAGACATAGCAACAACCATTTATTTACCCACACATTATAAGCAATCGCTGTACTCTCCATAAACATGGGAAATCATGCAAACAATTTGTGCATTACCATAGTCTGCTGGACCAGACACGTTTGCCAGTGAGTGAATGAAAGAAAAAAATGGCAGGTCTACTACGTTCAGAAGCCACCATTCTACCTGTTAAAGCGGTCTGAATACCCAGGGTTTTCAATTTAAGCTGGCGCCCAACGCGTCACCGGCTACTTTAAGTGTTTGCGCCGGATACTTTAGCATAAACCTCGGTTCCGCTGCACTGTGCTGCTATTGCAGCGCAATAGTCCTCCGGGTACTTCTGAATATCCTCCTGCTACTTTTTTTCTTTTTGAAACCCCTGAATAATAATAAATTAAATTAATAATAATAAATAATAATAAATAATAATAAATGAATACCTCTGTTGAACCCTCTACAGGTTCTTCCTTTGACTTGTCCTCTTTTCCCTCAACCTCCATTTTCTCTGTCTCATTATCTGGAATGGCGGCAAGTTTCTCAACCAAACTTGCGTTAACAACAGTTAAGATACCATGGATGTCTAAGCGGACTTTGACCTTGATCTTTGATGACTCTCCAGTCTGGCTCGGCACCACATCTTGAATGGAAAAACTCCCTAAAGAAGATGTAATAAGGAAATCCACAATTCCAAGAGCCACTTGGTTTTGAAAAATAGAAAGAACAATCACAAACAACGCATAAGAAAACTAAACTGCAAACAGTAATGGTAATTAGTTTGTGGTTTCATGTCACTTCTGACTGGTTGTTGCACAATGGGCAATGTCAAAATCAAATCAAAGTAATCATGGTTTTTGGATCCACACAGTAATACTGAATAAGTCAGTACCAGTTGGAATGCATGACTTTTTTTTTTAATATGTCAGGTTTCTGTTCACATTATTGTCACAGTTGCCTAACTTCATCATTTACAAGCAACCTTGCCAGTGTATTCCCAGAGTCAAGCTTGATGTTTCAGTGTGAGACTCGAGGCTGATACCACTGCTGTAACTTTACACAAAAAACTACAAGCAAAAATTGTTTAGCCAGAATAAATGAAAAGTCAAAACCAAAATTCAGTGGTGGACTGGGTAAGTTTAACAAGGCTTAACTCTTTTAACTCTCAAGATCTGATTTGCAATTCTCCATTCAAGCTGCCATACAATAATATACACAAACGTATCAGTTGGTGCTTTGTCAAGATCACACCCTCCAACGGATAAATTTGTATATTCTCATCACCTGCTTGCTTTATAATGTATTGTAGATCACTACTGGGAGTTAAACAGTTAAAACAAGTGTATCAAGACTTCTAGGAACACCATCTTACCTATAAAACCATCTTTTCCAGGAAGGTCGACATTTTTACTATAGCTTGCCTCTAAATTAAATGGTTCTTTGCGATAAAACGTCAGCATCTTTGAGAAAGGGAAAGCGTGGTTAACAGCAAAAACCTCCATCTCCCTGGAGTAACAAACAATCACAGTTTAAAAGTAAGCTACAATTTATATGGATCTGAAACAAAGAAAAACAAAAATCATACAAGTTCAAAAAAGTTTAAACCACGAAAAAATTTAAACCACAACATAATTACATCATAACTGCATTGAATTATGGAATGGAAATAAAGCATGGCTCTCTCGTGATCAACCATGTACACTCAACATGTTGTATGACAAGACAAAACATGACGCATTTCATCACAATGCCAACATAATCAAGTATAAATTTAATGCAGCCTGCCCAAAGTTTACCAATCAATGTTGACTCGTGTATCAGCTGCTTTAAGTACATCAATAATACAGTTCAAGGATGACATCAAAACACGATAACAAAAAAGAAGTACGCTACAGAGAGCCACAGACAAGTACATGAAACATGACAAATGTTCTTACCACATTTTGATGCCCTACATTATCAGTGTGCACATGCACTGAAAAATGGAATCTACTTGTTTTATACTTGATTTTATCTACTTTCCTTCATAATATCATTAATTTTGTGTATCTACACTTGAACGAGATTCTCTTGTTTTGCAACTATAGTTATAATAATACTAATACTCAAAGTTTGCCAGGTTTTATTTACATGTATCGACTTCTTTGATCACTCTTGTATTTCCCTTCACTGTAGATGACTTGTTGCAAAGAAGAGCAGAAAAAAATGCAAGACTTGTGTGTGTGGTCGAACCATTTCAGAACTTGCACCAGTCCCATCATGGAAATGATCATTAATTTTGAAGCTGAAATTTTCCCTTTATCGTCATGTTGGTGTTATTTACTCGTAATAGGACACCAAAACATATTTTTAAGAGAGAAAGTTGGATAGTAGAAGTTGTAGTATTTGTATACAAATGACACAAAACTCTGCATTTAGAGCCCGGG